>WHYT01016251.1:473800-607792 GCA_009806455.1 Tetrax tetrax
CGCTCGCCCAGCCCCAACCCCCCCTGCGCCTCCAGCCCCCTCCCAGCCACCAATTCCCCTTCCAACCTGTACAGGTAGGCCAGGCTACCCTCCTGTCCGACACGGTACTTAGAACCTCTCGTTCATTTGCCGAAAGCCAGTGGTTTTGTACCTAATGCCCGGCTTATTCTATCATCGTCTTATTACTACCCCAAAACAGAGGTAGATGAATTCTAATTTCATTATCACGATCTCAGTTCCAGTCAATGACGCACATACTGGAAGAAACCCAATGTAATTTTATTAGTTTTCTAAACTTTCCTAATAAAAGAAAAAAAAATCTTCTGTGGATAATGCTAATGAGACCAACCGAGACACTATCGGACATTTCAAACATTCTTAAGCCAATGGAAAAGCCTCCCAAAAGGAAAGGTCACGGCACCTAATTAAGTTACGTACATAGACTTGGCCAGCGATGCTAGAGAGCATCCCACGGTTGGGGAAGAATACAGAGCTGTACGTGGTTACGGCTACACGCGTAACATCGCCTGCCCGGCCGCGCGGGCCCGTACCTGCTCTGTTACCTCCGCGAGGACAATTCCCCTTTTCCTGCACAGGAGACGCGTACGGCAGCTCGGGACGCTCTCGCGGGGCTGCCCCTGTGCCACCCCACCCCAGCCCTGCCCGCGCCCGCGCTCCTTTTCCACGCCAACGCGTTTCCTCACGCAGAGAGCTGTTTGTCCCTTATTAGGGCGCACTTTCCAACCAGCTTTGTTTTCTGCAAATTATGGGCTATAAAGAATTAATGGCTGAACATAAATCAATTTAGCTCACTCAGGGAGTATGTGTTTTATGTGGCAGAGGTTTTCAAAGAAAAGTAATTAGTTGATTTGGCATTTTAATCTTCTGAAAAATAAAGAAGCTATTTTTCTGCTAAGAGGATGTGTTTGAGTACACAAACATATGGTGTATTTTCTGAAACTATATTCAGAAATATTATTTATTGGCTAGATGTGGCACAGCTGATAGTTTTTTCTATTGTCTCAAGAAGATGCTTTGCATTTTCCTTTCCAAAGCACCTGACCAGAGACTCAAAGAGCCAGACAGGTCCATCTCTCTGGGGTGGGCTGCTGCTAGGGGCTGTTTGAAGGAGATGGAGCAAACGGCACCGCGGTCACCGACTGGGACCCGGCCTGGCAGCAGACAGGACGGCGGGCGCATCCCACAGCTGTGTGACAGCCCAGCCCGGGGTTGTCTGGAGCTAATGGGTGTCCACGCCTGCACCCACTGCCGCAGCAGCAGGGCTACCGGCTGGCAGCGCAGCGACAGGTTTTGCCGCGGCTGGAGCAGGGACTGTCCATCTGGCCCCTGCCGTACAGCGGCAAACACGCCACGGAAACAAAACTACTTCTCCGCTGCCTGCACCTGAGGAACAGACAGCCCCGTTCCAGGCCTGGGAGGCTGGAGGAGCTCGGGCAGACCATGCGGGATGATTCAGAGCGACTGACTCACCTCCTGGGGACCATTGCGCAAGACGCCGCTGCTTTGCAATTTGTTTTCCTCCTGAGTTCCAGCGTGAACATCTGAAGGCAAAAGGCTGGTTTGTGCCTTGTGAGAGAATAAGCCTGTCCCGCTGGTGGGTCCCATTTGCCCTCTCTACGTCCGTGTCTACAAAACGAAATTCCACCCTCCTCCATTTGTTGGATTTCACACATTAACACCCCGGGTGCGTTTAGCAGAGACAAACCAAAGCTAGCGTGCAACACATTGGAGTTTGCGTTCCTCCTGCTCCCCACTAACAACTCATTTAACAGCAGCACAGCAATTAGAAAATCGATATTCCATTCCGACACGAGCGTTCCGTCTAGAGCGTTACTTAAGGAGCGTCTCTTGCAGCCTCGCCTGTGCCTCGAGAAAGGATGAGGCAGAAAGGACACTCAGCATTAGGCTATCTGATTGATTTAAGATGATTTCTCTTACGGCCCACACGGTATTTGCAAAATGTTTCAGGCTGGGGATAGCCAGTGTGGATATGACATCCTACTAATAAGCACTTCTGTGCCAGGGAGTGTGCGGATAAATGCAGCTGCAGAGAAATGCAAGCTTGCTTTATTGTTTAATATCATACCACCCACCTGAATAAAACAGAGCCTGACACGTGTCATAAGGAATTACTCGAAGAATGCAAGGCCCTTAGGCATTGAAGCTCCATTTGTATTCCAGTCGTATTAGCCAAAAATAAAATAAATAGCTAACAATCACATCTTCTTTGCTATGAAAGGATTTTCTGGCCATTCAAGCGCTTACTACGTTGCTGTTACAAGCTCCCTTACTGGAAGTGCAAGGGCAGCAAAGGGGAAGAAAAGCAGAGACAAAGCGAACAGCAGAAATCACAATGGAGAAATCATTCTGATTTGTTGCATTCGAGTTTGTGCTGGAAGACTGCAGCCCTCGCCCAGTGCGGCCTCGCACGCTCCCGCCGCGGTCGGACGCAGCGCACAGCCCCGCCGTCTTCCCCGAATTCTATAATTAGTATCAGTGATTATTCAAGCAGGATTCAAAACACTGTCCGTCTGCAGAGTCCAGGGTGGGAGCAGGCTGGTTTATTTTCATGTTATTTAAAAGAAGAGCTGTAATTGCCAGTATTTGTTGTGGGAAACCCTTCCCTCGCATGCAGACGAGCGAGGATGGTAAGACACTACGTGGACTGAGGGGAAGTCATCACCTTTCTGAGTCATTAGAGAGAGCAGCAACAGCCAAAATTCGCTAAGCTCGGAGCAAAACCAGCCGCATTCCTTCCCACCTTCTCCAGAAAACTCAAAATCAGATACATGCGTTCCTAAACGGAGCAGCAGGAACTGCTCTTGCAGGGACTTCCCCAGCCTACCCTACGTACCCCTTCCCCGCGTTGTTTGCGTACGTACGGGTGTTGTGTAAGCCACAGTTATGCAATCACAACATTTGCCGTGGAGCAGCTTCTCCGCTCGCTAAAGCTCAGCGCAGACAGCAGCTTGCGGCCGTAACAGAACGGCTGGATTTTCCTGCAGACCTGCCGACACGGAATAATGCGTGCAACCTCGTGTCCCACGGAACAGGGCACGGCAAAGATGAGCTCCGGGAACAGCGGGCGCTGCTGACAGAAATCCCCAGCAATGTACTTGGTTCTCTTTCTCGTTAATGCCAAATTAAGCCGACCATGGCAGCGACATGTAGAGCCTTTAAAATAGGTCTGTGACGAGGCTGCTGGGAATTGGATGCCACCACACGGAAAAACTGGAGCCCTGTGACCTCAGGAGCAGCACAACAAACAACTACACAGAGCTAGACACTTGACTGAGATAAAACATTTTCCAGGGCACTCTTTGATACAAACGGCAGATAAAATTGCTGGAAAAAACAGCCCATCCTCAGCAATCTTCACAAGCTGCTGAATCTGACCTTTTTTTTTTTTTGCCAAGTGGTTAGTCACTCAAATAATTTTTCAACAATAAAATAATGAACCCTGAGTAGATTTTTCAGATGAGACACAATGAGTATAATTTTTAAGGTTTACAAACAGTTGTAAACAGTGGTCAGATGACAGGAATAGCTGCAATGCCAGTTCACAATAGTTATTTCAGCAAGAGTTTACTAATCGCTGTTCCAAACAGTTGTCCTGCCCCGATCTCCACAGAGGGGTACCGTGGGTTTTGAAGATCTATGTACGTTTAACTCGATCGTAAAGATGAACACAGTTAGGAGGAGTCAATTTCTCCAATACATTTTACTGATACCAAACAGTGTTATTCTTTATGGACCAAATACCAACAGCACAAATCAAATTTAATCCTGTATTCTTTATGCACTGGCATTTATAGCAAGAAAAAAAAAAATGTAAGAGGAAGAAAAGTGTCCAGAAAAACTACTCAGAGCTGAATGTGCTTTTTCAGCTTACTGGGGACAAGGTCTGTGGTTTTAATACCTCACATAGGAGAAGATAAAAATGCAGAGATGTGGGTGATAACAGCCTATTCTGGAAACTCTGACAGGCTGCTGGAGCCTGTAACTGAGTGGAATCAGGAGCAAGAACGCCAAATGCTGATTTGGAACAAAGCAGGATAATGGGCTGGGTGAAATCAGGGACTGTGGAATTATCTGAAACGTTTAAGGAAGTTTGATACTTCCAAAACCTTCAGACTTACGATCGGGTTGGTGCAATTATTTAGGTCAAGTCCTGTTTTGCATTTTAATTTAAAAAAAGAAACCTACCCTACGTTTCAGAACACCAAGGCCAGGACAGTCAGCCCAGGAAATCACTGATGATTCTCCAAACCGCGGGCGGCAGGACTGCAGCAATGAAGAGTTACCGCCTGCCTGAAACCAGCCCGGCGACCCGAGCCCAGCCTCAGCGGCAGGTACCCAGTGCTTGGAGAGCCGCCGACCCAGCTCCCAGTAACCGACGGTCTCCTCGGGGCGCGCGCGGGCTGGACGAGTGGTGGGGACAAACCAGCCCGACCGCGTTGGCAGAGCTCTCTGTGGCGGGGGCTGCGGCACGCTGGCTGGGCGGCGCAGGAAACGCTGCCGGCCCTGTGCACGCGATACCCGCTGCGAGGGGAGAGAGAGGAGATCCCCGAGCTGTCAGTCACAGCTACGCTCATACAGGGGATTTTTTTTCATTTCTAAGAGTTGTTATTGGAAAATGTCACTATTCATTGCGGAGAGCTCCCGTGACGCAGTAACTCTCATTACACCTGAGCCCTCTCAGCACAAACCAGCCTCGCACGGATAACCTGCACAGATTTGCTGCAGCCGCTCTTCCACACACCACATTCTCGGACAGTCAGGTTATTTTACCTGTTTATTAGCCCCATTATTTTATAACCCATTCCTCTGTGCACTGCTGACTCTATATCACTTCATTTTAACACAAGGATGTGTTCCTCCGAGACGAGAAGGGATGAGGAGTCTCAGAGATGGAAAGGGAAGTTGGAGGAAAGGCAGCAGGTCGTGTTGCACCTGTGCTGAGGAAGCGCCCGGCGGCACGCGAGCCCTGTCTTCCCCTTCCTCCTCCACCCCAGAATTTCTGTTAAGGTCCCAAAATCTGAATGCTACAGAACAAACATCTTCATGTTTCAGTCTGTCTCAGTTGCAGCTCCCAGCTCCTCTAAGATACCACTCTTAGGATGCACAAAACATACAAGCCAGTGCTTTCAAGAAAAACAGGTGTAGAAAAAGTGTTTCTGCCAACAGCATACTAACGTACACGTGGAATACATGGATGAGGGAAAGCCTCAAGACGTGCTATAAGCCATGGAAAACAGCCTAAGAGCAGTCTCTTTAGCTGGGAAAGACAAGGAGAGACAACATGACAAATGTCCCCTCAGCAAATTATCAGCAAATAATGCCTGGTAAAATAAGAAATAAACTCTGTCTCTATTTACTGCCTTTTACTAAAATGGCCAAACAATAAAGGTGGAAAATAACTAACAATAGATTAAAAAATGTTAGTGATATAAATTATGTATCATACATCTCACTGTGTCTGTGGAACTCGCTGATAAAAGATGTAACTGAGAACAAAAACTTCACACGATCCAAACAGGATTATTATTTTTTAAGACAACGAAACTTTTAATAACATTGAGAAGAGACAACCAAGCCGGCCAGTCAGGGAAAAAGCCACCCAGGACCTGGCCCCAGGCACCGGGCTCCCCGGGCCATCGCCCTGCCGTGCCCCTGTCCTCCTCTTCTCGCCCCTCCGCTCCCAGAACGTTTGCTCTGTCGGAGCGGCACACGGAGGCTCTGCCTGCCGCGCTGGAGGGCTGGAACGAAGGCTAAGGACCGGAGCGACAGCCTCGGCGTGAGTGACTTTATCTAAGGAGGGCAAGACACCCTGCCTTGGTTTGTACAGAGAGCTGCAGGTATAAAGGCATCAAGTGAGAAAACTTCTCTCGAGTGCGTATCAGAACAGGTACAAGAGGGCCACGATAATGAAAAAAGACAAATAATTCTTTGCCCTGTTCTCACAGGTCTCACTCAAGGACCTGGGATGGCTTTATGAATGCACATCACAGAAGCTGCCAGCAGTCCTGGGAAGCAGCAATGTTACACAGAGACCACAAGGCACATTGAAGAGATGGGAGTTATAAAAAAACAAGTGCAGAAGTCAGCTGGTGATTTTTCCTGTTACATGTTCTGTTAGAACACGTTCAAACACAATGAAAATTATTACCCACTCTGTGGGGCTCAAATGTCTGTGTAAATGAAGCCAGGAGTAACTGGTTGAAGGAAGAAGGATTGAGGAGATGAACAAGAGCCAGACTCACTTCCCTAGATGGCTCACAGAGCCCGTAATAGAGCAGGGATGCAAGAAAGCAATTAAAAGAACTAACTTAAATAAATCTCTAAGTGCTGAAGGTTTGCCAGCATATACCTCTAAATTCTTCTGTGATGCAACTGGGCCCCTTCCTCCAGGGACTTCCTAACAACCTTTCAGACACCAGGATAATTATTGCAAAGCGTGACCCAGACTGTGGTTACTGCTATAACCAAGAAAACCCCTTGAGGTTTCAACATGAGACAAATCTCACCAGTGAGGCAGATTTTCAACTGCTGCCTAGCATTTTTGTAATGACTAAGCTGAAAATTGCATCCTCTGCGACCGGGCGATGGACCCAGTGGGTCAGGGTTTCATTGCCTGCTGCAGGACCGCTCACCTGGACAGGTCGCAGTGTCCTGATGGATCTGCTGCAACTGTAATCCTCACAGAAGGCTCCTGGCAAGGAGCATGCTCAAGGAGTTAGAAAGGGGAGAAGATAGATAATGGATGGAGAAAGGCAATATCTAAATGCTGTCATCACAAAGGTAGGATATGGGTACCGGGGTGTTCCTGCTTTGGCAGACCGGGCGCTGCTGTTCCTTTGCTCCCCTGATGTTTCAGCTCCTCAAATCGACGGAGTGTTTAATCTCCTTGGGAAGCTCAAAGAATGTAGTGGATTTCCCAGTTTCTGGTGCACAGGGAACGTCCACTGCTGGGACACAAATCCTCGCTTGGTTCTAACACGCAACCTCCAATTTAAGCAAACAGGGAGTAAGGAAAGAAATGAAATACTAATTGCAATCCAAATTACTCCACCTTTTGTCCATCCCCTACCAACCCTCCTCCCTAATCCATAACGTCTGAGTGATGATAGTGAATAATTAATTCTGGGTGAGCTGGAGAGGTTTCTTGCAGAGAGCCTCTGCAGATGTGACATCCAGTTTGGGAAACACAGGGCTGGCACTCGGCAGGTCCTCGTGGGCACCTCTGGGACCCAGGACCCACCAAGGCATGCCCATGCACGCAGCCCGGTGTCGCCCCACTAATGTCTCTGCATTGGTCAAACCCTCCGTGCTCACCAGCACAGGCACTGCGCAAACAGCACATCCGCGTTTACTGGGAGCACTGGTAAAATGCCCCACTACAGGGTAACCATGAACAACGCCGCATCAGTGAGTAAAACTACTCGGGTGTAGCTCTGAAGCCACCATTTCAGCATGTATTAAAAGAAATTTAAAACGCTGCAATGTAGTTTTAAACCACGCAAACCCGATCTTATGAAAGCACAAAAGTTAAATTAAAAGAGAGCTCACAAACAGCCCCGTTTTATACCTCAGTCAGTCTCCTGACATTACAGATTCCAGAGAACCGGATAACTGCGGAAAGCCTCCAAAGCATCTGTGTTGCACCCTGCACCGGTTGCAGAATTGCTCTTCCCGTTCCTGGGGGGAACCCAGCGCGCAGTGCAAGGGCGGACCAGGTGGCACACGGGAGGCACGTTGCCCCTCGGCAGGGAAACCTCACATCCCGGCACCAAGAGCTGCCCTGCATCCACATCCCGACAGCATGGCGCTGGCCTTCCTTAGTGCCCAGGAGGATTATGCCCAGGCAGAGGATAAACAGCAGATTCCGAGATGAGCTAATAGCAGCCCTCAGCCTTTCCTTTCAACTCTCAGAAGCAACGCATTTAAAAAAAAAATTGTTCTCATAAAAAAAAATTTAATCTAGAAATCCTTCTCTCCTCTCTCTGTATATCTATATCGCATTTGAAGTGTTACCGTACAGCAACAAACACATCCACAGTGGAACAAATCTCCCTACGCAGCAAGGACAGCAGAGATTCAAGGTACATATACGGGAGTTCCGTACATCCCGTGGGAACCACGGCCGGAGCGCTCCGCAGAGGGCTCCCGCGGGGGGACGGTGGGGAGGGGTCCCAGGAGCGGACGTGTCGTCCCTCAGGTGCCAGCAGCGGCGTGGGGGCTACTGCACAGGGCCAACATAATCCCAGAGACGTGTAAACGTGAGCAAAGGGGACAGACTGGTATAAGTTGTAATTATACCCCGGCTTTGTAATTACTAATGCATCGACATCGCTTGTGAATGAACGCAGCTCCTGCACGCCATCCATCACATACACTGCATGCCACATCCCTTCCTCATATAATTGCTGACATAACACATGTGGATTGAAGCTAAATTGATATTTCTGACCTTAATTCAAATCAGTTAAGTATTTTAATACAAATTATATTTTAATTCCAGCTAAAATGCACCCGTTTAATTCAATGAAAATCAGTTCTTGCTTTTCATCGCACCTGACCTGAATTTTGCTGAAGAGAACCTAAGTGAAACATTCCGTAATTGTGCTGAAAATTAAAATTATAAATGCTGCCAATGAGATAAACAAGATCAGAATATCAGTATCATAAGAAGATATCCATACGTAAACAATCTCCTTGAATTCTCCCTAACAATAATTAAAGAAAAGGCTCCATAACGTAAGGTATTCTTAAAGAGTACAGGAAGGAGGAGCGACAGAGGAGCATATTTTCCCTCAGTCTGTTTTTTTCTTCCCTCCCAGCTGACGGATGAACTTGACAGAGTTATTTTATATTCACAAGTCTTGAACATCATTATATCCAGTGCTCCGTACAACGAACTGCCAGCAGTGAGCTCAACGCGCAGGCTGCCTCCAGCTACAATCAGCGCATTTCTGTGCCCGACCACGGCGATATGAAATTGGATAACAAGATCGACATGTCAAACATCTGCGTCTTCAGCTCTCCGAACAAAGGCTGGGAAACCTTGCCCACCTCACTTGTTCTATGCTCACTTACAACTCTTCGTCCCTCACGCAGATTTTTCCAATCAAGGTTTTGCAGAGTTTCAATAAAGAACAGAGCAAAACTTGTGTTTAAACATTTCCTCCTTCCAGGAGAGAAAGCCATTTATTGCTAACGCTAATTGCCAACAGAAACGACAGAGTAGAGGACAGAAAAAAATTATCCATCAAGCAATGTACGTCTCCTACAAGACGGGAAATTCCATTTTGAGAGATGGAAAGCTGAGGCAGATGGATACCCCTCCCCGGTGTCCGCACGGCGCCAGGGGCAGAAAGCGAGAGGACAGTTTGACATTGTCCCTCATTAAATGCAACCGCGCCCTGCCACTGACAGGGAAAGTCCTCTTTCTGCCATCTTCCTGCTACTCTGCAGTTACATGAGTTGCTTCAGTGCCCTAATCAAACAGAAAATCACCCTCCTAAATAATAATTTCCCACCGAATCAGCTTGCTGACCTTCCCAAGATTGCGTGATGACCACATCTGCTGCAAGGGGACACGTGGCCGGGCGGCAGCGGGCGGGCGAAAGTCAGACTCTTCCTCTTCATTCCGAAGCAACATTTTCATCAGGAGCAGTTTTCATTGTGTGCCAGAATGTTTAAGCCTGAGATAGAAGTATCTCAGTTTTTATTGAGTGATGGCATTTTCTTTCTCTTTTTTTTCCCCTGAGTTTATTGACATGAAGAGAAATGCTAATGTAATTGCACTGAAATTCACGCACATGAAAATCTCACCAGGGCAACGTCAGAATAAACGCTGTGTTTGGAAACAAACCGTTAATGCAGTGGGGTAGCAGTATCCATCTTCGATCTGCAAACACCATCAGCCACAATGCAACTACACTGTCATCCTCGCTCAGAGTCTTTGCTGAACGGACGCGAACAGAACTATCGCTTGTAACCCTGAGGTGTACACCGACGCGCCACAACATCGCGCCTGGCAGGCAACGGCCAAATGAGTCGATAATCCACATTCAGACTGGGAGAACAGTAAATGAAAGACGGGATCCTTCCACCCATTAATCAACCTGATCCTCCGCCGCAGAGACAATGCCTTCCGATTGTCGGCATTCACCAAACATGCTTCAAACGCTAACCATCTGCAGCTGTAATACAATGCTTTGATTACAAACGTCAAAAAGATAGAGCATAAAATTAACTTCTCCTTATTTAGTAGGTTTAAAGAAATGTGGCTTCATGCTACACTAATTCAGTGCCCTTAGTATGAAAACTCCCCATTATGATGTCTCGTCAAATTAGAGCCAGCGACACAACGGTGTCATCTCTGTTCCCGCACAACACTATATTTTGTAATTAAGCAGGACAGTGAAACAATGGCCTTGCTTATAGAGAAAAGGTCAGGAATGCAAAACATATTTTTGCAAGCTAATTGTAAGATGCATGAAGCCAATTATCCCAGTAGCGCTGCATACGCCTGAGCAGGGAGGAGTTTATAATCTTGCTACATGACTCGAAGTGGAGTCGGAGCGTGAGCCCGTGGGGCACTGTGCTGTTTGTTTGGACTGGTAAGAACTGGGAAGTGGAGCAACGTGAGGAAGGCTATTACAGTAATTCCAGCCTCTTGGCCCTTCCCCTGTAACAGTCTGGCTGGAAAATTTCTGGAAATTAATATAGTTTTTTACTGAAAGTCGCTAGACATGACTTCCCTGTTCGGTTAGGAAGTGAGGTTGGGTATGCAGGATAAGGGGAAGTGTTTGTGTATTTCCATGAGAATGCCGGATGCGTTTACCTCAGGTAGCCTCAGATACAAACCACACATTCCACGCATGTGCAAAAGCCAGTTTAACAGGAGGAGTAGTTGAGACCTTGCTGCTGCCTTGGGAGAAGCTGGAAGGCACCCCTTTGCTTGCAGCCCATCTCTGTCCCTCTCCCGGGGTCATTAGATGGCTTCAGCATGAGGAGCAGCACATCGCTGACCGGGGCTGTATAACAAATATTTCTATACGCACGGGCCAGCCCAATTGATCTGCAACCTTCCACATTTACCAGGAGCTCTAGCTCCCTTCACCAAGAACACGTAACGCGAAGAACGCTTACCGGGGAAGGGCCTGAGCGTTGCCGTGTCTCCGCAGTCGCTGCTGGGGCTGCCATGCACAGGACGGAACGGCCAGTTTCAGACACCCTGCGCTCTGCCTGCCCCGTCGTCAGCCCTCAGCTGCAGCCCCAGGCTGACGGCAAAGGGGAACAAACGCCACTGTTCGCGCAACGGAAACCCAAACCACGCGTACAGGGAGCTGTGCATTATTTTTTACAAAGCAGGCTATTAGTCTTTCTTCCATATAAAACTTTTTGTTGTTGTTGTTTTAATGCCTCCCAAAAGAAAACTCCAAAATTCCCCCTTTCCATTAAGAGCATTATCCTTTAAAAAAATATTTGAATACCAGTTTCTAAACTTCCTGATGCCATGAGAAGAAGATGAGGAACATAACCGTTTGGTAATTTCCTCCTGCCTCTCCTTCAAAGCAGTTCTCTCTGATTTCACTCTAGCCTCCTAACATAGCCATTAATTAGAGATCAGTAATTAACTTTCTGGTTCAAGAAATATTTTGCAAAGGAACCCCATTAAAGGGCTGATTTGCATATTCCAGGAGAAGCCATCCGTGCTGTAAACGCAGGTACTACACGGGGCCAGCCTCAAACCGGAGCCTGCCCTTGAACCGCCAGCCCACCTACGCTGGCTCCTGACGGTGGGGGAACTAGGAGCAGGCACTACCCACCGCACGAGAACGCAGGTGCTGGTACCTGCCACACGCTCCCGTCCCTGACCTTGCAAGTTGTTTTATTTTGCATTTTCGTTGTTGACAGTGCCGAATGGTCTCGCTCTACAAACTCAGCAGTGTTTCCTCGGAATATTCTCATTATTGTGCAAACCAGAGGCCCCTGGGCTGTACTTCACATGCTGTTAGCGTCACCCTTCCCTGCATACCTGTAACAGCTCCTACTTAGAAAGAAGTAGGCCAGAAGAGAAAGCAAGCTCCCCAGCTCTTGTCTGCCCAGAGCTGAAAGCCCTTCACACGTTCTGGGGTCTGCTGGTGTCCCAGCTCCGCGGGGCCAGCCGTTCCTCCTTCCAAAGGAAACGGAGTCACTTCTCCATCCTTCGTAACACAGCACTCACCATATTCTCATCAAACTCCACCAGTTTCATCACGCTTAAAAATATTTGGCATATCAAGTTTGTTGGGATTAAGCAAGCGATAATTAGATCTGAAACGAACTCACAAACTCAGTTTCCCGTAGGAGTCCAGGCGTCCGTAAGTTATGATGCTCTCCCATCGCATCCAAGTAAACTCTGGGAACATCTGAACACCCAGACAGCAGACTGCACGAGCACTAGGTTAGGAACTAAATGCACTGCAGTACGACTTGCACACTTTCTCCTCCCTCTGCAGTTACAAGCAAAATTTCTGGTGGGATTAAAAATAAAAGTAGTTTACAGAGGAAGCAGCAGTAGTGCAAGACCTTGCTGTTACTGATGCACGGCTGTACCCCTTCCAAGGCTGAGGCTCATTTAACAATCAACCATATGCTCAGGCTTTTGCAGTGCCAAGAAAAAGCTTAAATAGAATGTTATCATCTGGAATTATAAAAAAAAAAACCTCACAAAATAATCACAAATGTTGGTAATTGAGAGTCTCTTAGCATGAAATGAATTCTAGGTGCACTGAGGAAAAGTCTCCCTAGGAACGATCAACTCCGAATCTGGAGTCACCCAGAGTACCCATCTTCCACCAAACCAAGGAACTCTGAAGGTGCTGGTCCTACAAAGCGACACCGTGTCCCTGCCCGCTCAGTGCCAGGGCAAAATCACCGCAGCCTTTGCCAGGCTCAGAGGAGATGGCACCAAGTTCATGTGTTTAGTTTTAAAATAAACCAATGCCCATGTAAACCGACTTTCTAAATTCCTGACAAACTGTCAGAAATTATTTATGAAAGATTACTGTATCAAAGTGATAGCGGTGACTGAAAAGGTGACTACAATAAGACAACCATCAGAAATGCACTGGCAGCAGTAATTACCAACGGCAGAATGACCTTCTGTCTGTTCTCCAACTCTGCTGCCCATGCCCAAAGCCCAACACAGAAACTTTCTCCAGCACCAATTCTGCAGGAGAAATGTGGGTCCAATTAAGAAAAATCCATCTGCCAAATGCTTGATTTGTGGCTGATTCCAGACAGGCCGCTACAAAGACAAACATTCAGCGCTCCACGATAAAAACTTTGCGAGCTGCTGTAATAAATCAGGACGTAGGAGACATTGTTAGCAAAAAGGCACTTTGAGGGAACCCTTTTCAGCTCTAACGAGCAATCCAACCAGCCAACAAATTGAAAGGAGCACTCATTCCACAATCCCCCTTTGAATCTCACATTTATATAAACTGATTGTACCAGAATAACGCACCTCTCATACAGAATACCAGTTATACTTTGATTTTGCTTCTCTCATTCACAATCAAAAACTTTATTACTGTTACTGTAACAGGACTCCCAGAAAACTATCAGTATGCAGAAGACTAGCAACATTTGGCCAACTTCTCCAGTGTGAACCCCACAGTAATTTACTTATCCCACCTTGTTTGAACAACAAGGTCTCTTCTAAGTCAACATAAAAGCCAACACTATGAGAAACCATGCTTTTCAACAAACATAAGCTCTGCTTGACTATAATCGGTGTATTTTTCCAACACACCACTTTGAGCAATTCCTCAGATGTTCTCTATAGAGAAAAAAAATGGTTGGCCAAGGTTTTACTGGACCAGAATTATCTCTGTTTTCATAGTTGATCTGAACATCCATGCACACACCATGGCAGTGGAGGTGGGACCCTGGTAGACGCACGTTAACTCAACGATGAACCCCCCCCGCCATTTCAGAGCTCAGCCCCTCCCCGGGACGCAGTGGCCACACTCTGCATGGTGCAGGACTCCTCCAGAAACCTGGCTGCTCTCTTTGTGCCAACCAGGGTACGAAACCCAGGCTCTACTGCCACAAAATGCACACCGTGTTTCTGGACGACGTCAGGGAGACACTGGGGGACTTTTCAGCGTTTAACGTTATTTCCTTTGCTATAAAACTCATACTGTACAAATCTCCCACTATTGTAGGAGGTAACAATTTTCCATTTTCAATTTACCTGATGTATTTAAACACATGCATTAATCAAACACAGGATAAAAAGCACAGATATGTTTTTGTATACTCTCTTCTCTGCTCTACATACACACCACATCCACCTAGCTAGCTGAGTGCACATGCGTGTGCACATTTCATAGATTCAGACACAGCAGGATAAACACAACATGCAAGAAAAGGAAAAATAAAGAAACTAGGAGGCATGACACAGTCCCAGTTTAGATACACAGAAGCCAAGAAACAGAATCGTTTATGATCTATGGCTCAATATTTCAGCCTGGAGTGCATTTATTGCACTATTAATTTTTGCTCTGGCATCTCCTGCAAAAATTCTACGAGGCTCTGGAGCAGCACGCTGTTATAACAGTTATTTCCGGGAGCAAAGGAGTGGTTCGTGAAGAATCAGCCTGGATACAAGATGGAGTCAAGAATCAAATATTTAAGAGGCAAATATTCCAATACCAGATGCTTCTTTCAGACAGTTCTTGGATCTCAAGACAAGGAAGCACAGCAGAAAATGCACGAGAGTGATCTAAAAGACTCGAGTCCTTTCATATGCAGAAGTGAGTGCATTGTGCATTTTAGCAGACGTAGATGGGAACATTCAGGAAGATAAAATTATCTCCTGTAACAAAAACCTCAGTGCCTAACTGAGAAGCCCAGCTGCTGCTTTTCTTTCACCTCTCTGAGAGCAGCAGTACCTAAGGCCAAGATCTCCTGCGGAAGGACCTTTCCTTATGCTATGGACCTGACACTGCTGTGAATGCTGGGGACCAAAAGCTTGGTGGCAAAGCCACCCAGTGTCAGACAGCTTCCTGCAGATCAGGGCACGTCTACATATCATAGATGAAGCATATTTATCAGTGATACCTGTCTAATGGAAGCTTTTCATTTTCAGTTTCCAAATTCTCATATAAGCAAATCCTTGGGTTTTTTCCAAGGCTACCAAATGCCACCTCTTCTCTAACCCAGCCTTTAAGCTCTACACTGAAAACGCACTCCAGCCATGCACTGAATCTCTTTACAGAAAAGTTGTGATAAATCTGCTCTGAGAGGATGCTGCCCAGCCAGCTCCAGCACTCAGGTACTGGGAGGGCAGGGAAACTGGGAGCCTTGGTTCAGGAAAATGACTTTGGCTGCAGAGTCGGCCAAAACAGCTCCCAGGTCCTGTACTGCCGATGCACAGAAAGAAACAAAGCCCACCTAGGCAGACAGAATATTGTCGAATTTGCCTGTCCTCTGAGGGAAGCAGCAGCGCTGTGGGCAGATTCCCGGCCGCACTCGCTGTCTTCCATACGGAACACAGTGCCCTACTTCGAGCGTTTGTGAAAACTGCAGCACAGGAATCAAATCAGCTCTCTCCTCCCAGATACAACCCCTGAAATATTACTCTGCACCGAGTACAATCCTGTTACTTGCAGAAGCCAGAAGGATAAAGCTTAGGAGGCTGTAACAGGCCAGGAAAGGAAAAATCCAGGCTGACAATTGTCATTTGCAGGCTTCAGAAATCCACAGCCCCTCCAATGAAAAAGTACAGCCAAAACAGAGTAAAAGTTGTCATTGTTTTTAAAACTGAAGCATTTACTCAATAGATTCTAAAGCATCATCTTGGTATTTTAAAATGCCACTGCTACAAAATGGTTACATCAGTGTACGTCCAATTTGGCATGTTTTTCAGACATAGACTTTTCTTGGCACTCCAATACTTCTGTGTCATTCCCCAAAATGATTCACGTAAGGCTAAAAGATCTTCCTTTTGGAAGCAAGCCACTAGTTGGTTTCTGTGGCTGGTAACGGAGTCTGTCTTACCCAGCCACGACCTTGATCTGCATGTGAATTTACACGTAGATTTACCTAGAACGTGTCTGTCTCATGCACACGCTGACATAAATCGACGTGTACATAAATGCACACACACCCACTAAAGAGCCACTACACTTTCTAACTGAGCTGAAGAATAAAACCAAGGTCTCATTTCTCCTTTACTTTGCTTGCAATTTGCTCCGATACTCAAACGCTTCCTCTGCTCCATCTGCACGCTACTTGTGACGCATCCCTCCCGGACTGAAAGACCCTCTCATGGCTCAGACGGAAAAGCAGCTTTGGCCACACGCCGAGAATCCAGCTCAGCGTAAGGACAGCAGTCAGCGGCTACGCTGAGGGTGTACGTGTGCAAAGGGGCAGAGAGGGATTTGGGGAGATTATGGTTGTTATTGTTCCGTGTTATTGTTCGTACGACATGTAACCCAGTCATGTTCAATGTAGTCCAGCCTGCGAGCATCCCTCCCCTCCCTCCCTCGCCCGCATCAGTCGGCTTTGGCTGCTGCATCTCTGTGCTATTTATATGCTGGTGCATCAACTTAGGATTTATAGTGGAAAAGAAAGCAGAGCAGACAGGCTTCTCTGCACACGTTATTTAACCTAAAAAGGGAGGGCTTGCACTCTGTACTCGCCGACAAATTAAAATTACCCCTCCTGCAATTAAGCAAGTCTACTTCTATCACAGCTGTGGCTCTTGCTCTGAATAAGATAAGCAAGATATTAACGAGACCTGGGAAAATCAATAGGCTCATTCTCTCTCACACACCCTCCTGCCCACCCTCCGAGAAACGTCCCCTTACCTTTCATTGTCCACACTCCTGAAGCCAGGTAAAATGTGCCGGAAGCTGCTGTTCCTGTCGAGCTTCGGTTGGCTCTTTGTCCTTTTGATGGAGCCTTTAAGCCGGCGGCTGAGGAACCCCTGTGGGGTGAGACAAGAATACTAAATTACAACAAAAAAGGGAGAAAGAGAGAGTGAGCCCTGAACCTGCTCTCTTGCACCGAGCGCAGCCAGGCAAATCGTTCTCTCCAGCTCCTGTCATGTGCGGCTCCTCGCGCTCAGCCCGGCTCCCCAGCTCGCCGCCAACATCTGCTCCCAGAGCTCGCCGAGGCCCGGGCGCTGCGTCGGCGCGAGACTCCCCGAAGCCTCCGTTACCCTGGCAACCATCAGCTCACATAAAAATACTGTCTGAAAGACAAGACTAGCACATCGCAACTCCTGACGGGAGGAGCGGCTGCGACGCGGGGCTCCGGCAGCCCCAGCGCCCACTCACCAGCGACCGGGAGACCGGCAAGAACTTCGTTACCTGATCGAAAACCCCCAGGTTTTCAGCCATGGCTGGCAGAACTGGAGCCAGGTGTTTTAGCTACATGGAAAAATGCTACAAAGCATGCAGAAACACGGCACATGGGCTCGGCAGCTATAGGCACTACCTTTGCAGAAGAAGGAGAGCCTTGCGTTGAACGCACGGCGCCTTCGCCGCCGTGCCTCCTCCCTCACGGAACATAAGTCACGGCTCCTGGAGGGCTCCACAGCAAAGCCAGCACTAAACGTTTTAATAGCAAAGCTTCTAATGTGTTATTTGCTTACTGTTAGGAGTTAATGTTCTACATAATCTGAACATTACATTTAATCTCTTGGCTAAATAAGGCAATAAAAGTATAATACTGCTGCGGTGTCCGGCATTTATAGCATCTGAGAATAGTTTCAGTGGGTCAAGCGTGTCAGCTGGAGAAAGCGGGGTAACATTTTAAAGAGAAATCAGGATTTTGGGGTGAAGCCTAAAGAAGTGGTCCTTTTACACACCATCACACCAAAGAAATACATCAGCTCGATACAAAGAACTCGGCAAATCCCTGCACAACCTGAGGTTCTGCATACGCCGCTTCCCTTTCCCATCCCCAGGGAACTGGGTAAGACATCCACTGGATCAAGCACAGATTTTGATGTGCATAAGGACAGAAATGTGAGAAGAAGGGGTGTCCTTCCACTGGGTACTCCACCAGCACCCCTGACGTACCCACAGAGCACTCACTCCTCCATTCCTGAGTCTCCGTAGCCTCTCCAGTCAGCCTTACAGCATGGATACAGGTCGTGCAGCACTTAGCAGCTCCCTGTTATAAATGAATACCCTCTGTATGTCTTGCAGGAAGATAATCACAGTCTAGCTTATACCTAGCCTGTCATTTGTTCACGCTATTTAGACGCTCCTTCCCCACCTAGGATATT
Organism: Tetrax tetrax; assembly: GCA_009806455.1. Classification (NCBI taxonomy): domain Eukaryota; kingdom Metazoa; phylum Chordata; class Aves; order Otidiformes; family Otididae; genus Tetrax; species Tetrax tetrax. The sequence continues at coordinate 492,120 of WHYT01016251.1, forward strand.
CATGGGTCACATTATGTCTTTCTCAGGTTGCAAAATTTCCTGGGGCAGCGTGTGCTGCTCTTGTTATTGAAGTGACTTTCCTGTTTGTGAGTGCATCAGGAATTTAAAACATCTAGATAACCAAAGGTGTTTCACATTTATTAAGTGCTACTTTACTTACAAATGAGGTATGTAACATGCATTCATGTGAACTGAGTATTTCTCCGGGAGCTATTTGCATGATGGAAATAGCATCATGCATACAGCACAGGCCATCAGGTTACACGTTCTGCCATCTTACACAAGCCAACGCACAAGATAACAAAAGCTTCTTCAAAAGTGATTTGTTCATGAAAAATACCTTTAGAGAATTTTTATAGCGTAGAGAAACATGACTATGAAACAGCACATTTGAGGATTTGCATATCTAGAACATTGCTAAGATATTTCCCTCGGTACTCAGACCTTACCCAGCCCCATACCCACGATATCAGCGTGGTATCAGCCTCATACCCATGATATCAGCGTGGTATCAGCCCCATACCCATGCTATCAACCCTTCATGCTCTTGTTCTTCTGTCTGGATCAGGCCTCTGGTTGCCTGCTATGGTGACTGGACAATATTTGCTGTGAAGGAGAAAATCGAAAATATGCAACTGGCCAAACAAGCAGTACTTCCCTAAACACCACTGGTGGGCAGGTTTTGCCCAGAAGCAGGAGACCGGACTTCCTTTATCACTGCCAGTCTGGCCACAAATATGTCCTCACGTTATCAAGGCACTTAGTAGCTTTGAACTCTGGACAGGGAATTGAGAAGGAAAAGAAACAAATCCTTTCGGCATCAAACAATCACAGTTTTCTTTCACTACTTTGTATTTCACATCTCCACAACTGTTAGCTGATTCATGCAGGATTTGGAAATTAGAATTTAGGGCTGCAGTAAAACATTACTTTCCTCCTGTTTCCCATTGTTTTTACATTCACTGCTACCAGGAGGAGATCACCCTGTGCCATTCTCAGTTTTCACTGCTAGCTTCCTTGGGAGAATGGTATGTCAGAGATTCTAATGCTGATAAATTATGCTGCTACAGCAACACTTTGCACCTCCATAGCGTGTGCCACAGATCAGAAAGTCTCAGGTGTGAATTACTGCCTTCTGTAATTTTGAGATGGGGTAGGACAAAAAAAAAAAAGAGAGGAGTTGGTCTCCACAAACACAAGAGAGAGAATCCGACCTCGGGTGTGACCGCCATGCTTTCCTGGTGAGATCATAAGAACAGCATCCATTTCTTCTTCATTTATGACTTTAAACAACATTTGACTCTGTTCTCCAGACAAATGAGGCTGATCCTGCCCTAGGAACGCTGCCTCCTCCTCCGGCCTTGCTGCATTCTTGCGAGTTCTAGCAATTAAAGTATTGCTCTTCATATTACATGTCCTTTATATGCTTTATACCGAGAGCTGTCTAGGGCAGAATTGTATCTTACGATGTGTGAGCAGCGTTCACCACCAGTAAAAAATATCTTGGACAGGATTAAACTACTGACTTGGGAAGGTTTGATTCAGAAGTTAATAGACTGCATGAAATGACAATAAACAGAAATCAGCAGAGCACAGGAACCCCTTCAGAATTTGCCACAGCAGAAAACCACGGGACGGCACAACCTGTGGTGCTGAGGGTCCTCGCGCGAGCCTGGGCGCAGACCCCCCTGCGCACGCTGGGCCGGCGCTGGTGGGGCCATCACCCAGGCGCGCGAGCTCGTTCAGAACTCGTGCAACATCCACACAAATGAGAATAACGCTTCCGCTTCATTTAGTAGAGATTTGTCTTTGTTTTGCCCAAATGTCTTTTCAAGTTCTGCTGGAATACAATGAAGCAAAACTCGGGCTAATGTTAACTTCTTTTTAGGCAGCGGACATAAGATAAATCATGAGATACGCTTTAAAATGTAAGCAGAGGTACTAATTATATAAATTAACCCCTTGCACAGCCTAACACAGAGGAAATATTTTGGGGTCACCGAAGAGACAACCGCTCTGGTGCAGCACACAGCGCCAAGCAAACCTGCACGGAGATCTGCCGGCCATCAAACCCACGGCAGAGCGTGGCACGGACCTCGACCGGCCCAGCGAGACGCAGACACACAGAGCTGCACTGCGCAGCGATGTAACTTTACAGGGCGAGGGCCTTGCTTTTCGTGTTTTCCTTCTGCAGTTTTGACTCTGACATCCTCAACTCTGGAACACAATTGCTCTCATCAGAAGAGCTGACTGACATTATAATAAGACTCAAAGAACAAAGGCAGAAAAAAGCCCAAATCCTTTTGAAGAATGGCTTAATCACAACCACTGCTACTTAAGCTAAAACAGGACAGGCACAATTCAAACCAGGACAATTAAATCTGCTGTGATTCGGGCTGGTTTTTCTTACATATTTGGGCAAACCCAAAATCTGATGCCAACATCTGGCTGCAGATGGAGGGCGGTGATGAACTGTCATTTGACTTTTTCCTGCTTATCAATATTGGCATTTCCAATTACTCTAGACCTGGAAATAATCATATATTATACTACCATTTTTGAACATTTTTAATATTATAATACTCTTAAAGTCTATGTGGAAGCCCATCAGAACTGTATGCCTTTGAGATGCAGGAACTGTGTACGTCCACACATACTGGGCCAAGGAGAAGCAAACTGGGAAAAAGAGAGGAAAAAGGGAAGGGTGCAAAACTGAGGAGACTATTAAAGACAACAAAATCTTGAGCTCCTGTTTTATAAAATATACAGTAACGATGCAAGTCTGGAACTGACTCCCACGCCATTAATGTTTACTTGTAGTGAACCCACACAATAAAGTTTTAAAGGTAAAAAGTCAGCACCATGGAAACACAAATATATATGAAATTTAAAAAAAAAAATAAATCAATAAATCAAGCTGAATGCATGAAGAGCAGCTTCCTTTGGAAGAGTCCTGGCAGCTCTCAGTATTTTCTAAGCACAATGAGCAAGGAAAAAGGGAGACAAGCTGGCCAGACACGCACAGGGCACAGCGTGAGGGTCTGCACCACAGGCACTGGGAGGTGCTGGTCTGACTGGAACAGTGGGGGGAGAGAGAGAAGTCCGGGTTTGTGCTTCAATCCAAAGACTGTGCAGAATAAACACTGTATCACAGGAACGAGTGAACAGATGGGGTAATTTTTATAGTTCTTGTATATCTTTTTGTTTCAGTTTAGGCAACTCTCAACTGCAGAGGACTTGAGAGGACGTCAGAATCTTTGTCACTACTCATAACAATGAAACTGCCAAAAGTAAGTACTTACCACGAGGATAAATGTGCAGTGCAGTAATTCATATCAGGTGCCTATTTTTTTCTAGTATACCATGGATAAGTTTATAGGTATAAAATTGGGAGTAAATATTTTCTACCAGACCTGTCCTTATTCTGGGCTTCAGAATCTTAGTTTATTTTTTTTATATTAAACTTCTTTAATGCTGGAATCAGGGTTTTTTTTTTTCTGCTCTTGCATAGCATCTACGCTGCTGTTCCACAGTAGTGGAAATACCCTTTTACTGACCTCCACTGAATGGATAATTAATATTTGTATTTGTGAGCCAACAGAGCCTTGTCAACACTAAGCATCCTATTACAGCCAGGAATGTAAAAAAAAAAAGTGCGCTTACCTGTTTCTACAATTACTAATGTTAGCTTTAGCTTTGATTATAAAACAGAAACCTTTTTGGGGCAGCATTTGATACCCTTTGTTACCACGTAGAGACGCCTAAGTGAGCATCTCCACTCTTCTCCTTGAACTACGCGACGACGAGAACTGCACAGACAGAAAGAGCTCTGAGGGTGCCCTCATGCATCAAATCTGTCTCTTGAAAGTCCACGAACAGAAGTAATCCACCGAGTGGTCTCCTGGCAGTCATACAAGAAAGGAAGGGAATTTCGTGTACAGCACTGACCTTTCTGGATCAAATGCTCTCTATTTGTTCAGCGTAGAGAGGCACGTGCCTGTAAGTGTATGTATCCCTTCATCCACTTCGTACATCATTTCCTACTGTCAGCTCTTTGGAATTGAACTTGTAAGTGGTAAGTTGTTTTCCTATCATCAGTTCTCCTCTGTCAAATGTGACAAAGGGCTCTATTCAGGAGGTGACCGAACAGAGCCCCTCTCGAGCCCCCTTCCCCGACGAGTGCAACTCCAGCCCAGGCAACGCCTGCGCAGGATCCATTCCAAACCTGGGCATACGCTGGGCTGGAGACTGTGAGCCAGAGTGCCTTCTGAAATTGAAGAGATCCCCAAACTTACAAGAATCCTTGTCGAGTTAACCTTAAGTTATATTCTTGCAAGTTTATCAACCAACAAACCCAAATTCTGTTTACGTGACAAAACCTGGCTTGCTCCAATCGGTAAGACTTGCCTAATACGCAAGGGCAAAATAAGGAAAATAAGGATAAGGAAAGCCCCTCTGAGACACAAGCGTCCTGGAATTAGGATAAAACCCAAAGGAATTTAAAAGTAACTGCAAAAACATTGTGTATCCTGTGATAGATGGCAACAAAAACTGAAATCTTACTGCTCCACACACTGTGGTCAGACTTGTGCTCTGGCATCCAGAGTTAGAGAATAAACACGGAGATACAGCACATAAGTGCACGAGAAGCTATGTCTGTGAGCCAGGCCAGAAACCAGCCCCGGAATGCGAGAAACAGCTCATGTTGGTAAGTGCTGCTTAGCAACACTGCCCTTCTACGGCAAAAGATTAATCAAATTTGCAGTGTCAATGGAAACATTCAGTCCAGTCCATTTGAAAAATCAGATGAAGATGCACCAAAGCCCCACAGGTCACCAAAGGGACAACGTGGGTCTGTCCAGGTCATGAAAACTGGAATTACGTCAAATGAGAGGCACTGAGGGTTAATTATAAATATGGCAGATCTAATACATGCAAGTATCAGCAGATCACAGATAGAAGCAGCAATGGCTTCAACACATTACATCTCATCCTTTTTCCACTGCTGGCCAATAAAGGACTGCTGCTTATGCTCTATTTTTGTAAAGATCTTACCCATCTTGTTGAAAATGTCTCGGTCACAAGGTCTTCTACCACCACCCTGGAGAAAGAACCACACAGCCCGGCAGCTCTCAGTGCCACGTGTCTCTCAGGACATTTTTCCTGATATTCAGATAAATGTTTCTTTGCAGAATGTCACTCTGTCCCTTTTCTGCTCTTTTCTTCCAGGGGAAGATTCCTCTCTCAGCCTCCAAAATAGCCACCCTTGGCCAGCACACACCCTCCATCCCTGAGCAAGAGAATTACCAAAAACTGCAGGCAAGCCAAGGCCTTACAGTGAAGTGACAGAAAACTGGGGCCGTCTCTGCACCCTCCAGCCTGTGCTGACAACTCACACGTAACACCCACACGGAACAGGCGGGACCTTAATACAGTCTGGATGAAGGGGTGCAACTGCCAGGAAGCATCTAGGAAACAACTGCAATTCCACAGCCATTGTTATTCAGGGATCACTTGATTCTTCAATTGGGATTCTTTTGTTCTCCTATTAAAACAAAACCCCACTACTCTGGATTATTTGTTCGCAGTTCCGTAATTATCATACTGTCAACATTTCATATCTGAACAAGACAGATAAATATTCCTTATGAAGAGAGGAGAAGGGTAATTGAGCAATCAGGGGTGAATGATGCAGAAACAGAGATACAGGTAGAATGCAAGTAACCTTGAAGAACAAAACCAGTTATTTACCCAAAGAGAGGAGCGACTAGAAAAAAAACTGCCTAGATGAAGCCAAACAAGGATGACATCTGGGATAGAATTTCAGTGGGGTGAAACAGTTTCCTTCTTTACCTGGCACAATGGAGTGAACCATCCCAGAGGACAAACTGTTCACACATAGAACATTCCTCAGACCAGGCAACTCCTTGCAGGAGCTTGCTGTGCCATCCAGGACTCTGCTTCCCCTTAGAATGCGGAAAAAGAGACTCCGAGCTTTGCTTTCCTCTGTCCTTTCTCTCCTGTGCCCAAATTAGGTTCCTGAGCATCTCTGGTCCCCTAGAACAAAGTTGTCATTGCTGAACAGAAGTTGAAAGCAAGTGCTGGCAACAGCCATGGCAGGCTGTAATGGCAGGGGAGGAAAAACTATGTCCTGACATCCTCAGGACTACGCAAGTGCCTTCCGATAGTCCCTGAAGATCCCAGTAGTGTCTACCGGAAAAAAAGGCCTCATACTCTACACGAAGCCTGCTTTCTAATATAATTGTGGCAGCTATTCAAAAAGCAAACAAAATGCATCACTTTATCCATATTCTGGGACTTGTTACTGCAGAGAGTAAAATCGAGTAACAAAGAAAGACAGACATTTCTCCAAGTAAGGTTTTAAGAAACAACTAATCCAGCCACAGCAAGGATCGTCAAGGAAAATTTGAGGGAACATCCCAAGATTATGGCCTCTGCAAAAAGTGCCCATTCTTACTTGTGGAATGGCAGATACGTCTGCAATTATTCCAGACAGCTTCTCAAAAAACATATCTACTACAGACTTGGCTCCATCACATCACTGAGGGAAACATCCAGTTTTTCATCAAATTCCCAAAGCAAGATAGAAGGCCGTAGGCAGAAAAGCAATTTCTAGACCTGTAAGAAATCCCGCAACAATTTTCTATACTTTTTTTTTAAAGAACCATCCTCATCAGATTAGACTCATGAGAGTTTAAGTGACTTCAAACAAAAACTCCAAATCCAGGAGATATACAGCTAAACCACTACTCAACACTTTGAAAACACATCCTACAAGTTCAGAGACTTCAGTTGCTTACGATACGGTTTTAAATAATAACTCTCAATGAACGTAGTAGGTTTCACATTTACAGTCTGCCATGCATTGTACACGCAGGAGATTTATTTTATGACGGAGAGCAACAGATTCCAATCAGGCAAATATTTCTGAAGCCTCAGATACAGAGAGAATGAGAGCGCCTTTCAGATTAAAAGGGATAATCCCCAGCTGACAGGAAATTATTCACACTCCTATAAATTTAAACTTTCACAATACTTTTTGTAGCATAATAATGACTTAAACACTCGATATCAGCTGTGAATCATTACATTCATCCTGCTTTTAAAATTTAGTTGTGATTTAACCAAAGATAAAATAAAGAATTTACAGGACATGGTAGCAATGTATAGTTGGATGCTTGGTGATCCCATTCAGGCATGTAAAACAACCAAACTCTGCAAAGTCTGATGGTTTCTATCACTCAGACTTTTTATAGAAAGCATTCAAGTGAAAACACCTGCAGGTTTTAAGACTTCAAGCCTGTGCACAAGGTACTGGGATAAAACTATATGAAGGGTGCTGCTTGCTGCGATAAGTAATTCAGTGCAAGGCCACAGACATCCCACTCTACGGTCCTTTGGCACTTTTGCCATGGTCTGAGAAGCCCAGGAGCTTTCAAGAGCTGCACTTTGGAGCTGTTACTGGGGGAGGAACTTCAGCTCCAGAGGGTAAATAATTGTTGGGCTCAGGACATTTATACCATGTACATAACCTGAGAGTGAACAGTCGGGATAAACCAATCTGCCCTTTGATTTCAGGAAAAAAAAAAGTTATATTTTCACATAAAGTACGTTAACTTAATAATTTTACAATACCAGAGATAAGAGTATGCCTTTTAAAAGACAGCCCATTGAAGATCCATGCTTCAACACGCTCACTGTCCGAGAAGGGGAGGAATGAGGGAGAGCAGGCAGAGGTGGGAGAGCAGGTAGGAAATACTGTCAGAACAGATTCTTCTGGCAGGTAACAGAGGAAACTAGTTTGAATGTAGAGGTGTCCAAGTGATTTGCCACAACAACTATACAGCCACAAAGCCAGGATTACTTCTCAAGAATGGTTCCTATGCCAGCAGTCCAGCCATCCAAATACACTGCCTCATGTCAAAACAATAAGCACACAGGAGATGAGAAAACCATCTCCATAAATCTGTTTACATTAATGTTCTCTTTTAAAGTCTACTTTTTACTATATGATACAGAGTAAACTGTTTCATGAGTGTGTTTTATATGTGCTTTCCCTACTTTGATTTATGGCCTTGGAGCAGCACGCGGATGTCACGGTTATCTTGTCACCAGGCATCTTCCTACTCACTTCCACCTGAAACCTTCAGAGCGGAGCAGATACTGGAAGAGATCACCCGCTTTTCCACAATATTGATGACGAGCTCTGAGCCTACAGAAAAGTATCAACACCAAGTCGTTTTTTTTTCATTGACAAATCTTGTGTGCTTTTAATAACGCATTTTCTACACAACCAGCTACTGGGCCAATAAATTTTAAAAAGCAGTTGGTAGATGATATGTTTAGAATAAAAAATTATTATTATCCTTTGACTGTAGGGATGCATTGTGTAATTCTGCAGTAAAAGTTACTCATTCAAATATGAAACTCATGTTTCAAGCAGATGCTCTTGGCTCCAAAGACTTTCACCACATTTCTGAAGCTGAAATTGGAACATTTGTATTCAGCAACAATTACAGCTGTAATCCAACCAAAATGTTAACTTTTGTGAAGATACGGTGAATACCTACTATAATTTAGATAATAACATCAGTCTTGATTTTTCCCTATCTACCTTTCTAGACAACTTAATTTCCAGGCACTATGAAAATACTTAAGATGAAGCGCATTTGTCCTAACCTCAAAACTTAGGAAAATGAGTATTTCAGTTTGCTTCACCTTCTGACAACAGCTTTGAAAAAAAAGGAGAAAAATTAGAAAGAAGGGATAAATATAACACACACGACACTTGCAGGAGTACCCCAGCCTTGCTTTCAAGAGTTTCCATCCTTCACGACACACAGTTCAGACAGCTTTTTGACTAAGAAAGCTTAGAACTGTAACAGGCAATAATCCTTAGGATGGGTTAGAAGGAATCTTTCTACTTGAAATCAAACCAGCTTCAGGTGGTTTCATAAATCTGTAAAATAGTTCTCAAAATCTCGAAGTCCCCTCCTAATTAAAACAGAAACCAGAGGCTAGAAATACGCACACTTCCATCAGGAGACTGGAACTGAGGTCTCCACCTGCCTCCTCTGTGAAAAATAAAAATGAAAAGCGCCCAATAGTTTTTCCTTCTCAGCTGAAATCACAAATATTCAATCACCAATTTGAATTGAAATGAAAAACAATGCAAGACTGCTCCCTGCTATTTTTCCCCCACCTTTACTCCTTTCCTTTTCCTCCCGAGCTTGTACCTGGTGTCTGATCTCTGGGTTACAGCAGGGAACAATGTGATGTGAGGTACCAATAAACAACACAGCTGACAATTATGTTTCCTAGGACACTCAGTGGAAAGTTTGCCAAATATATAAAGCAAAAATAATATCCTTCAAGAATTAGAGGCAAAAATTAAGTTCATTGCTGTTTTATCCCTCTGCAAAATAATAAGACAGACATTGTAAGTGGCAGATCCTATTTTTGGGTCTTAACAGTGATTATTTCTTGCCTAATTATTAGCAGTGGATTTACTACCTTTAAAGCAGAATTTTGTCACCCAGCAGGAAACTTCAGTTCTATCAGGCAGATTTAAGTCTCATTCATTTATTCCTTAACTGTTTTTGACTCACTTGCTAATTATCAAGGAAGGCTTCATCCAAAGCAGGTCTGAAGCCAGGAGGCAGGCACGGCCTGCGTGCTGTCCCTTGGTTAGAGCCAGCTGCCACACGAGTTGTCCAACTTGTTTCCTCCAAAGGTATCCTCCTCTACCTCCTAATATCAGCAAAACTTGAATTACTATTTGAGAATCTTTTAAAAAACCTAGATTTGACAGAAGGTACAAAAAACCAAGCAAAGTATATGGGTGCCTTTTTGAACCCGTTCTTCTGAAAGGGGACCGCGGTGCTCAGAAGATAATGGATGTAGAGACACAGGGGAGCATCACCTGGACCTGCTGAGTTCCCATCTTGTTCCGTACCACATGCCCATGTCCCAAGTACGTCTAAAGACATGGTCATCTCTGCTCTCAGTACCAGAGTAGATAACCAACAGCTAAGCAAGGTTAGTACAGAAAGAAAAGTAACCCCTAGATTCCACCCACTCCTGCAACACCTGCCTAGACCTGCGCTCCACCCTCCCTAAGGCTCCCTGAGTGCCTTGGAAGAGTGGGGTGCAGAGGTGACTGCGCAGAAACCCTCCCGCTCATGGCAAGGAGACCGGGTCGTGGCACAGCCCTCAGCACTCCCAGCTGCTCCCTGAACACGACACGAGTCAGCGCAGCTCTGCACGTCATAGCCCAGAACGCACACTTGGGCACCTCTCCCACCAGTGCCAAAGCAGGCATGGGAACTCGGTCGTTTGCTATAATCAGGCCAGACCGTCACACCGTGGGAAATTCACGCTGATCGCCGTGAATCCCAGCCTGCGGAACGGTGTACAGAACTGCACAGAGCGATTTAGGAAATAAAGACATGATTAGTTCTGGAGCTAATTTCCTCGGTGCTTTGAAGAATGTTGGAGGTAAGATATGATCCACGGTAATTACGGAGGAAGATAAAGACAGGGAAGTTGCTGGCAGAGCGCCAGGCCCAGGAATACCTGAACACCTCAGGAAAGGCTTTACAGCTTGTACCATCGCGTTCTCAAATTATCCTTAATGCCTGAGCCATGACTGTCACCATTCGCTAGAGAAAAAAAGAGGGTGGGGAGGACAAATACAGCCTATTCCTTACCAGAGTGCAGTGCCGAGGAAAAGCAACAGCAGGGGAGAGAAAGTGAATCTTGTTTCCATGGTAACTGAAGTTTGAAAAGAGTATATAGACATCGATGTTATCTTAACATGGATGTTTACACACAGACCCACAGTAATAAAAAGTTATTCAGCTGCAAGTATCATGAGACCATGTAATCATCATGAGACCATCCTCAGAGCTGCTGTTTCAAGTGGCTGCACTTGGTTTGGAACAACAGTGTCACCACCTGGAGAAACATTCTCACGTTAGGCAGCACCAGTTTGGGATTTGGATGGGAAGAAGAAACCTCCAAAACAACTTCCAAATGATCTAACTTAGCAATCCTGCTCAACAGAAAGTGCCATAAGCTCTTCCATGCCAGTTAAAGTTCAGACACTTCCACAGGGCTGAACAACACAGCCAAGGTCACTCCCAACGGGGACGGAGCATCTCTTCCACGATTTCCTGTCACAGCACCCTAAGTTCTTACCAAAGGACAGAGATAACATGTGAACCATCTATCACAATGAAAGTCCAAGAAATTATGGCTCAAAATATGGCATAGCTATGGCGATTAAAGAGAAGTGTTTGGTCTAAGTGAGAAAAAATGTCTCAGAAATTAAGTTAAAATTTGGAATAAATTTATTGATAACCATTCAATGTTAACTGTGGCAATGCCACCCATTTCTATTAATTTCACTGCAAACAATTTAATATCTACATTAATATCCAATATCCACGAGCTAAAGCAATGCAAATTCCCAAATGGAGAAAGTTCAGAGTTGAAGGTCTTGATTAAATGGACAGTCATGTTCTACCGGAGCTCTCTCTGAGATTCAAATTGCACCTTACACTATTTGACTTGTTTTCTGAAAGCACATCAGTGCTATTAGAAGCGGGAGAATGGAACGTGTTTATTATCCTACCTTTTATAGCTGCAGCACAATTCTTTATCCGTGACCCAGAAACAAATTAAAGGGACACTGTCAAGTTGTATATTTTAATGGTCATCTTTGCTCTGTGCTACCAGCAATCTGAGATGTTTTCAATGCCTAGAGGTTTAAACAAATTAAAGCTTTGCTTTGTTTACTTTTTGCCTTTCATTCACTTCACAGAAATGCAACCAGTGAGATTCATTTGTCTCCCCACAGCCTATTAATCAGTACAGGGTGCTGGCATTTTGGATTTCCAGGGAAGAGTTTGAAATGTTACCCAATTTTTTTCTTGTAGTAGTTTTGAAATGAGCAAGAGGTAGCCATTTCTGTTCAAATCATCCCTTGGAAATGGAAGACTCTAAAGAACTGATATGAATCCAAGTATGTTGCTGAAAAATCCAGTGAGAGTTTGAGATTTTGTCTGTCTGTGGGGCAACTCAAATAATTGCAACAGATAAAAATAAACAGAGCACCTGAGTATACATTATGTTGTGAAATTACCACAAAAAATGCTAAACAGCATGTTTTAGAGAGTAAAGGCCAGTCATCTGGACAATTTTAATCATTTTCACCATCTCAAATGATGCCTTGAGTTGGTTTTGCTCCTTGTAAGATGATCATCAGAACTACTATGCAGTTCCAACTCCTTTATACAGATTATGAAAGATGGGAAAAATCGTATAATCTTTCCATGCCTTAGTTTCCCCATTTATTTTAAGGCATTATGATAAATTGCAGGCCTGCAGTGACTGCAAGCTTGAATTCACTCAGATTGGCAGAACACTTTAACAGCCTCAGATGAAAGGTGCTGCAGAAGTGCCAAGTACTATCACTGTAATTATCATTCAATATACGCTGATCAAAAGAACGAAATGTGAATTAGCATTTCCTATTAGCCTTACTTAGAGCCTAAATTTTAAATATTCCTCCCATGGGCTCTCTCCATAAAAACATTCAGGAACTGCTGGTATTTCTCATATGGCTACAACACTGCTTCTACAGGAGTGGAGGAACGGAGGGACCTAAGGACAAGAGTCAAAAAATCATGAGATCGATGCAGGTTTCTCCCACAAAAGCTTGCTCAGGTTTTCCGGGAAGAGCTTGGAGCTGCTGTCTCACTCTCACTCATTCCCCATCTCCAGTCTCTTTCCGGGCACAGGGATGCGATCTTCTGTCACAGCTCCAAGGATTTTCTGCTGCTGGCCTTCTTCGGACCCTGAACCCTTCTCTGAAAGCCACTGGGTTTCACACATCCCAGAGGAGTGGGTCCAGCTGTCCTCAAAGGATGAGAAAGTGTCAACATTTTGAATAGCTAAACGAAATCAACGGAATCGTGCTAATTTACACCCACTACAGGGCCAGACACTTTGCTGAAAGGTTTGTTTTCCCCTTTCTCGCCCGGGAACTACACAGTACTTCACTTTATGTTCCCTGGAAGCATAAGCTCCCCTATTAATCCACTGCTTAGGCCTAAGATAGGATGTAAAAATGTGTGTTTGTCCCCCAGTCCTGAAGATGTTTCAGTGGTGGCTGGGGCAGAGCAATTTAGTGATTCTCGGCTGCTTCCTTCTTGGCGGCAGCTGCCATCACTACAGATTAAATACGAGGGTCTGACTGTGCGCGGTGCGGATCCTTGTCCTTTAGGAGCTGAGCAAGCTCTATTAATTCTTCCTAGACAGAGCATCTAACAGAGACTAACAACAGCAGGTCACCCTCCATCCTCTCCTTACTGCCACCTACCAGAGCAGCCTGGCCGCGGTCCGCACAGACCCTGCGGAGCAGAGGCCTTTGCTGTCCAGCCAGGTCAGTTTGATAGCAGTCAAAAGCAGTCCAAAACCATGCTCCACCTCACGAAAACTAAAACAGGATTACTAACACTTTTAAAGAAGAGCAGCCTCAGTGTGTGAATTAAGAGGTAGATAAGCCCTTTATGCCTCTTCCTTTCTGTAAAACTGTCCTTTAGACAGCGGCAGGCTCTGAAAAAGAGACCTCCCTGGAACATACTCAGCTCACAAAGGAAAAAAAAATCCATACCCTGCCTTGCTGAGTCCTTTTCAGTGAAGCAGGTCATAGCACCTTGTCTTTTATCCTGCCATTCCTGTCTCCTGCTTGATGCTCACAATAAATCCACCGTGGTTTGAACTGCCGCTCTGTGCTGAAATCTGGCAGTCCCATGTATCCTTGACCATGCTGGAAATTCCAAGCTTACTTAGAAAATTTTCAATATACAAGATCAGACTCAAATAGTTAAACATATTGTATTTCCAATCAGTTTCCTCTTCCAGTTCCTGTGCTAGGTAGCACGGAGAACAGAAATATTCCCTTTTTAAAAATAAAATCTATCTTTCACGCCTTGACTAGAATTTATCCCATGTCTCATAAAGCACACTGAAAAATTAAAGAGCAAAAATACCCAGAGATTTATGTTAACAGGATGACTTAGAAAAATAAGCCAGAGGGCTCTAATTTCAGTAACAAGGAATTGGAAATTTGACAACATGGAGTGCTGGCAGAGAAAGTACAAAAGTCAGGTGTGCCTGACCCAGGAACAACGACTTGGGAGTCCAGAAAACCACTCACCCATTTTCATATGACAGTATCAAGTCTGAAAAGAATATTTAATTCTCTTGAAACTGAAGGAGGATTTCAGAGAAGTCATTAAGAGTAGCTTAGCTAGTGGTTAACACCAGGACTGGGAATTAGAAATTAAAAAATTCAGCTCAGGACATGTTTCCTGGCTTTGCAGCATGATCAAAGTTAGTTAACTTCTCCCTGCCTCAGTTTTCCCAGCTGTAAAGTGAGGGTGCTCCTAACTAAGCACCGTAGCGGAGAGCCTGGAATTCTATCCAGCAGCAAAAGATGCTTTCAGAGCACAAAGTCTACATGCTGCTGTTGTACCTGACAGAAAGGAACCTGACAGTCAGGTTAGCACTCCTAATTTTTGCAAAACAGTACCAGTGAGACTAGAAATAACTGCAAATGCTCAAAACGACCTCGTTTTTCTTCCAATCCCTAAAATGCTCAGAAACCCAAAGCTCCCAAGCATGTCCTGTTCCAGAAACGGTGACTGAAGTGACAGATACATCTGCAGGTTAATTTACATCTTTCTTGCTGCCACTAACACTGGTTATCCAAATTCAGTTGCAGTTGACAGTTTAATGATAATAGCTTTCTGTTTGTGTATCATCTGTGCTAATGTTCCTATTCTCCTTAAATTCAGACCCCGTAAAAGGCGCACTGTAATGTATGCAGCCGCAGATCAAAATGATAGTAATTTTCCCTTCTAGTTGGAATGGTTTAGTAAACAATTACATTTCAATTAAAGACAGGGTGAGCGTGCCGAGAGGAGCACCATTCAGCTCTTCACATAATACAGGAAGATAAATTCTCCAAAGTCAAACTATTATAATTTACATGACTGCTTTTGAAAAAAAAAATATTAAAACAAAATGGAAAATAGTGTATATTATGCATGGCAAAAACCTGGGAAAAAAAAATCCTTCAATATCTCATCCACAGCAGCTTGAACTAGGATCCCATCATTTAGGATTATGTTCAGTGAAGAGGAATGGTAGAAGGGTTACTCACTTTCATCTCTCCAGGGGTTTCAATTTACTGATATGCCATTAGTATTTAATACTTCATTTATCAAGGATTAAAACCAGGATAGATGGAGGAATGCTGTAAGAGTAGCTGATAATGTAACGCTGTAAATTCAGCTGTGTACTCAACCCAAATGGGCAGAAAAACTGGAAAACAAGTTAACATTACAAGCAAAAGAAGAACTAAAACCCAAAAAGAGTTCATATTTCTCTCTGACTGCATATGCTTCATTATTAAAGGGCCTGAAAGGCAGAGCAATGACAAATGAACCACCAAGGACATCACACTCGAAGCGCAGAACAACGGACAACACGCAGACGACAAAGGAACATGAGAAAACGAGGAGATGATACTCATCTTCATGACAGACAATGAGTCAGTGAAGAGTGTGTTTGTACCACTGCGTTTGGCCTTTGAAGCTTCCCTGAGAATTGTCTCCCTTCCCATCCAATTTACACAATTCCACGGACGGACAGTCTGATCAGGTAGCTTATAGTTGCAATGTGCTTTGGTTTTGGTTTCTTAGGGTTTTTTTTCTGTAGCCAGTGTGGCTTCAACTAGAAGCACAGAAGTGTTTTCTGCGATCCTGCAAAGCAAATGACTGATAGTAGAATTGAGGATTAAAGGTCTGGAGAGAAGAAAATCCTAAGCCTTCTCTAGCATTTCAGGGTAAGAGAGAGAACACAGACGCTTCCTCAGACACAGCTCTGTAAGAGAGGCAGAGAGCCATTTTAAAACAATTTACAAATATTCAGATTACATATGTTATACTAATTCACTCTACTTGGAAGGAGGCTCCTTGCACAGTCAATGAGGTAGACTAACAGCAAGAAATCATTCTGGTTGCTTGATACAATCACTTCAACTCTTTTGCACAAGTTCTTTGGCAATTTGGACTTCTGCTTGGCCTGGGACGTTTGCATAGATAACTAAATAAATCAGGCTCTACTAAAAGCAGTCAATAGATGGCAGCACTCTAATGAGATGGGAGAGAAGTCATCACGCACCAAGTGTCAGCAATCCCACCCTTGCTCAGGATTTCCCTGCAAGATGGGCAGCGCAGGAGGATTTAATACCCAGCAGATCCTCCCATCTTCTGGTCCCCATGTTTGATAAAATACCACACCAATTTCACCCATCTCACACCTTGAGTTATTTGGATCCAGTGCAGAGAGGCTAAATGCCTCTCTGTATTCTCCTAACAGGTAAATGTCTGTCAACAGCAAAGTTTCACCCACCATGGAGAAGAGTCCAGCGTTTGCCCTTGTTTACATTGGTATCTACAGCTCCTGATGAATTTGTTATACCTGATACCTGAGCTTTATCAGCTGCTGCCAGTTCCCCATTCTCAGTGGAGACAACTCTAGGTCACCACCTAACCAGGCAACATTTTAACTGACATCTCACGCTACGTCAAACCTTCTGTCTTTCTGTTCCTACCCTTAGATATTGACTTTTCTTGAAGCACCTGTTAATTAGATCTCTCCATTCAAGGGGCAGAATCATGACACATAGGAAGGGCTCTAACAAGACCATTTAACTCTAAAGAAATCTCCTGCAAAGGGACAGTCAGTCCCTTCAATGAGCGTATCAGGTATAACAAATTCATCAGGACCAGAATTTCCCTGCTCATATTTCAGTTTTATACCGCAAGGCACCAAATCTGCTATTCCTAGGCACCCATGGAGCAGTGAGAAACGTTTCTTCTAGTCCACGTGAAGCACTATGTAGCTGGCAAAGTGAAGTATATTCATGGTTTTCCAATCAGACAAGGACTGAAAACTGAAGACTGAGCTTGGTGCTCAGAGCAGATTCAGAACCAGGGACCTCAGATGAGCGGTCATTTAGATGAGAAACTTGAATTCATCAGGCTGCATCAGATCATATAAAGCTCTGATAGCACAGAAGTTAAGTGAGGTGGGCTTACATGGAAAATGATCATTTTACAACATGACTAGGCTAGATATTTTTCATGTTTAAGAAGCTCTATTAAGAACTTTTTTTAGAAGGAATAAGAACAACTAGTTCACATATTAAGATGTAGAAATGTTAAGACTTGATTGTCAAGGTTATTTTCTATAACTCAAAAAACTAGCATGAGCTATTGTTTTCCAAAGTTGCTACAAAACTTAGAATGTCCAATTAACTGTAACTTGCCTGGCAAACTTCTGTATGGAAAGGGAGCACTTCCACTCTAGTTTGCTTTAGATTTCAAATGAAAGCAAGCAACTGGGTGTGCAACACTGTCAATACAGCTAAATCCAGTGGCTCCTGAGCTTTCTAGTCCCTTGGAGACTCAACAGCAGAAGGATGGAGATGTCAGGGAAGAACTATCAGCTGTAAAATATGAAAAGCTTACAACGTCAAAATCTACAGCAGCAGGCTCAAAAGTAACAATCCCATTACCACTAAACTAAAGCACTAATTACTATTCCCAGTGGCTGGAGTGGACTGAGTGCTAATGTTCCTCTGGTTAATGAAGGAAGGTGAGGGAGCATATATTTCTTAAGTCAGACATCTGCTGAAATCTGGGAAGCCATAAAATCTGTACGTAATGAAGCCATTCATATTAATGGCAATAACATTCGGAGGGCTGGGCGGAACAGAAATGAGATGATAGTGGATTGTAACTCAGAGAAGACAAATGCTATGTATGATCCATGTGATGACTGCCCTCATTTAATCCATAGTGGATAACAGAGCCAGTCAAAGCAAGCAACCACAGCCCACAAAGGCTGGTTCACTAACAAGAGCTAAGCTGCCTAAAGACAGGAATAACTTCTCTAAAAACATAAAGCAGAATATATGCCATTGGAAAAGGAATAAACAGCATTTTATTGTTGCTGACTACAAGCACACTAAAAAAAAATATTCCTAAATCCTCTGTCTTGCAAAGAATCCAGCTTTTCTCATCATTCTTTGCGCCTTTTTCATCAACAAGCAATCCGTTGTTTAAGGTCCAAAGATCCTCATTTACTGAGGTAGATTCTGATAAATGAAGGCACAAAGCAAAAGCATGGCTATTCAGTTAGCTTCACCGTGTTTCTGTCTGCCCTGCTCAGAGTTTTAGGGCATCTGTAACTGATAATCAATTCAGATAGATGGCATACAGCTTGTGGAACAACGGGGTCAAAGAAAAAAAAAAAAAAAAAAAAAAAAAAAAAAAAAAAAAGAGTTTCCCTCTTGGAATTGAAACAAGATGTACCTTGCTTAGCAAGGTGATAGCACAAGGGGAGTCAGACCAAAAGATGATCCATCTGTGTTTTGACCTGTTAGAACAAGGGGCTCTTAGAAGAATAACTCTCATCAACTCCAGAAAAAAAAAAAAACAAGCATGCCCTTACAGCAAATGCTTAAAGGCATATCATACTTCGCTGTTTTTCTGTTTCATTATCTCCAGCATTTGCCACATACTGTATGCCCTCCTTCAAAACAGAACTCATCTCCTGCCAGCCACTCACTGTTTCCATCACTTCCCCCATTTCACGTAGCAAACAGGCCAGCCCTAAAACCCACACTCTCAGATATTCAGCACGTTTGCATATAACAGCTACAAAATATACCTCCACGGAGAATGCTACGCATTCACAGACTTACAATTTATAGAACCAAGATAAACTATGCACACAAACTGCCATTAATGACTCACTCATTAGTGCAAGTGTTCTCAGGTGAACTGGGTGTGCTCAGATGTTTTTCAGATTGCACCATTGTCTTTCCTTTGAAATTCTGGTCCTGCCCATCTGGGTTTGTTATGAAGTAGCTGAGCCTGTAAAGTAGGCGTGGCCTGCAGAAAAAAACCTATAAACATATACTGAGAAAAGCTCCAAGACCATTTGCCTCTTCTCTGAATAAAAACAATTGTGTGCAAACTTATCCACACAGAGCAGACATTTTCCTCTGGGAAACAGAACCTTCTGATTGCCTTGGCTGTCACTTGTACTGGATATATCCATCTCCAGCTGTGTATACTTTATACTTGTACTTATTTTTTTTAAATCTCTAAATCTTTCTCACTGTTACTGGAGGCTACCCCAAATGTTACCCAAAAGACCATGATAACTTTAGCTGATTACGAAGCCCCAGCCTCCCAAGGCTCTGTGGCATTAACTATAGGCGGGTCCAGGCTGATGATGCATTAGAAAAAAACCCCAGCTACACGTTTATTGCCCATTTAAAAAAAAATAATTATTTTGATCCCACCATTGTACTTCTATTTGTCAGCTGAATGTACTCCTAAACTAAGTAATTACTTGGATTTAAATTATTTGTTACATCAAACAATCCTTGTGATAAAGGTTACTGTGACCCACTCTAGAAGTCTATCTAATGTCTACAGGATGTTAGAGAGATGACTCACATCAGAGGGGAGGCAGTGTTAAATACTGCTGTGCACATTCTAACTAAAGAAGAAACAAAGACTTAACTCACTCCAGAATTGATCTCTCTCATAAAGCCAGGAGCCAGCCCAAACACCTGATCTTGGAGGAGCGCAGAGAGAGGGCAGTGCTGCGGTTAGACCATTGCACTTCCCCACAACGCAGTGAAACTGTTGGCAACCCCTCTGCCGTCCGCAGCACCACAGAGCTAGGGCTCAGCACCAACAGATCCCTCCGTCAGCCGCCAGCTCTGACTCCTTTGGGTCTTTGGTTCCCTTCTGTAAGATGGACACAGTAGTGCCCTTTCCACGCAGCAACAAGACCCTGTTTGTCCTGTTTGATTTTGCTTTCGCTGTTACTCACGCTGGTGCTGCTGCTCTGTCCCACTCCCAAACAACTTCCCGTTCTTTACATACTGCTATCACAACAGAACAGTGATATTAGCAAACATCTCAAAGCAAAAGGATTGAAGAAATGGAAACCAGTGAATGGCTCCTCTGGGCTCCTGCTGGGAGAGGATACCAGGCCCTGGGGAATCCACCTGCTTGGCAGTTTTTCTGCTGGTTAATGACAAGCTCTTACACAGGAGATTTTCTCTTCCATAGGAGTACGAGGATGTGCTGTACAGTTGCAGCCCATATCTATGAATATACTGCCCTGCCCCAGGATTCACAAAGGAAACCTCACCAGGAAAGCCTCCCAAGTCAAACAACTTACCCAAACTGCTCCAGATTCAAACTCACACTTTGCTGCTTTACCAATAAATATTTTACAGTTGCTTGTTGCTAGCAGTACCTATCAACAACACATTTACTTAAAAATAAGTAATCAACTAGTTTCACAAACACCATCTCTTCTTTCAGGATGAGCAAGTTCCTCTCCCTTCTGCCAAAACCCCTTGATAATCATTAAGATGCCACAACAATCACTGAGCTGGGGGGAGACACTCACCGTGACCCGGAAGGGCGTCGTGGCCGCAGGCTCCATGGTGGGGTTCTTCTCGGTGACCCCGCTGGGCATGCTGCGCCTCTGCCCGCACCTCTCCGGGGGGGACTCTGTGGATGGGACAGAGAACAAAGGACGATTACAAACACACAGGCACCGGAGGAGCCCAGGAGCGTCAGCAGGCCATGCAAAACCTGGCTTTTTCCTTTGCGATGCCCTTGCAAATGAGCCAACACAACCGCCCCGCTGTATCTGCTCGTATTTCCACGGCCGCCTAGAACAATGTTCAATCAGCAAGACTTTCACCTTCAACAATTAGCGTTTTTTATACAACTGTAAGCTTCAGATAATGCCTGGCAGGTTGGCATTATCATTATTTCCAGTCTGCAGATGGGTAAACAGAAAATGTATGGAGCTGAGTGAGAATTACATGCAAAGTACAGATCCGTGCACTCGTGGATGGGATGCTCCTAAGGGAAGCCGCTAATGGGGTTACAGGCACAAGATGCTTAAGTTCCTTTCTAATTCCTCGAGCAATTTGCTTTGTAACTAAGAAAAAAATTATTAAATCCTACATTTGCTGAAGTACAGAATGTGGATAGGAATACTTACCTCCTTCCCCGCTGGTGAGGAAGGGAGGGGAGTGAAAAGGCTAAATTAACAAATACGCCTCACACTGAGAGGATTTTAAAAGATATCAGGTAAGGTCAGCAACGGTCATTGTGAGGTGGTATTCCCTCGGTTCACAGACTCTCTCTGAAAGCACCATGGAGCTCATAAAAACAGATCTGTTTCGAAGCTGCCATTCAACGGCACTCAGACCTTGGAATAAGCTTCTCTTCTCAAACCACTCCAGAGCCCTTATGTCCATCACCCGAAAGGTGACGGCATCTCCAAGATGTTGATCAGGAAAGCTAGAAAATGGGCAGGGCCTCTGGTCACATAGGCATTTTGTGATAACTTCAAGGAAAAAACTCAGGTGTCTTAACTACAGCATTCTCAGGAGTGGACAAAGGACAGAAGGGCGGAGGGACGTTCCTCCTCCAACAGTGCTGCGGCTCTCCAGGAGGCTCCTGGCTGGTGGGGAGCGCACAGCGTGGTTCTGCGTGGGTCAGAGATCTGCGTGCGGCTTTGAAGGTTACGAAAATGCCTTTATATAGATCTCTACAGCAGGGCAAGAAGGTTGGGAGTAACAGCTCAATCATGTTTATGAGCAGAGTTTAAGCCCATATAAAGCATGAGGAGCAGAAAAGAAAGGCCTGAGCAGATCTCGCAGTGCATCTTCATTTTCAAACACCAGTTCCTTACAGCACTCCTGCCTCGCACCGCAGCGGTTTGCCAGACCAAGGCGCACGATTGTCTCACTCTTGGCAATCTGTCAGTCTGCTTCCTCTTTCAACCAGGCAGGTCAGACCTCAGGGACAGGGAGAGTGTGTAACGACCCAGCGCTGATTAATATCTGGGTCTGATTACACCAAACTCACAAACTGTACTCTTACAATTCTTACTTCATCGTTAAAATACACCCAAAGCAGAGCCTGCAAACACATCAGCTCTCCCCAGACCAGAATACAGAGATGGGTTAGGACCGAAAGCTTCCTGTAGTTCTTAAGCTTATGGTTCATAAAGTATTGGGAGTCAAATCTCCACTTTAGCTGAGTTTAAGCACTGGGTATCACTGGAGAAGGGAGGCTTTGCAAAAGAGACACGTTACAAAACTCTTTGTAAGAAACCAGAAATAACTAGAAGGAGGGCTGGGCATGGGTGTTTGGGCGAGGGGGGGGGGAGCTGTTTGTTTTTAAAAGGAAGTAAAAATAGCTTACAGGTAAATTAGTAACTCCTAACAACCAGGAATGTACGGCAGAGCAGGTTTGCATAGCTAACAGTATGAATACATAAAGGTTTGACCTGCCCTTTGTACTTCTCCGGGGTTAGAGGAAAACTCTGTGCCCAGGTCACCGGCATGAGCCGCGTCTGCTTCAGCAAGCCCGCAGAAACCCCGCGGCGGCCAGCCGCCACGTAAAAGGTCGCTGTAAGGCAATAATAAAAACTCTCTCCATAGCCATTAGAGGCTGGAAAAGAAATGTCTTCATTTACAGCAGGAGATATTCAGGTAAGCCACTGGAACAAGTCTTCTCTTGACACGGGCAGTTACACGCTGGAACTGATCGTCCAGAGAGATAAATGTAGGCTCAAGCCCAGCTAAAACCTTTCCGCGGCGGAGCTCTCCGGCCAGGCGAGGCTCAGGTACAAGGAGCGTCCTTCCCTCGCCTCCCCTGGGGCAGACGGACACCAGGTGACCTCCCAAAATCCCTTCCAGCCTGGGATTTCTGACAAATTTGCCCACTTGTGCATAAGACAAGCAAGCTACAAGAGATCAGATTCAGTGTCTGACTTCATCATTTTCTTTACAACATCCAACACATCTTCCTCCTCTCCCGAGCTCCCGCCGCGCCGCTGGCTGGACAGCCTCGGTGGCGGCTCTGTCACACCTCTCAGCAGCACGAGGCGGCCAGGGTCCCACGCTGACCCTGTTACAGCCGCACAGTGTGACACTTGGACACTTCAACGCTTTTTATCAGATTCGCAATTGATAAAAACCTTTAAAATCCCACGGGAACAGTGCAAGGTGTCATTAATGAATGTCTGCCGCCCGTTTTGTCTCCCAAGATAAAGGATTCCATGAGGAACAGTATTACTGCAGGCAGCTAACCGCGGAGTGACATTTCCAGAAGCACTCAGTATTATCAGATAACATCCTCGCTAGACAGTGAGCGTCTCTGTTAGCTGAACACTACCCCTCAGAGCACAGAAATTCCAGGATTATACCTTCATTTGTCCATGTATTTGCTCTAGATCAGATTTGATCTGAGGACTTAAACTCCCAGTGTCTCAGGACACTATTTGCTGTACCCAAAGCTCTCAACTTGTTATGAACTTAAAACCTCCAAATCTTTCTTTTATGACATAGAGGCCTGAAAATCAGGGAAGTAACAGTCCATTAAATGAGGATTATAGTGTAGGCATACTGGATCTGAAAACTGAGTCCTCGGGTACAGTGAGGAAAGCCACGTTACCCAGCGGCAGAGATGCCAGCGTGCGGAAACGGGTGCCCACGGCAAGCGACAGCTTTCTGATTCTCTGCCATTTCCACTGCCCACCATGTGACACCCAGGTAAAGGATGGGATATATACAGATGGGCAATAGGAAGTTGTCCAATTACTGTTGGGCCACGGAACAGAGGATACCAAGTATATTACCTGTCCCTTTAGAAACTCTTAAAAATCTCAAAATTGGCCTGGAGAAGGTTTGTAAGTCACTCGAGGAGGACTTGTGACCATTCTGATGGAAATTTCTCATCTCATTTTCTCCTCACTGTTGATGGCATTTTCCCTGTACATTTCTAAGCTTGCCCAGTAACTGGGCATTTCTGCTCACACTCTGCTTTACGTCCACCCTGCACGCTGTAGGACCCTGCTGCTGGGGGCCCTCCCAATTCTTGTTCGTGACCACGTACTAGATCTCCCCATACGCAGCACTGTTCAATGTCTGCCCCGGATCGACGTTGGGCTGGGGTTCATCCACTTACACAATCACAGAAGAAACAAACAGAAGTGCTTCCTGCTTTTCCAAACATTTACAGAGGAGCCCTCTGGTTTGGGTTTTCCCCAGTGCAAGGTAAGATCTTAAAAGAGAAAATTCCTTGAAATCATCAAACCCCTGACACCTCTCCCAGGTTATCACACACATACTGTGTGTCCATAGTTGGTGTGTACTGGACCAGGATTTTTTTTTAAGCTGTCAGGGCTGAAAGCATCCCACTGCATTCACTGCCAACAGGGCACACGGCACTGTAAACACTGCACGTTAATTTACGACCTGGGGCTTATGAATATTTCTGAAACTGTTTCTGTAAAGCAATAAACACATTTGATTTCTTAACTAATTCAAAGCATTTGAACTGACAGAATAATTAACCCCTACTACACTTCTCCATGCCTGCCCTCCACATTGTGGAACAGTCACAGAGCAGCGGGGCAATTCCCTCCGAGGCTTCCAGGACATCAGCAGCAGAACAGACTGTGAGGAGCTCCTGGCACCAGAGCTCTCGTATCACCCACTCGGCATCGCTGCCTTCCTCGTTGCAACTTCTCAGACACTGCTACGGAGCAGGTCAGCACGTGTAACACACACAAACAACTATTAATGCTGTTTACGTTTCACGTAGCAAGCGAGATGTTTTTGCATTTGCATTACCTGCTCTTGTGAATCACAGCTAGTCCAAGAGATCATCAGGATTACGCTCTCATTAGTGGGAACGAAATACATAAACTCCTTCTGTTTGTTCATCTCTCTTCACGCTCTCCCCCTCTCCTCTCATACACAATTCCAGGGATCAGCCAGGGGAAGAGACAATATTAATAAAAGCAAAGGGAATCAGCTGGAAGGAATAATTAACAAGCAGGCACTTCCCAGCAAGTTGAGTTTCTGATAGGAAACTGTTCCAGCTCCAAACAAGAAAGGGAGGTACAAATCGGAATGAGCATCAGAGAAGTTAGCAACGAGAAAACGTCTCCCTCAACTCACCAAAAGGAAGCCGTGCTTGTCAGCAACACTCATGCCATGGCACTCCGAACAAGCCAGGAATAAGAGGAGAAGTAGCGATGATGACTTCATCAGAGGCAGCAAGGGAGAGAAGTATGACTGGAATGCCAGGCCAGCCAGCAGCGCTGGGGAGACGCGGCAGGAGGCCAGGTCCCTGCACCGTACGGCAGTGACGTGCTTTGAGGAGAGGAGACTTTGGAGGACAATAAAACATCACCAGATCGTCTGGATGGAATGCAGAAAACTAAGAGTTCACCAGAACCAAAAGCTGGTGGAGAAGCTCCTGCACGCAGCCCTGGGAGAGGTCAGGCTGGCTCCCACCTGAGGCGACGATGTGCCCTGTCCTGCCCCGCTGCCGTGGCGCCTGACATCTCCAGGGTGCCCCAGAAAGCTCAGCAGGGCGGAGTTTCTGTGAAACCAGAGGGAACAGGAATTACCGGTCTCCTGCTCATACAATTACACTCCGTGAATTAATTTTATTGCTTAATGAATTTTAGGTGTTATTCCTCTAATTTCTGCATTATCTAATAACTCCTTGCTACAAACCCAACAGAGGAGAGGAGGAGGAACGCAGTGACAGAAGTTATTTATTTAACATGGCTCACAGTAGCACTGAATTAAAAACAATCCCCGGAGAGCTGATATTTGTAGTGTTTGTGTGATTCTGAATACTCAAGAGAGGCTGCAGAAAAATCTACATTTCAGACAGCTTTAGGTGGCAATACGAGTCCAGGAAGAAAGCTGGATCTTCAATCTGAATCCCAAGGGGTATTTAGAAGCTGCTGTTAGAATAGAGGCACTTTTCAAAAGTGAAATTTTACCCCAGGAATAAACAACAACAGAGAATAATAATCCTGAGTTGAGCCAACTTCCCCCTTCATGAGGCATGAATAACTTTAAGCGGGACGCAGAGATGCAAAAATATCTGATTTCCAGCGGCCAGAGGTCAGTTAGGACCCACTGACAGGCTACGAACGCCCTCGCGAACGCTCTCTCCCTGCTCCCCCCGGCTGGACCAGCCGCACTGAGCGAGGCCAGTGTCCTCGTTCAGTCACCTGAGAACTGTTCGTTGGAACGTATCGCCAATGCCCTGCCCCGCTGATCCCTCAGTGAATTCCAGGTGATCCCTTACAGCAATACGACAAGCATTACGCCAGACTAAATTAATTAAAAGTCAAACCTTTATTAGGCAATAAAATTGACTTTTAAATAAAACTGGTCGTGAAGCAAAAGTTTAGGGCAGGTAATGCTGCCCTCTGAAAAAACAGACTCATCTAAAAGCAAAGCTCATGAACACTCAGTGGATATTCCCCAGGCTAATAAAGATTAGCATCACCACCGCTTTTTGTGTTAGAATAAAAATATTTTTTTTACATCTTAGAATCTGTACACTTCTACAATGCACAGCAATCCCACTGGTTGTGCCCACAGCTCTTCTACATCAGCATCAGTGATTTACTCCCCACTCATTTAGCGCTCTAAGCAGAAACAGTTTCACATTTTCTCATGCTCTCATTACCTTTTCAGACAGTTAAGGACACTGCTCACAGAACCGTAGCTTGTAAAAAAAATTCTCACTTATCTAACCCTTTATACAGAAAACAAGAAAAAAAACCAACAAATTGGGATCATTACTTGCCTTTTGTGCTACACTCTGGCACAAAATATTTAGAATTAAACAAAAAGAGGCTGGTTGTATGCCTACAGCTACTGCTTTCCACAGTGACAGCATCAGATCCAGCTTCTTACCATCACCTTTGCTTCCCTCACAGATGACTTCAGTGTTACGAAACCACGACATCCAGCTGAGCAGGGGAATGCTGTCTCTGACTCAACTGCGTCCCTGCCTGGAAGCACAGAAAGGCACCCGAAGCACCACTCAGAGCCGTGCCATCCTCTGCGCCTGGGACAGTTGTGTGACCTGAAGAGTCAGATGAGGACTGCTTGGAAAACAGAAAACAATTCAGCTCCCAGAAAACACCAGACCACACTGTTTCTCATTAGCTAAAAATTATGCCTGTCTTCTCTCCAAGGGGGACTAACATCTTCTGGAAGAAGAGCTTTTTCTTTGGTAAATAATGATTTGAAGTGACATCGACCTTTGCCATAGCACGCTGTGCACTTTAATGGTCTCACATCATCTCTGTGCCAGGCTCCCCGGCACCGTGTGCTCTGTGGTATTTAAAATTCTTCATGCTGCTCCTCAGCAAGTGCTAGTAACGGCTCTGGGATCCGGTACTGAGAAATCTGCGCTATTTTTCCGTGTACTTGGTATGTATCCGTCCCTGTTTTCTCTAATATTACCCAGTAAAAGAATTCTTCTCCCAGCAGCACGCCGAGGTGCTTTTTGATGTGTGCAAGCAGAAATGGCACTTCCTGCCCTTTTCTCTAGTCTTTGCCTGCCCAGTTTTGCAGCCTCCTCTCTCCTGGAAGGCTCAGCCGGGCCTTCCCCCTTTGGAAGGTGGGACGAGCCCCGCGCCCCCCGGCAGCGGGCAGGGGAGCGCGGCTCTGGGCGGCAGCAGCCTCACCGCTGACCCAGCCAGAGGGACCTGCTTCCACACAGACAGCGGATTTCTCGCCGGTGGTGGTCATCTGCTCGTTCAGTTGATGTTCAGCAGGGCTGACAGTCAGGAGGACTGTCCCTGTTCTCCTGTACGCCCCTCCGTCCCTGCCACTGCTGTCCAGCTCTCCTCCGGCCAGCTCGCGTCCCCTCGCCAGGTACCGCCTTCCCCAGTCTGGCGTGGTGACAGGCATCTTGGGCAAATTCTGCCCTCAAAGAAACCCTCCTTTACCTGAGGAGGCAGATTAGATGCATTTGTCACCAAAAAAAATACTCCCAGAGGGCAAAAAGGGAAGGAGAGAAGAAAATCGCACAAATGGGAGGGGAAGCTTCAATAATTCCCTTCAATATTTCAGCATTAGGAGTCAGAAAACATACACACGGACTTCTCTGTACCACAAAAGTGAAGAAACAGATCAGACCCACGCATAAAAGAAAGACATAGCTGCAGGTCCCCAAGACTGGTGCCAGGGAGAGACTATAAGGCATCTAGAAAATTAATCCTCTTTTCTAAAAATAAACAGCAAATCATGCTGATTGAGCAGCCTTTAGTACAAACTTAATTTTTTCTGTCTGGTATTTTAAAATTAGGTATGTACATATATATTTGCTATTTTTATTCTTTATTTATCAGTCTCTGAAATAAAATATGTATGATATTTATCTTTCTTTGCTACGATGTCTAGAGAACAAATTCGTCTTTTGCTAACAGCATATCATTAGGAGACTTTTCTCCACGGTAAAATGGAAATCAAGCACAGACTTAAAAATACATCAGAAAGAGATGAAATTCTAGCCTGGTTGGGGACCAGATCACAGAGACCACTAATACCCTGGTTAAACTGGAAAGGATGATAAAATGAAGGGGAACACCAGCTTCCTCCCATGTAACGATAAAGACAAGCAACGTGGAGTCTAGCGAGCAAGAAGTCAGCTCTGGGGAGATCTAAATTAGGTTCATCCATCATGCTTCGCATTTCTGCAAAGATTCAAAACTGTTACCGTGCCCCTTTCTTGCAGCACTTCATCTGCATGGCTGATTCACAGAGGCAATCTGAGGGAAAGGAGAAGCTTTTCTACTTTCTGTAATCTCTGTCGCTGCGGATGTAGGCTATGCCACCCGGGACAGGGCAGGGAGGATCCAACCCTCTTCCACTCGCGACTGCCAGCAGCCCCAGGGCTGAAGACCTCTGCAGACCGCTGGCCCAGCGTGAGGTGGCCAGCAGCATGTGGTGGTGAGGGACAACCGACACCTGCCCGCCGGTCTCCCGTAGCCCTTGGCTAATCTCCCAGGATCCCTGCGGCGGAGCTGCTGGAGAAGGGGCTGCCCCTCCTGCAGCTCGGGCTCAGTGATTCCGGTACAGCTGACGCACGTCCTGATGGGCCTCCCGTTTCAGTAAAAATCCCAGGATTGCAAAAGAGAGTTGGAAATCTCACAAGAACAGCTTGTGTTGTGGCACGTTGGCCCTCTTTGCTTCCAATTGCAGGGAGAACTAAGAAGCCCAGAGGCAAACAGTGCCACAGCAGCAACCCCAGTGAGACGGGCGATACGCGTCCAGACCGCAGCCACACTTTCGCCTCCCATCAGCGTGGTTTGTGTCCTTGGGAAGGCGTTCTCGGGTTTGGTTTGGGGCTTTTCTAATAGCTGACTTGGACAGGTGAACGACCAACCGGTTCAGAACAGTTCACTCTGTGTGTGGAGCAGCAGCGCAGTATAAAGGAGAACTTTGCACAGTTTAATTACTAGGCCTTTCTTCCAGTCGTGCGCAGTGGTGCTGTAACAGGTCTGTACTGGCAAAATGCAAATTAAATAAATAAATACTTAATTTATAAGCATGATTCATCAGAGGTTTCATCTTCTGCAGCAAAGAAACAGATGTTCTATTGATGGCACTTCATTAGAGAGATAAATGGGGTCACATACGTATCTCTGCTCACATCCATCTGCATAATAGACCAAACATGAAGATTGGAAATGCACACAGTACACGCAGCTCTTACATCAGCCTGGAAGAGCCTTCATGCCCAAAGCCAATTAATCCAAGTCGGATTGCCTTAACATGGAAGGTACTTTAATACTGTTGAAGCAAGCAGAAGGGTGGGATTTAACACTGGCTATTTAGGATACAGCTTCATAGGAAACACAGAGGAATAACGGGTGGATAGCGGTCATTTGTAGTAGCTATTGGACAACATATCGCATGTCTCCTGATGAAGCAATGGAAAGACAGCATGAAAAAGCTGCAGTGACAGGAAAGTTTGAAAACACAGTTCTTCCTCCAGTTGCAGTTACCAAGGGTTAGGATTAGGGCCAGTGTCAGGGACAGCTGAGAAGCCTTCTTCTGATTTTCCAAATGTTTATGCAGGAGGCCTAAGAGTTCCCCTACCGAAAAGAAACAAGTCTCCTTCGTTTTAACATGCATTAGATAGAAGACAACGCTTATAAAAAGTGTCACCTTCTCTGCCAGCCTGATCAGTTTTTAAAGGTGAGTGCTTACACAAATTTTCTGCAGTTGCTTGCGTGCGGATGTGGGAGTGTACGCACACACACGTGTCAGAATGCAGCGCTGGCGAGCTATCCACGTGCCTACGTACCCACAGCGCGGCCGAAAACACTTCCCGTCCTTCCCGCTGCTCCTCATACCTCTTTCTTCTACCTATTCAGAGTCTTTTAAGCAATTGTTTTACATTCCACAGTTTCTAATTGCGGAACGAAAATCCTAATTTCTTGTGACTGATATTTCCTTTGGGGGTGGGTGGGTGTCTCTGCTTCTCTTACACAGACGTGCTCTGGAAACACACTCGCGGCGTCAGCTTCACAGACTCGCTTTTCGTTTTCAAGCAAACATTGCCAGTGCCAACAAAAGAAACAGGAAAGAAAACAATAAAAAGCAGTGGTGTTTTCTTATTTCATAGAAATAATCACGTGCCACAGACGGACATACAGAAACCACCACTCAAACTGCTATATTCCTTTACGCAGCTAACCTTGACGCAATTGTGCTAGTTCTGTGATTGCGCTGTCACGCTTTTTTATGTGATAGCCACTGTTTACCTACAATTTTCCGTCCTAAAAACTACGCAGGGCATGCGTAGGGATTCCTTCCTCCACCATGGAACCGCAGGCGCTCCGAGGAGCCATACGGTAGCTGTTTGGCAACACGCTGCAACGCTGCAGAACAATTTAGCACACATTGTGAACAACACTCGCTCTTCCTGGGGAGATTAACGCACTACACCCCCCTCTCAGAAATTTTAGTTTGGTATTCACCCAAATTTCAGCTGGTCCTACAAATGAAGTTATGTAAATGAACACCAAATGTTCTCACTTTAAATACGCCAGCCAGATCAAAATTTGTTCTTATCCAAGGGTATAAAGGTAATAACTGTTAACCTTTGACTGCTAAAAATGTGAAGGGAGAATATCTTTCATTTAAAACTTGCTCGTTTGGTTACCATGGACACTGCTTAATCATGAAGGATGACTATTACTTGTTCCTATAGCAACCAAGAAGCTTAAGAAGCATCCTGTAATTTAACTCCAGATGCCAAATTTTACAACGTCCACCTATTACCACATTTGGATACTTCAGAACAAGCACAGGCTTGATCTCCGACTCCACAAGAAATTCACTGATGCAGAAGTGCTGTAAGAAATCAAAAATGTGAGCACATAACGTACAAAAGAAACTTGCACTTCAAATAAATTGGTTTCTTCAAAAAGAAACATTAAGTGCTCAGCATCCGAGGATTCCTCGTTCAGTGTAAATGTTAATGAAGCAAAGCTTTTGCCATCTTTATTCTTGTCAGTGTTTCTCAAAGTCTTTACAATTGCAGGGCATGTTTTTCCCCAAAGTGAATGCTTCAATGCTTACTTAAAATGAACTTCTGAAGTAATGCCGAGCGGTCAGCGTTCACAAACGAACCTCCGGGAGCACTCAGGACACCCAGCCCAGCTCTCAAGAACAAACCTACGCTAAAAACGCGTGACGCTCATGCAAGCAAGAAGCAACAGACAGGACAAATCTTCCAAAGCCAGGCAACCAATGTGTTGCTCTAGACAGCCTTTTGAAGTATTTTTGATTATTAAAAAAAAGCATGACACTTGCCTGGCGTGACCCGTCACCATCAAGCTTTACCTTCAGCACCGCCAAAGAAAATTTAGCCAGGAGCTTTGTCTCGTGTAGGTCTGGGGGGATGAAGCTTCCAGAAACTACCTGTGGCTGACACTGCTTCTTGGCTGACACCGCTTCTTGACCCTCCCCAGCTCTATATTGGGCATGAATTCACAGTTCTCAAAAAGCCATCCATTTTTCCATTCCCTGATTTCAAAAGGGGCCTGAGGAAATGTGGTTTAACAGCCCGACCCTAAGGCTGATAAACCAGGGAAATGAGTAAGGAGGGTCTGGGGTTTGTGTCCCTTTTTTAACGTGCCTAGACACAAACACACAGGCAATTAGTATCTAAACTTAAAATATTCTCTGCAGTGTTTAGAAGGAAAGCAGACTACCCTCAGCTAGTGTTTGTGTCGAAAAATGCAAAACTGATAATGCCCAAGGATGGGAAGTGCCCCGGCTCACTCCCCATCTCTACTGAGAGCAGAGTAAGTGAAAGGATTAGAGTGCCTTCAGCGCAATAACTTAAGGGATTAGTAGCGCACTAAAGACCTTCAAGGGAAATACAGGTTTAAAAGCTTTAAGAGGCAGCTCTGTGTCTAAATTGTTTGGACTGCCACAGCTGTAAGGAGACAAACTTCCTCTAATATATCAGCGATCATGAGAAGCCTGCTCAAATGCCGCTACGCGTGCTTTTAGAAGCAATTCACTTTTGGACTCAGAGCAGTGTTTTTAACCTCTTTCTCATTTATTACCTATGGCTTTTAGGTGAAAACTCTGCATTACTTGGGAGCAATTCTGCTACTTATTTCCCTTCAGAGTAATCAGCCCCTCTTAGCAACGCTGTTAGGGGAAGGTGAGATTACTGCCAGAAGGAAAGGACTTTATAAAATAGAGATAAAGCAAAAGATGAGCAAAACCAGGTAACAGTCAATCTTCAAGTTGCCTTAATTGACAATTCTCACAATCCTATCAAGACTGTTGATATGTTTAGTTACCTCTTAAAGATGCATCTGCTGGGACCACAAGACTACGGTCACTATTTTAGAGACAGAACATGAGAGCCGAAACTCTTGAGTTCTCTTCTTACCTTGGGGCAAAAGGAAAGTCTCAGAGAATACAGAGCTGCTGGAGTTTGTGCCATTACTCTGTCACTGATCATCCATGGGATTCCCTGCAAGTTATCCCCGGACACCTCACTGGTTAACTAAGAATGCACCTACCTAAGTCCACCAAGTATTTGCAGTCATTAGAAACACGCTAAAGGAAACCAAACAACTATTAGAAGGCAGCGTTTTGGTTATGTATGACAACATTCAGAAGCTGTTTACTGGTTTGGGCAGTGGTACAAACACCACAATGGACACATAGCCCACACTAACAGTATCAGCAGACACATAACACTTTTCTGGTTGTCTAATTTCAGCAAGATTCTGGGTTCTTTAGTAAAATCTGCTTCTTTTCAAGCTGTTTATCTGACTGGCAAAGCTCTCCGTCCCTGCCTTGGCCCCCACACACCGCTACAGCTGCTGACGCTGGGTCAGCTGGCTGTGTTGTCCTGCCCGAGCCTTCCCCACTGCTCCAGGTTACTCCCTACAGTTCTCCTGTCTTTCTTTTCCTTCCCTCCCTTCCCCTACCCCTTTCGTGTCTCACTATCAAAACTCCGTATCAAGCAAGTCTTAAATCATCTCCTCTGCAACGTTCCTCTTAAAATTTGACAGATGCTCCAACACATGAAAATCAAAGGAGGGAAATACAAATCTGTCAAAACTGCAGGATATTGTCGTTAAGAGGATGGGTTAAAAGGAAATAAACAGTAAGGTGTGACCTCAGCCTGCCACAAGCAAATGAAACGACTGGTCCCCCAAATCCCAAACATACCCCAAAAACCACCCCATAGTTTGTTAACATTGCATGGTGGGCACTGTTTTAACTGCACAGTAGCTCCTGACAGTAAATGGCAGTACGGGCACAAAACACGGCCGATCCAAAATCTGTGTCCTTGGAATAAGAGGCTGTTCCATCCACGAGTGATGACAGCGAGATGGGATGGGATATTTGTAAATCTTGCTTACCAAATCTTGCCTCCACAGATAATAAATTCAGTCTAATTTTTTTTTTTATTAAAGGGATACTTCAATTTCTCCAACCATTATTTTAATATCAAAGCAATTTAAGAATTCCTCCATCCTGCACCACTTCACAAGTTATTAAATTTAGTATAGATTTTTATTAGACAATTAAGCACCGAATAAATACAGCAAAATCTCAGCTGGAGCTCTAGTGCTAAAAATAGCATAGTTGCCAGCAAATATTTCTTACAAACAGTACAGCTTTAAACTTTTGCTTATCATTTCTATGGGCATCTGTCAGCCATGCTGTTAAAATTTCAATGAAAAACTACAAGAGTTCTGCAGTGAAATAGAAAATGTCACAAAAGAGACTTGAAAAACAAAGCAATGGCCATTAAAAACTGTGAAGCAGGAAGGTCTCCTTTTCCTGACATTTAAAAGACACCACCCTTGGAAAAAAAAAAACCAAACCACAAACCCTATCACTAATGTTTGTTACTGAACATGCCAAAAAAAAAAAAAAAAAAAAGGTGGCATTGTAAGTGTAGGGAGGTGTTCTGTTTGGACAGCACAGGACAAATTACTTATTTGCTTCTTTATTCATTAGTTGGTTCTGGCACTGTTCTTCTGAGATAGATAGGTCTGGCCAGGACTGATCCATCAGGAAAGGCAGGTTCAGATATGATGCAGGCATGCCAATAGCCAGGCCCTTGCCAAAGCTAGGACTATCTCAGGTAAACTTCATCTGGAGTCAGTGCAGACAAGAGAGACACTGAAACACACAGGCTTTCAACAATCTGAAAGGCGTGCAGCTAAGGGCAATGCAAACAAAAGGTAACTGTGGGTCATGAAGAGAATGAAGTATTGTTTAAACATTTCACCTGAATTATTTACTGACAGAACCCTGAAACTTACTGAACAATACAGTGGGAATTTTCAGTAGGAGCAAAATTCCTGATCAGAATGACAGAGATCCCTTCTCCTCACATCTCAAGCGGCCATGCCCAGGGCACTGCCCTGGGCCACAGGACAAGGTCGGGCAGAGGTGGGAAGGAGAGGTTCCACGTGGCAGTCCTTGTCGAATATCACTTTTTGTTAACACACTGCAAAATAGATTTTCAGCTAGGAAAGATCAGAAAGAAGCATGTGAAATTTCACTTAGCTTTAAATATAATAAAACCTCCTTTTCTGTTATGTCATTCTGTTACACGCTGGGATGATTTTCAATCTCTGCTTCCCTTGTCGTCCCAAGTGTGTCTTAACCTCCACGGGACTGGCTATTTGGGTATAGGTTGATATCTCGTTTATCACTTGAAAGGTTTTGATTTCATCAAATAGAGAGGAAAAAAAAACTAAATGCCAGCCATTTTCAAGAGATGTGCTTCTGAATAGCCTGCGCTGAGAAAAACCAGTCTGACCTTAGCCTCCAAGCTCTCAGTGTTCGGTGCACTAAAATACTGGGCTTTGCTGAAGATCAGTCAGTTTTCTCTTCACAGCAGCCATCAAAGGAAAAGAAGAAGAAAGCCTGTTTAATAAAAATCCCTTTTGTAGAACACCTTGAAAAGCATTTGTGATAAACAGAACTTAGAGCGAGACATTTATGTCCAAGGAGCTGACAGAGGCAGAAGTATCAGGAACACTAAACCTTCAAGACCAGGAACTCCAAATGTTCTCAAATTCTCAGAGCTTTGATGACAGCCGATTGCCTACAGAGTTTTACAGAAGAAATGCCAGAAGCCAAAGCTGCATTTGGCTCAGATACGGAACTGTGAACAGAGCGCCCATGAGCAGTTTCCATGAACAAAGCGAATTTTCAGAACACTTGCCCCTGACCCCCATTCCTTCATTACACCCATCATTAAGTAGATGTGGAGGTACCACAAAGAAAGCCACAGACCAAAGTACTGCAGGCAGAAGCAGATGTTGCTTTTATTGATAATTTTCCTTCTGCCCTCTCTGCCTCCCAAGTACCTTCCACCACATTAGATGGATCACCTGGTAGTAATCACAATTACTGCTGTGATTCCTCAGACAGTTGCACACATCTCTGAGCGGAACAGATGGTCCAAGGAAAAGACGGGGTTTCTACAGCTGGATATTTCAACTAACTAATGTATACCTGCAGCGTGTCCTGAACCTCTGTGGGAAACAGAGCCAGGAGATTTCAGACACTATCATCATTCTAATAAAGATTAACAGTGGGGTGAAACCTGCCTTGTTTATCCTCTATCAAACAGCAATAATTTAAACATGCTGGAGGCGTGATCGCGTGAGCCTCCTGATAGCCTGCCTTCCTGTTCTGCTCTCATTTGCCCTCCCCACCAGTTTTGCTCTTCCTCAACGATTCTAGCCCTGGACCTCTCAAAGGGACAGACTGGCAAACGTACTGAGACACGTGATGAACGTGTTATAAGCAGCAGAGCTAACCAGAGAACACCAGAATAGAGGATACATCACGCAAACCATCAAACAAGCTGGCTGTCATTGTGAACAGCTGAGAGTCCTACCCATTTTTCTGCACGCTACATCAGATTGTCTCCATCTGGAGACCCAACAGAAAGCAATCCCCTACTTTCCTTAGATACTTGTGTAGAAAATGCAAATTCCGTTCACTTTGCCTATCTCAAACGTGCTGCAGCAGAGCTTTCCTGAGGGAGTGGTTATCTCTTTCTTTGCACCTCAGGAAGCAAGGCCAATTTCCCAAATGAGGTCCCAGCTACAACAGCCACCGCCTCTGGCTGCCACGCAGGCTGTAACCCCAGGCTGACCCTTACCGTTCGGGCTGGGGCAGGCCGCACGCCATACTGACACACGCCAGCGCAGCACTGGTGCGGCGATGCTCCTCGGAAGGGCACGCGTGGACGGGTGGCATCGCCCCCTCAGCGGGGCGGGAGCGGGAAGCGGCACTGTGTACGTATATGCCTTTAAACACAACCTCCTCTTTATGCCAAGAGACTGACTGATATAAACTAGAGTGGGCTGAAAGAGGTTCTTTGACTCCCAGCAAACAGGCGTGTTACTGGTTTTGGAACAGGAGCCAGGCTGGCAGCAGATGGCAGCACCCGCATCTCATGGGTGCTCCAGCATCAGGGATTTATCATCCAGGATGGATACAGCACAAACAGTGAATGATTCCACATGGGGAGAGGGGGCTCTGTGCCGGCAGAGATCTCTTCCTCCCTGGTAAATGTGTAACAACTGCCTGATCCTCAGCAAGCTCCCTGCCCGAAAGCACGCTGATAATCTGTTGAAGCGACACGCTTTGGAAAAGTGCAACTTCCAGGTACCACTGGTCCAGCTAGGGCCACGGGCTTACCTGGCTCCGTGGGGATCTTGGTCAAGGGTCTGGAGACTGTACAGAGCAAAAAGCTGCCACATGTGCCCCAGACACACGTGTGGCAAAACAGACCATTGCCAATTCCTGTGGAATAACTCATGAATTTATGGAAGCCTCCCACTAAGGATATCTGATCTTGAGAATCTTAGCAAACCACACCGCAGATCAGCATCTGAGAAGGGAACTCTCAGATCTTTCCCTTCATCCACACTTGTAGGATTTGGAAATTACCATTACATCAAACCCCCAAAAAATCTAGAACCTCATTCTGATTTCTGCATTCTCCATAGCTCCCACACTCCCACAGTCTCCTGTTCACTAACCTTCTAGTAGGATCTAAACTGTCAAGGGAAGTATTTCCTTCACTGCATTCCAGCAGTTCCTTCCCTCTGCCCAGCCTGGCAGCAGCAGCAGGCAGCCACTCCAGACTCTGGACCAAGTGCTCCCATTGACCCACCGCACGACCTTGCTGTAGGACACCATCGCTGCACAATTTGCTTTCTGCATCTCTTACAAAAACACGTCAAATATAAAGAGAAAATTCTTATCCAGATTTCCAAATCCCTTTAATATCTACAGGTACAAAGAGCTCAACTAGCGCTGAGTGCTGTGATCCTCCCAGCAGGCAGGAATCCTGGAGATAAAGCGTGACAAACACAAAATACTCAGGGAGAGATCAACAGCAAGAAGATTTTAGTTGGTTCAGATCCAATTTCTTACAAACATCAGGGTCAATTTCCATTTCCGTCAAATCTGCCTGCATATTCCTTGTGTTCATGACAAATGACGCCATTGAATTCATACATAAATGAAATCAACACGTTTAGTGTCACAGTAACTGAAAAGACAGTGAAATATTTTGGTTTTGAACAGTACACAAACAAAGGAAGAAAGGGAACTGTTACATGCTTGTGAGTTTACAAACACTCCTCCCTGACAGGCAAAACAAAAAAATCATGGAAAGAAAAACACTGCCTGCTTAAAGGAAAAGATGAAGCTCAGGGGCCGATTTAGCGTCCTATTGTTTTCTCAGTGATGATTCAAAATCCTGAAAAAAAGTACTGTATGCCAAGAAAAGAAGAAAGAGGACATTGCACTAAGCTGAATCTTGTCGTGCTAGAGTCTCCTTTACAATCTGCTTTGTAAATCAGAATTAGCTCCAGCAGACAAGTGCAAGCCTGGTTTTGCACAAACACCTGATGCAGTGTTGCAGTTTTGCTTTTTAGTCACACAATAACAAAAAAAAAAATTCAATTACTGCCTTTGATTAAGCTCAAGACATCATAAACATGACTGGATTATCACACTGGAGGCTAACAACCCTCTCCCTCCTTTCTGAAAAGACAGCTCAACAGCAAAATGACTCAAAGACTCCTGCTTCTTTGACTGCTTTAATGATAGGCACAAGCATCAATAAACATTTATTTCAGTCTGGAAGAGAAAGTCAAAATAGCTTATTTTAAAAATGTAACTGGGTCAGTAGCTGCCTCAAGTAGAATAAATGGGCTGCAGGAGCGAGCGTGCCCTAAAGAAACACTGCTCTGCGGACCTGGCTCCGGCTGCTGAGGACAAACAGGCCCTTTTACAGCAGGATTTTTAAAAGCGCAAAGTGATTTGGGAATACAAGTCCCAGAGGTTTCCACAATGCCTCGCGAGCACAATCTGTAGGCTCTTTTGAAAATCCTACCCCTAAACTGCGCTGAGCTTTGTCATTTCTAAACCCCCGGTGACACTCAGCTCGTGGAGAACAAGAAGTTCTAGCAATGCATCTTTGCATGTAGATCCCATCTCTTAACCAAGGGCTTCCAAATCTCTACCATCACCAGCGAGGCCTTCAGGCAGCTGTAAAAGTAGTTACTTTAACTGCACACATTGAAAAACCGTGGATAACTGAGACGACAGGGTTAGCTACAGTCACACGAGGCGTCAGAGCCGCTGTCAGGAACAGCCCCCAACCCGACTCCCCCAGCCCAGCTCTGAAAACCCAACGGCTCTCCCCCCGCGCGTGGCTGCAGCGCTACGCCAGCAACTGACCTTCTGCAAAGCTCGACACGCGCCTCACGGGGAGCAGGTACGCGCGTAAACACGCGCCCTGGTCCTTCTTATCGACAGGACCGAAGCCACCCGTAAGCAACAGCGCCCGCGGCCTCGCACCGTCGGGGAAAGAGAAGGGTTGTCGCAATTACCCCGACTAAGCGGCCTGTTCCGGCTCCGGGATCTGCTTCGCTGTCTCTGAAGTCGTGACCTCCGGAGCAGTCGGTAGTAGTAAGACGGTCTCCCAGAACTTTTCCTGCTGTTCATTGACATTTTTGTATCTATTTTACACACACATACATGCAGGCACAGGTTCACTCTCCCTTCTGGCAAAGCAGCAACAGTTCCAGCATTTAATTAGCTGGAGGTTGGTTCTTTGGAGTGGAAAAGGGAGAGGGGGGAAGAGGAACTCTTCACTTTACACATTTAAAAAGAAAAACAACGAGAAGAAAACATGAAAAAGAGAAAGAGAGGGAAAAAAAGAGCGCGGCACCAGAGTACATGTCTCAGCTGAGGGAGGACTCGCAGCCAGCAAGATAAACTGCACTAACAACTCCTGCCCCAAAAAAGATAAGCCTGCTGGAGTTGGAATAGGAAGCCAGAGTTGGCCTGGGCTCTTGAAACGTGAAGAATAGGCTGGAAGAAATCCTGGACTGGATCCTCTCCGCCGGACAGCACCATCTGATCAAAGCGTGCGGGGAAAAAAAATCGACAGCTTGCTGCACAAGAACGGGCGGGCTGCCTCAGGGGGCCAGCACGCCTCTACCTGCCCCGGCCGACCGATCACCTCGGAGACGAAGTTTCAGGCGGCCAGGTCTGCAGCAGGAGGGATCTACGAAAGGCGGCGTTGGGGAAGGGTATAATGATTTCCTGGCTATGGGACACATGTTAATAATCATCATGGAGCAAAAGCCCCGGAAAATAAAGTGAAACTTGAGAGGGGAAAACTTTAATTAGAAGTTGAATGAACAGAGCTCCAGCCTCCCCTGGAGGCCCATTTCCTTTCAACATTCAAACTGAGTTATAGCACATCCCACAAATTAGAGAAAGAGCCTATTTACCACTTGGGTTCTGATGGCAGTGAAGATTCCGCCTCCGGCTCATATTGCTCAATAAAATTACATTTCAATGGGCAGAATTAACGCTTTAAGCCACGGAGGAAAAGAAAAGAAATAGACTAACCAACTGATAAAAAATTTCACTCCACATTTACACTTTTAAAAGGTCAGAAATGAATTGTCTAGCATCCTTCATCTGAACTCCTTCCCTTGCTGGCACAAAAAGCGCGCTGAGGGAAGAGCGACAGGCAGCATTTCAGAAAACCAGAATGGTGGCCAAGAACTTAATGCACTGCCACTTCTTTTCACAAGTTGGCAGATAACAGAAAAATCTCATCGGAGCAGGATGAACTGCAAAATGACATTTGCACAATACCTCTCTGTATTGTGTCCTACTTTTGTCATTTTTCCCAGACATTTGTACAAGTTTCTCTCAGTGCTGTCTCAGGAAGCTGCAGGACTGGACAGGCTTGGCTGAGGACGAGCTATGTTCCCCAGTTAGCAGGAGCTTCTCCAGAAATTTGAAAGGTTCCCGGATTGTACTGCGTGGTACCTTCGATAACAAGAGGCAGAAAGCATCAAGACTTCAGCACCCTCACCACGACAGGAGTCTCTTCCCTACCTCCCAACATCCGCCTTAATTTTAGGATTGCACAGACTTGTGCTGTCATGGAAAAGATCAGAACTCTATTTGCTTATTTACACGAGTAAATCTGTATTTGCTTATTTACACGAGTCATAAACCGTGATGTTTATCAGCTGAGAAAGGCCCTTCCAGGAGGAAAGAACAAGCCTGGCTCTTCAGGGAAGTCCATGCCTGGTTTTGAGGCCACATGTGAGGAATTCGGCGCAGCTCTCCGGCAGCGCAGGAGTGAGCCAATCAAGAGGGCAATGACAAGTTCAGGTCAAGGAGGCAGATCCCAGCTGGACCCCAGAGGCTCCTGGTGGGAGGGGGATGCTGCACTGGGACATTCCTCTGCGCTCCCACCCCAGGCACCATCACTCACCAAATCCCACATCAGATCCCGGCAAAAAGGAAGAGGCTGCAGTTACCACACGTCTGCCCTCTTCTTGTTACCCAGAACGATTTTTTTTTCACATCTGGGTAGATTAAAAACCAAACAAAAATATAGGAACAACCAAAACCATTTTCCAGATGAGCAGACTCATCCCGTGCAGTTGACTCAATGCACAAACAGCACTGAGAACATCTAGAAGACAGTGATGAGAAAGTCTGAAAATACCAAAGTTCAGTTAAAGATGTGCTGCAGACAAGAAGGTGTCTTTCTGCATTTTTGTGTCCTAATAACTGAGCTGGTAGCTCCTAAGAGAATCTTTCATAATTATGCTCTTATCATTAGAAAGGCCTTTAAAACAGCCTATCCAATTTATTTTCCTTTTGTCTTTCCCAACAGCAAAAAAAGGCACAGATGGAAATGAAAGTTTAAAGAAAACTATTTTAAAAGCTCACCCAAAAAAGGGGAAGGGTCATGTCCCTTGGTTTTGCTTAATTGGAGCCAGGTGACATCCTCAAACCACCTGGGATGAGTGAGACCGGGCTCTGAGCTCTGCCCAGCCTCCGTGCGCAGGTGGAAAGGAGCAGGAGACACAGGAGGACCAGCCAGCAGCCGCTGTGCCTTCACCCACGTGTACCTAAGCATCTGTTCCACGTTTAGGGGTTTTTATTTTTTAATCAACCTCATACCTTCAGAAACATTCATATACGTCACCAGAAAACAGGAGAAGTTAATGAGGGACTATAAACTATCATGGCAAGAGAAAGCAGCCTTGCTACAAAAGCATAAACGGCCGGGAGTTTTGCTCAAGTTTTGCCAGCTTGCCTCTGCCTCTCTCAATTCAACAATGTTTTTGAAGGCTTTAAGTTCAGAAGCTACATAGCAGCAGGCAACAAAATGAATGACCCATCTGGGAGGGAATATGACTGGTTCGGACCTTTCCAATTAATCCAGCATCACTCTTTTTTTTTTTTTCCTTTCTTTTCTTTTTTTTTTTCCTTTTTGAAAGCCACATCCGGATACAAACGCTCTTTTGTGTACAGCAGAATCCGTCACTTGCAAACGTTAGATATATTAACTGCTGTGGAGGAAAGCTGACAACATTAAAATCTCTAAAATAACACATCACAGTCTGGCGGTCCCCTCCAAAAAGCAGACGGATGAGTTCCGTCACGGGCTCTGCTGAATTTCTCAGTAAAAGGAGCAAATGGAGCCAAACACAGCAGAGATTTTGGGGGTGTTAACTCCTCCTCCAACACCGAACACAAACCCAACCCTTGAAATTAAATACCCACCAAACTGTGACATCGCAGTGAAACATCCAGTTTCATACACTGTTGAGCTTCAGAGGAAAAGGAGAGCATCCACAGCTGACCTGGCGTCCCCTCTGCGAGCCTGCCATTCAGCCTCCTTAAAACTGGATTTATTTCACTCCTTTACCAAAACTAACAGCATGTGAATAGATTTTAAATTAGCACCAAAATAAGTTCTGGGACGGAGAGCTACACAAACCTTGGCTTGTGTGCTCTCACATCAAAAGGAGCAGGCCGCTGCCCGAGGCTCCGCTCAGCTCGAGCGGGGCTGCGGGCCCAGGGAGCCCCACAGAAGCCACGCCGCCCCCGCGGCCAGCGCTGGCCTTTTTTATCATTTGTTTATGGCTTTGTGCTGGGAAAATAATGACTGTACTTCAGAACGCACGTTCCCCAGCCAGCCCCTGCCACTAAACCTCTTGCTTTCCCAAAGGGCTTCAGAGGGAAACAATCATTCCTCTTAACTCCCTCTCATTTGATGGCAAGGAACCCGAATTCCTGATTCTGAAAGTGAAAGTTTCCGTGCTCTGTCAGTAGGGCCTGGCCCCAAAAGCTCTTTTCATACAGGCATGAGGATTCACTGATTTATCCACACACATAATAAATGTCCTCTGAATTTAGACCACCTTTAGTAACTTCATTTCAGTTTCACGCATTTTTTCCACAAATAACTGAACTGAGGCTTTCAAAAGTTAAAACCACCAAACAAGGAAAGGTTTTGCCTTGCCCGGTACAGAGAGGAGTGGTGGATATCGGCTTAATTTCTAATTTGCATCGGGTCAATGAACTGCAGACAGATCATTGATAAGATGAGAAAAATCAACAGTGCAGCCCAGATTTCCCTTTCACTTGTAACCACACTGCCTCTGAAGAATGATTATATTCCTTTCACAATCTGAGGCAAAAGGAGTAGGGGAATAATCTCTACAAACTATCAGTCTTTTAAAACATAACAGAAATATAACAGCGTTCCCGTCAGTGATCCCAGACGCTCTCAAGATGTGCCTGCTGGAATCTGCGCACAAGTCCATTGCAGTCTCCAGCTCTGCATCTATGAAGCTGGAAGATTTCCAGGCTTCTTGCCTCCAGGCTACCAGGGATACGTAAACTCATAAGCAGAGCCAGAGAGGAAGGTAATTTCCTTTGTGGAAGGATAACTTAACTTGCAATTCAGCTGTACCGAAATACTCAGTGGCGTATTTGTTTGAACACCTAGAAAGGAGAGTTTCATACACACAATTAAAAGTAAACTACTTCTTTTAAATATTTTAATGGGAAAACCATGATTATTTTAAGACTACGCATAGGCAAATTAATTTCCTTACCACCTTAGGTGGAATGTAGCTGCTTTTTGATAGCCTTGAAACAAAGTGGTACACAGATTTGGCTTCAAAATGTTTACATTGAATTTAAGCATAGAATTCATTGCTCTCCATTTACTGAATGGTGCCATAGCTACCAAGACACCGTGGAATACTCCTGCTGTCTGTATGGTGATGAAATCCAAAAGTAAATGGAAAGCAGTCATTACACATAACATAGATATTTAATGATATTAATGAGTAGAAAAAGCAGTGCCATATAAAAAAGGCAAGAGGAAGAACGTGCAGCTGAATAATTTAATATTAAACAAGCATTCAGGAGGTCTTATTG
This sequence comes from Tetrax tetrax, assembly GCA_009806455.1. Taxonomy (NCBI): domain Eukaryota; kingdom Metazoa; phylum Chordata; class Aves; order Otidiformes; family Otididae; genus Tetrax; species Tetrax tetrax. The sequence continues at coordinate 536,473 of WHYT01016251.1, forward strand.
AAGTTAAATCAGGACATGAATTCTTTCAGCATTAGTGTTCCCTACCTACAGACTATTGCTATTGTTTGCCCTCATTATGTTTATTATATATTTATAGTGGCGGTGCTCAGAGACGTGAAAAAAGATCCATGTCACATTGCTTTGGGATCTGCGTACACCACCAATTAAGAGATGATTCCCTGCCCGCAGCAGTTGTGATCTAACTGAGTGCACACACCGCAGGCAGAAGAATCACCGTGCCTACTTCATGAATGGAGAAGTGAAGCTGCGAGTGATCTATACAAGGTCACGTGGGGAGGCTGGGGCAGAACTAGGCACATCCCTGCTCCCTTAGTCCTTGCCCAAAGAATTAATGGAGATTCCTCTCTCTCTCTCAAGACAATCTCCTCATGATGAATAAGTATTAAGCATAACAACATCTTTTTTTTTTCTACAGTGTCTTTCATCCAACAGAGCATAGCTGCTTTGAAAATACTTGTTCAGCTACTTAAAACATACAAACTTCCTCTTTTTCACTCAGGTTTAAAAAAAAAATTCAAAGGAAAGTGCCCAATGTTAAGCAGGAAAGTCAGTTATTTGGCTTCAAATAAATAATGTCCTGATCTTAAGAATGTATCATAATCTATTTTAAAAATGTGAATAAAGAGTTTGCCAAATATCACACAGAAAAAAAAAGGAAGCAAGAGAAATAAAAATAGAGCCTAGGAAGTCCACCTCTAATTCCCAAGAAGTCTATCAACAAGCTGAGTTTTGGACCACATTTGATTTCTGATACAACAGGCAGCTTCTCGACAGTGGGAATTCAGTACGAGATACTGGCTCCAAATCGGCGTGGAACAGGCAAACAGGAGGTCGACAAACATGTTATTCACTGGGCTGGAAGGACGCGTAGTGCTTTGTGAAAAACAGAGTGATTCACGTAGGAAGGGCTGCTCGGTCCCCGGGCAGGTTACAGTAACGCCAAGGAGAGTCAGCGTGTCTGAGAACGCCATCGGAGACGTTTCCTGTGCCATGCAATGCAGGAGAACAGGGAAGAAACACACAGGCTGACCTCAAAGCGGAACACGTTTCCTGATTGCTTCCCAGTAGAACAATAGAGCTGAAGAACAAAGTTTTTCAAATCAGCTTTCAGCTAGCTGGCGGAGACCAAAATCAAATCAGTTGTGAATTTATTGGCATGTATTCCTACCGATAAAAAATACTCTACTCAGCCTGGTTTATAACCTGACTGGAAGGGATGCTAATAAAATTTGGAAAGTCAAAATCTATCTTAGGGTTTGTGCTATGATTTCCATATACCTCATGAAATAATTAAACACAAACTGAAGAAGAAATTTTTACCAGAATCAAACATCCTATGCCTCAAAACAGTCTGGTGCTTTCAACAACCCAGGAGAAAAAAAAATAATATTACAGTAAAATCTCCACTGTATAACAAAAATTCCCATACCAAAAGGAAAAATTGTGTACAAACCCCTACATCAAACAAAGCTCCTCATACAAAAATACTGTACAATACTTCCTCACATCACGCGTAGCTACTGGGAGGAAATATTTGTTTGAGCCTGATTATTCTTCACAAAAAACCTTATTGCTAAAATAAAATGTTAACAATGATCCACTGAGTGATTAACGGAGTAACTTCAGCTCTGGGTTTCCAAAGATCTCCCATTTCCTTCTCCAAGACAAAATTAACGCAGTTCCCTGCTGTGACCTCTGCAAGCTGACCCATGGGGCTCTCTGAGAACTCAACTTACAGCCAACTTGAATGTGTTCATTGAAACTCTTCCTCGTTCTCCGAGTACAGTTGAGCTAACACTGCTATTTACAGGGGTCACCCAGCCAGCCAGACTAAACCCAACACGTTTCCTTTTAGCCAAAGCATCCCGCCATACGGAATTCCCTCAGACGGACGACACTGGGACACTCAGCACAGGAGGAGATAGACACTCAACGCACCGTGTGCTACCAGTGCTCGAGACTCAAAAGATTTTTGTCAATGGGAAAACAAAGAAAGTTGTCTGGATTGCTCAGAGATGATTCACTTCAGTCTTGTAATAGAACTGTTCAGATCTTTTTTTTTTATTTACAGTAATACACAATGACGGGAATTTTTCCCCAGATGTGTGCTAATATTAACCATGACATTAACCACAAGGTAGTACAATTTTTCTCTTTGTGCTTTTTTTTTTTAACTGTTATGATTATTTTTAAAATAGCCTTTTTGTTTGAAGTATTCAGGGAAAAAAAATGGTTTTGTCAAAATTCTTTTCTTTTTTTTTTTTTCAGTTGGAAATAAAAGCACTTTTACATCAGTCCCTACCACTCTACTAGTATAGTAAAAATGAGAAAATTGGCTTATTTACTGTGAAAAAATAAACTGAAAGATATTCAAAGACCCTGCAAATCTCATATTGAGAATTTGAGGGAAAAAATGAAACATATTACAAAAACATCACAGTATATGAAAGCTGTTATTTATTTTATTTTAAAAAGAAAATGTCCTTATTGTGGTTTTTTTAACCAGCTCATCCATCTTGCTTTCCAGAAGCATGCTGGCTCCATGAGCTGCCCTCTCTCCAATTTTTCACTATTGTGCAGGTGGGTAAGATTTCCCGTGAGTGATGAGGACTCACTATGTGCAAAATGGGTAAGACTAAAAAGATGGTTGGAGGATAACTGACTGAAAAGTTGATGTTTTCTAAGATCGTTTTGAAGTTAACCTTGTGGAAGACAGCAAAGCTCTCAGAGAGTTTCAAAGTGCATGGCTCCACACTTCCCAGAGATCAAACCAACAACAGCATCCCAAAGTTTGCACCTTCCACATTCAGCTCCAGTCATTCAGTCTTTCTGGAGACATCCATCCATCCCGATCAGATGTAGTCTCTATTGTTCGCAGTAAATTGCAGACACACAACTTGTTTGGTACAGGAACCATAGAAGAGAATCACAGAACAGCCCAGGTTGGGAGGGATCTTAAAAGATCGTCTGGTCAAACCTTTTGTGGGAAAGGGAGCCTAGATGAAGAATTTTTACAATCAAAGAAGACTTAAACATCGCAATAGGCAATGCAGAAGACAAACTGTCAAAGACAAGTACTGCCCGTCAAGTCTTGCAGAAAGTAGGAGCTAGCAGACTACTACTTCCACTGAGGAAGAAAGAACAGAGAGAGACGTGTAACATCTAATGAACAGCTTGCATGTGGAGCTCTGGCATTCAGTCATTATTACTAGTTACCGATGTTCGTACAAATAGCACACTCACATGCTGCTCCCTACCTATGCAGACATGGATTAGATGCTCATCTTTACTTTCCTATCTGCCTATCTCCCTAAATCTCCTATCTTCCTATCTCTCCTATCTCCTATCTTCCTAAAATTAAAATAAAATTTTAATTTAAAAAAAAAATCACCCTCAGGTTAGGAATCTAATTATTAGATGCAATAATAAATTATTGTAATAAACTATATGTATTCTGCATTAACCTTGATCAAAATATTAATATAACAAAATAAATTAACTCCTAAAATTGTTTTACTTGCATTTCAGTAGTAAACTTGCTGTTGTGTTGCTGCAGGGAACAAGTTGATAAAAGTTTGGCATCGCTGCCTTCCTATGCCGAATGTATTAGTCATTATTAGCAGAAATCTCAGGAATTTGTTGTGTGTTCCCATATAATGGCTTTCCAATCTGGTGTGCTAAAAGGTCAGGAAAAAAAAATCAACCTTTCTGAAAGCTGCTGCAGGGCATCACTGTCCTTGCTTGCATGGAAGTCTGGTCTGTTTTAACTCAAGGTGGGGAGAAAAAAGGGTTTTACAGGTGTTAGAGTAACTCACTTTCTGCACAAACAGCATTTCCCGAATCCGAGGAAGCCGGTTTGCTCCAGGGAGAGCAGACACTGTTACGCTCACCTCCTGATGCGTGGCTGGTTCCCAAGTGCAATATAAGGACAGACGAGATTTATACAGCACTATGAATCAACACTTGGGGTGTTTAATCTCATGTTAACATCACACTGAAAGCAAGTATCCATGTTGACAAGTGAAATGAAAGATTAACTTGATTACACATGCTATGTAAAACTCACTTCCTGATTAATTAATAGATTAGACACTTCCAATTCATGTTTAAATGTCTGATAACGATCTTACGCCCATATAACAAATCACTGATTTATACACACACAATCCAAACTTCATTTTTCATGTGACAGATTATTTTCTTCCTTTCCTTGCCACATAATTTGCAAACTACACTACAAATATAGTTGCTTGTTTTACTTGCTTTTTGGCATGAGATTACTCTTCCAAGGAATATTTTGGCAAGTATGTTCCTTAACCATCTTCCTTATCAGGCTTACATGACAATGTATCACAGAAAACACCATCTATCGTAAAAGAATACTTTGTTAGCAAGTTAAAAAAATGAAAGTGTAGCTATTGTTCTTACAGACCAGATTAAAAAAACAATTGGAAATCCTGCAATCAATTTTTAAATATCCTTGTGAGGGTGGTTTATTTTAATTTACATTCTTCCTTCTGGCACAACAACATAGTGCTGGTCTGAGAGAAGTTATTGTCCAAGTTCAGTTGATTGCAAAAAGTAAAGACCCTCCTTAAAATAACAGAAATATGAAAAACAATCTAAGAGCAATACCAGGGATGGGATGCTTTTTAAGTGCAGAACCCCAGTGAAAACAACTACCATCACCAGTCCCTGAGCTCTGCCGATTCACGATCCACCTCTGCAAATTATCACATCGCGAGGTCTTCACCTCAATGACCTCACAAGCCCTGTGCTGAGAACGGGTTGATAACCTGATAAATGAGACTCTGAATAAAAAAGTTAGAAAGCATCTAGCAAGGCACACAGTTATTCCTGCCAAATGACACTGTAATGCTCTTCTGTTGCAGTATCAGTTCAAACAGATTTTTTTTCTGCTTATCTTCCAAGTTGTTCATACAGATCTTCCGTTTCCAAGAGTTAACTATCCAGTCTACATATACGCATCCCACTAATATGCCCAATATATTTTCAGAGGGGAAAAAGCTACAGCAAAACCCCTTCCTACAGAATGTATATCCTTTATTCTTCTAACATACTCTCTTTCACAGGCCTAACAACTCTAACTCTTTCCTTCGAGCACCTGCACCCAGTGACAGCTTGCCTTCATGGTCCTAGTACATCCACGCGGCAGCAGTCCTGGATAATCTCGTTTGCAGGGTTTGTACAATTCATTAGTCAAAATGATATACTAATGCAAAGAAGGCAAAGTTTTCTGAAGCCTGTTTGGTGTTTTATTGAAAATAGTTCAGTGGTCTCAAAACACTCTTCTTAGGAGACACAAATAATAGCTTCTAACGGGCAGAGCACATGCGTGCTTACAAACAGCAATGCAGGAATCATCATACCGTTTCCTTATTCTCCACTCAAAATAAGAGCTTTGTTCTGGGCCTCTGTGCTGAACCTCACAACAGGTACTGCTGAAATAAACACGTAACTCCTTAAAAAGAGACCAACACCCAAACAGAGCAAAGAACTGATCAATACTTGTGATTGTTCATCAGGAGCGCTCTACGTGTGTTCATTAGATCTTCATTACGGAGAAGAAAATGCAGACACCTGCTGCAACTCAAAATGCAGGATTGGAAAACAAATTATACAAAGAATGAAAAGGTCAGTGTGACTTTGATAAAAATCACAACTGAGTCTGGAGCACCTACACAATGCATGGATATATAAATATCACAGCAGAAAGAGAGCCGCCAGCCTATCCACCTCAGCGCAGCCTCCCCTAGCCCCTGCAAGCTGCCGCTTCACAGCTGAAACTACATTGTCAGTCTTTGCTAATCTCAGTCTAACTCAAAACTCTTCTTATCTTCTGCTTTCTAACTCATCCCCAGGACAAGACTAGAATCTCTTTTGAAATGTAAAGGCTATATAATAAAATTTAGAAACAACATATGGTACAAATATCAAGCACGAACATCTCTTCCCATCTTGTACATTTCAAAGACTGCACAAACAGCACTTTTCCCTCGTTTTGATCCCGCAGCCAAAATGAGTCATCTGTGAACAATTATGGCTCTGGCAGGGGCCTGACTGTTTGAGAATGAAAGGAAACACTTTATTATTGAAATGAACAGTATGCCAAGCCAAGAGGCGACTGCAGAGAAATGTTAAGAGTCCTTTGTCCTCCTTCTGCCAGCAAAATCCAAAGCAGTGGATCCAGCACTCTCCTCTCAGACGCCTGATAACACCTCATTTCAGTACGGGCAATGCAAAGGCATAAGGAAGCGTGAGCTGTGGAGATGAGCAAGGACGTATACGGCAGGAAAAGAAACACACAGCGCCTTAAAGCAGGAGGCCTGGCTTGAGAAAGTGTTGGTTATTCCTGGCTTCGTTCTCCCAGAGGAGTTGTGAACGTATTAAAGGAAAGTACAGTCAGAGGCCACGGAGCTGAAATCTGAAACTATTAAAGGACATTTGTTGGGAGTTGGGTACTGTCTGAGTGTGACAGGCTCTTCAGAAAGCGGACAAAGGGAATCTCCCTTGATGAGGAAAAATAGCAACATAACAATCTAGTAGGGACACTGATCTTCATATGTGCGGCTCATTTTCAGCATTGACACTGCTATATCTGGTTTTGATGCCTACTGTCAGGAGGAGTTAGATATGATCTCTCTGAAATTGTACATTTTGTGATGCAGGCTGCTCACGAAGATGTGGACAGGGCAGGTAACTGGGTAGCTTACTGGTTTGATGGAGTTGGCAAATGTTGTAAGTAGGAGGTGATTTAAATATTGGACTGTGAATTACGTATGAGCAACTAATTTCCAATGCATTCTCATCTTTTCTTCCATAAGCAGCTTGCAGAGGGAGGAGGAACAATATGGCAATCACCACCCAGAGCCTACAGACTATTTAAAGACTGTCGAGGCTGATAGGATGACAAGGGAGAGCAGTGAACACAGAACTGCTAAGGGAAGGTGCAGGAGATCAGGGAAGAGCGCATTTTGCATTCTGAAATTTAGTTCCAACCCCAAATAAAAGAGATGTCTCAGGAAGATCTTCAGGTTAATATTCTGATAGCAGGACCTCTCAGGTCAGGACATTAGATGAAAAACACCCCCTACTGTTTCTGAAACTCTTGAGCTTTGAAAACCTCTGGAACAGATTACACTGCCAATCCCACAGCTTGGGCAGCACTGATCCCCAAAACTAAGCAGCCTGGCAGGCCTGGTGCCTAGGCTAAGCTAGCGTGCTTTATTCCATGTTCAGAAAGCTGTTGAGTGTGCTGGCTCACCAGTATTAGGGGATTCTTGCTGGCCAAGGCTAAAATGCAAACCTCCTATGATCCTAAGCCGGGTAAAGAACATTTACAGAGATTGTATTTGTCTTGGCAGTTGAGAGACAGTTAGTAATCAGCCTTGGAAAAGGCCAGATTCTCCTTTCTTCAGAGAGTCTCACACAGATCAGGAACCCCACACTTACTGGATTAAGCTAAATGCAACGGGCTCCAGAACTCTTTGAACTGAAGGGATTTTGGAGAGTTCTGTTTAGCTCATTATACAAAGGCACATTTGTTCCTGACAGAAGTCGCTAGGGTCAGAGGTACAGATTTCCTCCAGATCTACATCCAAACAAGACAGTCTGGCACACGCTGACAAATCTGAAGTGGTAAAATACTTACCAGCAATACTGAAAACAGACAGCGGGAATAGGAATTTCCCAAAATGCTCGTTCTTTGCAATTCCACGAAGTAGCCTATAGTTACCTTTGCACAGTATGCGGTAATACTACACAGGAGGCATCTTGTTACAGTCAGAGTCATCTGGAATCCAATCTTAGCAGCAACTGGAGTGCTCTTTTGTTTAGGTCACATCACTCATAAACCTCATACCATAACACACATACACGTGTGTAATTCAACAGAACACGGGGTATTGCGAAGCTTTTACCAACGGTGTCCATGTCTAATGCATACATTAAGTGTATAACTCTACTCAATTTGTCTCAACTTTTCTGAGCATTCCTAAGTAACAAATAAGCCCTCAGAGTCCATCAATACTTTGACTATTCCAACAGAATTTAAATAGTTTCAAATTAAGCCATATAAAACAAAGATGACTTCAACAGTCTCAGCCTGTGCTGAGCACGCAGGAAAACCATTTGTTTTATGCACCGAGCACAGAACACGGATGAAGTGGGGAAGCTTTTTCAGCTGAAAATGCCATGATCACTGAGTGCCGTGTCAGCACTTTTCAGTCTAATGGAATACTGTTGCTGCGTTGTGCAGACAGACCTGCACTCACATACAGCTTGAGGGCAGTTTTCCCTGTCACACTCGATTCCTTCCTAACAGGGCAACGCCCCTGAGAAGTGTCTCACGTGTGATCTTTACTGTGGTCAGAACTGTCTTTACAGGCAAACGCCTTCATTACCCCCGTGCCTCTAACCCAGCCGAGCCCCCGCCCTGGGCAACGGAAGGCAGCGGCGTGGCTGCCCCGCGGCGGGGGCTGACAGGGCCCAGGCCCGGCCCGGCCCGGCCCGGCGCGGCCGCTGGGCTCCGCACGGCTCTGCTGCCCCCTGCAGGCCGGCCGGGGCCGGCCCCGCCGACATGGCCGCTCGCCCGGCGCTCTGCTGCCTGGGCCCCGTGGGTTTAACCCGGGAAAACCCCTCCTTGCCACGGAAACCAGCCCCAGCACCCACAGTAACCAGATATATATGTGGTTACGTTTCCTCGTAGGATCTGTCTGCCCCTTAAAAAAATCCTTTTTGCAGCACTTAGTGAACATTTTTTTTCTTCTCATCCCCCAACCCAGGAACTGAAACACCACAGCCAGCCCTCTCACGCTTGTTATTGCAGCTGAATAAACTTTGCCTTTGGCATTGAAAAGAGCCTAGGAAAATAAGTACAAAGCCATACTCTGCAATTGCTGTGTACGGTCACTTTCATGAGCAGATGCTAAAGAACATTAAAAACCTACGTCCATTTCACTTCATCAGAAACCCCAGTGAAGTATCCAAGTGAGTTACTCAAGGCTTCGACACTTCCGACAAACTCTTCTGTTTTGGAATAATATTTAGATGAGATATATGCAAGGCAAAGAAATAGTCCAGGTGAGAAGCTACAGTAGAGTTCAGCAGTAAAATCAGTGGTAAACCAGCATATTAAAATGTGCGTAGGCCTTACTGTGATTGCCGTTAGTGATAAACGGAGAGGCAGACCCATAACTCACAGTGCTGCATCTGAGGTAAGATTGTCCAGGCTTCACGTACAGAGAGAAAGCTGGGTTTTTTTGGCTTGCACTGCATTATCTATTTTGTTCATGAAAAAGGAGTCAATTAGATAAGATGCTGAGCAGTCAGAGGTCAAATTAGCAAAACCAAACAGGAAAACTTTTACACATGTGCTTAATTTCAAGGACATGACTAAATGCAATCTCAACGTTATTGGTTTCATCACTTCCATCCATAACAGCACGCAGTCTTAGGTACGCTCATTATCTTTCACCCAAATCAGTTCCTGGCCATGACAAAGGTTTTACAGTACTGCCTGGTAACTTTCCAGCTGTCCCAATCTGCTTTCTTCCATGGCATGCTAAAAACATATGTGGACTTAATAATTGCTCATCCAATGACTGTATTACTTTACTGCATACAACTCATTTAAACGTGCCAGCAACACTCAATCCCAGAGTCCTAGATAGAACTGAATGTCTGAAACGGGCCCCTGCTTTCAGAAATGCATCAGATACAAAAAACAATGTGAAACACGTCCCGTGCGCAAGGGAGACCTCTGACAAGGAGCAGTGTGTCACTCCCAGTGTGCGACTCAGAGATCTCCAGCCTTGTCCGAGTCCCAGCAGCTCCTGGAACAGACCACAGGGGATCTGTTTTCCATGCTAAAAAGGGATCAGAGCAGGATTCAAGCTTGCTAAGAGCTAGCTACACCACTGCAATGCACTCAGAGAGCCATGGTGTGAACAAGGCAAGAATCACGAAGGACTTGCTCAGTGTTTCGTGACCGTTAGACAAAGCAGCTTCTGCTCTCTCAGTTATCACCCCAGCCCACTGTGACCTTACGCCCATTCCCAGACAATTTTTCCCTTCTTCAGTGGAAGTGGCCCAAGCTGATTCATACACAGTGCCTTCTGGCACAGCCTGCCTTCTCTCAAGCGGTGTTGTCATTCCCTCACACTTGTGAAACGCTCTGACCCACAGCCTGGCCTTATTCTCCAAATGCACAGAGCACGTCCAAAATGTGGCCAAGATGACTAAGAAAACCTCACCCAGTTGAGAAGAGAAGGTGGTGGAAGCTGCTGGATATCTGCCAAGTCTCCACACTCTGGTTTTTCATTTTTAGTTTCTGCTCTTTGCTGGAAAGTTTCTACTTATGCTCTGGTTTCCATGACAACTGCATTTCTTGCCTTTCTTGTCTAGCATTAAATTTTTTATTTGATTTCCCTTCTTCCCAAGACATGACTTTCTTTTCCTTTTGAAAAAAAAAAAAGAAGAATTAAGTGTTGTCTTCTCTTTGGTTGGTGATATTTTTAAAGGAGGTGAGAGAGACTTTTCTCTCAATCTGATGGAGAATCTGTATGTAATAGCAGCAGAGGAGTAATCTTCCAAGCCGGAATGTCAGGGGATTCCCCTGTAGTAAACCCATTAACCAAAGCTATCTTACATGTTACAAGGTTACAACATGTAAGAGTTCCAGATATTGTGGAATGCAAGTTTTTTTAAATTTCTTGGTTGTTTTTATGAGACCAGACCTGGCCATTTTTTCTACAACTAAACATTCTATTTTTTTTTTTTTTTTTTTTAAGCATTACTTGTGATTCCTGAGAATACGTAACAGTTTAATAATTGCAACTGCAGTAGGAATGTGGTCTTCAGTTCCAAACTGTAAAAGCATTCGAATATTTTCATTGACAATCTTCTCACCTGGCTGGGAGTGGTACTGGGGGGGTGGCAAGCTAAAGGGACCCTTCCCCTATTAGTGGCTAATCATCTGAAGGCAGTGCCCTGCGTATCATCACACAACATACAGAGACAAAACCCTCAGAACTCGTGGAGCTTAAGCTAATTAATTTGTCTTGCCCTTGCCATGTTGGGACTGAATTAATCTGACAACCTGAATTAATTTCAGAATGAAAAAAAATTCATCAGAATAGCAAATCTGGATTAGATCTAGCCATTTGGTTTTTCCAGGCTTTAGGTTCATCACAAACAGAAACAGTTTACGTACTGCAAAGCACTAGAAGAACACAGAATTTCATCCCATTTCACTATGAAAGATTCTCTCCACATCTACATTCTCTGGCACATACAGGCCATAAACTGACCCTCCTGGACAGTTGTAGATTACAAGGTTTTTAGTCTTATCTCTGCCTGGTGGGATTTCACAGTAAATTCTTTCAGGACTGAATAATTAAAAGCAGCAAAAACATAGCATTTGGCTCACACGGCAACACAAACAAATCTGTCCATGGGTGCTATCTTCTTTGCAGCACATGTGCACAGATTTACATGTAGGATTGAGGCTTAGTGCTCTGTTTGTTCAGATTTTTCATTATTCAGTACCCCAAGCATAAGGTAAATTATATAAAGACTGAAATTGGAACAACTTTAAGAGTGAGCTGACCTATGATCACCCTAAATCATTTTATTAATGCCATTTTGCATGTTTTAGATTCTTACTACTCAGAAGAATTAAGGGAAATTGGGTAAGAATGAGGAGTCCTGTCTTCCATACTCGGTTTATGCTTCCCTCCTCTTCTTGAATTCCTTCCTCCAATGAACATCTAGGTCAGGAATTCATAAAAATCTGGCAATGTTCAGTGTGTTTGGCAGCCAAGCTATTTTAATTGTCAGATATTAAATGTATCTGCCAAGATGTGCATTGTAAAATCCCATTACAACATACCCTGTGCATAAACTCCCCATCGATTGGCTCAACTGCAGGCCAGATCCCCCAGTCCAAGCAAAAGTCAGAAGAAAAGTTTTACATAACTAAGTATGGCTTCCCCATTTTCTTCCCTTTGAGCTGATAGGATTAGGGATTCAAAGAACTACTTTAGGCATAGCCCCCTAAATTGCAGCCATAACGTGTCTTTTATGTGGCTACAGACAGGCTCTGTGTCTCCACTGGTTCAATTCCCAGAGCAGGGATTGATTTAGACAGACAGCAGCTTACTCAGCTGCTGCGCTGAGGCGAGAACATCCAAGGCAGCCCCTTGCTCATCTTCGCTTGATTTAATGATTTGCTGGCCAGACTACAGAGAGCGGCTCAGTAATTCATACAGTAGCGTGGCATGATTTGTTGGTTGCTGTTCCTCATCTGTAATTGCAATGAGAAACACTCATCAATCATTACGGCTTTCTAATATAATGTTTTGAGATACAGCAATGAAGAGGCTTCAACCTGGCATATCTTTTTGAAAACATTATCATCTTGCAAATAAAGACCTGAAAGCTACGCGGATGACAAGCCTTAGGCAAGGCTGAGCACCCTGCACGGCGTGCGCTCTCTGACCCCAAGGTCCACAACCACTCCTCCAGAACAAGAACAAGTATTCCTCCACTGAGGGCAGGGGCAAGAAGAGGCTGCACGTAAAATTTTCTAATCTTTATTGCTGTAATCATTAACATCAAACTCTCAAGTCACAAAACCAGAATATTTTTGTTGATGTTGCTGGTCTTATTAATTTGTTGGTATCAGAGGATGCTCCATTCTTTCTACTGCACCCATTAAATACAATCTTTGCTACAAACTCTTCTGTATTAATTCCGATTTTTTCTGTATCTATATATGTACACAGACATACACATGCAGATACCTATGTGTGCATAGGTAACGGCATATTACAAGCTATGGCATTTCAGCAGCAGAAAATAACATTATAAACCAGAGTATCATTCACATGGCATATAATCATACTCCTTCCTTACTTTTCTTACTATATTAAAGTATACATCGTATCCAGCAAAGCAGCTTTCTAAGGATGAAAGCGCTAACTTCAGTGGCTGTAATTCCTATTTTCATCCTAAATGGTCCAAAACTACAGTTTGATGAGCTGTCCTTTTCACAGTCTCTGCATCTGAGCTATCAGATCACCATTACAAATGTTTCCTCACCTCTGTGAGCTGCAGCCTGAAAATCACCACCAGTCAGTCCCCAGTGGGACAACAGAATGCCAGCAGGTGAAAAGCAAGACTGAAAGGGGAATTCCTGGGTAGCTGCACTCTGTATCTCTATAATCCCAATTGCCCTCATTATTGCCTCAGCCAAATTTCAGAGCTTTTTTCTAACTGTACAGTTAGCATCACATCTTCCCAATAACGCCCATGTTTGAATTGCTCTCATTAATCTCCTGGAGTCTAACAGAATACAATCTTAACACAATTTATTGAGACGATTAAAATTCAGGAAAACAAGCTTCTCCGTGCTCCATAAAGCACAGCAAATATTTGCTGCAGTCGGTAAAACTCTGTGCCTAAAGCTGTGCAGTAACTCAGCAGAGCCCGAGCAGTAACCGTAGGACCCTTAAAGCTGCGCGTTTCAGATAATCAATTAGAGCTTTGTTTGGACCCTCAGGGCCAGCTGCAGACACGCCACAGGTTAAAGTGGCTTCCACACCTGCAGGAGCAGGAAAAAAAAAAACATTCAGAAAAGAAAAGCTTAGCAGCAGCTTGGGGAGTTTATGGTTAGTCTGTTGTGTTCAGCTGGTGGATGCCACCTTGCTCTACTGAAGACTGGGGACCAGGAGTGGCTTGTTGAAGTCAACACTGCAGCCCTCAACGTTCTTGTAGAGAAATCAAGGAAAACTGCAGCTGCTAAAGGTTCACTAAGGAACAATTAACTAACAGGGCACCAGAATATTTAACAAACACAAAATATACAATAGAGAAACTTTGGGTTTTCAAATGAGAATGTGAAAAAGAGACAGGAGCACTCTCCTATCCCTAGCCATGCTCTGCTGCGTGACGGATGTGATTGAGGTGCCCGTGAAAGCAACGCTGGCAAGCTCAGCACAGCTCTTAGAGTCACTCTACCAGGAATTCAGTGCTACTGGGATTCCAAGACAGAAAACACAAAAATGTAATGAGTGCTAGAAAATGTTTCTGTTTGAGCCAGACACAGCAGTGTCTGTCACTACAATTTCTGGAATGCAGCTTCAGGAAGGTTCATTAAGGAGTGTGCAGGTTACACAGCTGTCATTTCTACCAATTCTACCAATTATTCTACCAATAACTGTGACCAATTTTCAAGGTGTACATTGGCATAGTCTAGTACCTTAAGCTTCCTTAAACAAAGCCAAGATAGAATGGATTCTTCATCCACCAAATAAAACAGCTGGAGTCATTACAAATCTGTAAAAAGGCTGCAAGCATTTGGATACACCACGCTCAAGCCCTAATGCATAAACTTATTCAATAAAATCACTTTATTCAAAACAGATCAGCAAAAAATCAGCTTGTGTTTAGACTGCCTCAAAGAAGCGATGTCACACTAGAGATTTGTTCAGTTACTTATAAAACAATCAGTTGTTTAAAGTTATCTGTCTTTGAGAGGTAATTATTAAGTTAATTTTGAATATAATTGATCTGAATATCAATAAACTTGTATTACACACTGAGTAAGCACTGCAGGCAGGTGATAAATTGCAAAAGCAATGCTACCTCAGAGTTTAACTTTCTGCTGAGTCACCCTTCACTGCTCCAGCATTGCACAAAATAGCCCCTGCTTTCATTGCTAATAAAACACGGAATTAATTACTCAAAATAAAAGAGGCCTTGAAAATGTGCCCAGCCAGTGCAACATGCTGGCTTTCGGCTTTTTTTCCTCTTCTTTCTGTCTCTAAGGGAACCTCAAACCCATTGCTAGTTAATTCTTTAAAGTCAGCTGTACCACACACAGGTTTCTTCGACAATCTTTTCTATTCCGGAGTGGGTGTTCGTGACCCACAGACAGCAGCAAACACTCCAGTCACCATACTCCTATCAAAATACTTAAGCTGATGGCCAACAGCACTGCAGATTTCATTTCTCTGACCGAATTATGGTAAAAAAATAGGTCCGTTTTAGTCAAGCAACAAATATTTTAGACTGGGATCCAAATCTTTCAAATGTGTAGTGTTGGACTGGAGTTCTCCAGGGACTTCCAGGCAATTCTGCTCCAGCTTGAACAAGAAGAATCCTAGGCTTGTTATTATTAACAGCTGGAAATCTTCATTTCCCTACTCCACAGTAAGAAGGATTCCAGCTTGTCTCTGAATCTCATCTTTACAGAACATGCAAGATTTTGTACAGAGGATAGCTGTGCATGTTTTCATCTTGGTGCTTTTCCAGAAGTTTGCTTCAAGACATACAGAAATCAGTTTCTAGGAAGTTTTAGGTCATGGCACATTTTTGCTGCTCCCCTGACAAGCTGAGGCAGGGCTCTGACAGCAGGCTACCTGCATTCCCCTCCTCCTTCAAAATAACCTTGTCACGAGCGGGACGAGGAACAAACCACAGAACCTCTTCAGAGAAGTACAAACACCACTGACAAGGTTTCCACCAATTCACAACCAGAGCATTTAAAACCTCTTGGGCAACACTCCAGCCCTTTTGGCAGCACTGCATTCACACAGAAAGAAAACATGGGAGAAAGAGGCAAATCCAACAAGCCCAAGAACCATGCAGCAGCCAAACAGCTGCGTGTCGAGAGCGGGACCTTCTCAGCAGAATTAATTTTTCTAGCAAGCACAGCACAGCCCTGGACTTCACGACAGGGCAGAGCAGAAGGCTGGGAGCCTTGAGACCCTGCCCGTATCTTTGACAAATAAGCTGTGTGGCCATGGGCAACTCCGTTAATCTTGCTGACCTTTAGTTACTGATTCGTCTGCTACGAGAACAACTCCTCCTCACTTTCTGGAGTGCCTTGCCAGCTGTGGATGAAAACAATTATACAAAGAAGAGGGGTTGGATGATTTTCCCAATTGTCAGAGACAATCTGAAAGGTGCTTTATCCACCTACCAGCATTTTCCTGCAATACCTCACTACATAAGAACATATTTCGTCTGCTGAGCAACTGTAAAGTCAGTTTTCCAGTTCTCAGAGGCAAAATGTGACAGATAATGAAGGCAGGATTTTGAGCGTGGGTTGAACAATCTCATGTGAAAAAATTCCGATTGCGGAGGTAAAGTATTAGCTAAATTTTATAATCATGGAGTTAATTTTTTTTTGCTAAGAAAAGCATAGCCAAGATGAGGACTGGCTCCAAAGATTACACAGTGTGTGGTCTTTGCATCTGAAGAGCTCTGCACAGCCCTCACTCCTGTTACATAAATTACTTTAACAAAGTTAGGTTCATAATAATATTTATAAAGTGAAGATCCACAGACCTTTTTGCAATCACCTGGGTACAATAATCTCATTCACAAGAACTAGCTATAAATTATGCTAATCAGTGAAACATTCAGAAGATGGTTTACTGTGTAATTTTAAATGGATCCCCTATGAAGAAAAAAAAAGGGGGGAGATATAAAATTACAGAGTTTCAGTGAACAATCCTTTTAAATCTTAACTTATCTGTTGTTGTATATCAATATATAAAGGTTAAAGCACTATGATCAGGAAATATAAAACACAGCATTTTTATTGTGGGACCCCTTTCACCTCTCCGCAATGATTAAATACAACGCTGAAAGGCGCTGCCGTACACGTCACCTTAAGCACTTATTCTGAGCACTCACATGCAGCCAAAATGAAGTGGCCATAGTCTTGCTCCCCAGATGACAGCCCTACCTCTGAATCAGTCCCTCTGTCTACTACATTTTACCATTACTGTATCTTAAAAATAAACCCTCTTTTGTTTTGTGGTTTTTTATAAAATAAAAAGTTAAACAACATAATGAGATACAAGTTTCACATTATGTCCTTTGGGGGGTAATTTTAAAAAAATATTTAGCTTTAGTCTACTTCTAATGTCTATTTCAATCAGTGGCGAATTCCTGTGCACTGTTCATGTGTAAGACAGCACCCGATGAGCACTTGGTACTCCTAGGAAGCAGTAGGTAGAAGTATAAAATATCATTATTTGTTCAGTTTGTGGTTCTTCCTGTAACACCTGGTATGCAAAAGCAGAACATCTGACTAACCCACGAATGAAGATCCTGCACATCAGCTGTGTTACCCTGTTTTATAGAATTGCCAGGTGTTTGACTGTGGAAGCTCCATTTCCAGCTGTCCAGCAGCATGGGACCTTCTCTGACCACTGCCTGCACTCCCAAGGGGCCAGGGGAAGTCAGGAGAGCACAGCAAGGGAGGTGATTTCCCATATTTCAACTCAGTTCTGTACTAAAGTATAAGGGAAACACAAGAAAGGTAATATTCCATGTTTTTAAATAAATCACAGCATTTGAAGGGGAAGTACAGGAAATCCCGTATTAGGTGCGACATCTGGCAACTTTTATTTACGGATGGATGATGAGAAGTAAGGAGGAGTAAATGACTTCTGCAAAGCCACAGAACAAAACACCGCACAGACAGGATCAGGCTGCGGGACACAGGCTACCCGGCTGTCTAGGTGATGGCTTTTCTCCATCTGCCTTTGCAGCCTTGCCTTTTCTAGAATCAAAGCAAAAGCGTCACAGGCTTATGTAAATGTTGACCGACTATTTTACAGAGCGCTACTTCTCTACCCTTTTCCCCCCAGGTTTCTCTTTAATCAAGTAGGATTTTTTTCACTCTCCCCTACATTCCAGAGGGTGCTCTGTGCTTTCCTTGCAGCTCAGAGCACTTCACCAGCTGTATACAGCAGGTGTGTAGTCAAGAACTGCTTGTAGGCTTTTCACCTGGCTGCTTTCTTCAGATTCTATGAAACTAAAATCTTCCAAACAGAGGTTATAACACCGAACATCCAGACTTTTGTATGATTCAAACATTCTGCATCCTGCCCCTGATACCTGTAACACAGTCCTAAGGGCTTTAAACCATTAAGGAATCTACTTGTGTGTCAATTCTTCCTGGTTTCCAAGAGATGATTTGCACAGACATTACACAGTGATGATACTTGGCACACAAAACTCCATTAACAGAAGTGATGTGCTGTCTAAAATTAACTAGGTATTTGTTTTCTTTTCAGTTTCTATAGAACATGAGGAGCGATGCAGATGGTTGACAGCAGTGAGATTATAGTGACGGCGGTAAAATTTGATGACTGTTATCAAAAGCATCGTATGACTTACAATAGCGAGTAGCAATTAAAAAAAAAAAAAATTTCCAAGCTTGCCCTGAACAGGACAGTTTACAAAACAAATTTGTCACCACACTTCAGGTTAACATTAGCAAAATTAAGTTTCAAACCAAACTTGACTTTAACATGAAGCTCTCGTGCTCACTTACCATAAGAAATAAATGTCTTACGGGAATATATCTCGGGGCATTCCCTGGGCACGAGGGAGCGGTAACAGCAAGGGGGTTTAAAGTCAGTGTCATACTAAAGGATTTAATAAATTAACATCATCACTACTTCAAACCTTAACAGATAGTGGTTATCTGAAGCAATTACAGAAACAAATCTGTGAATGAAGTAATCTGCTGTGCACTAGCCTGAACCAGTGACAAAGGGTGGGAGTTTCACTGCTCAGGACAGCAAGGCAGCGACTAACTGCATTTACCTGGCTCCAGAGTCTCTGGACTAACTTATCCAGAGAAGATTGCTGTTTCCATGGCTGGAAAACTGTTACACTGCCTAGTGTGTATTGAGAGAGATGCTTTGTTCCACCTCTACAGATGAAATATTAATCTGACCTGTAAAAGAATGATATCCAGACTTCCGTCAGAGACCTCCCTGTTCAAACTCTTCTCTTCTTCTGAGATTTACCTTTGTTCTTCACCAAGCTGGCAAAGCTCTCATATTCCTGCTTCCCCCTCCCTCTTCTGAATTGCCATGACTGGAACTCCAGACTTTTCAAAGCTACAATGATTTATTGAAACCAGTTCTACTTAGTAAGAACTCTGGCCAGCAGAAGCTGTACTAATGCAGCAGACAGCCCACAGAACAGGATGCCATCTCTCAAGAAAATTTCCAAGCAGTAAAAGAAGAAACAACAACTAGTGAAGGGTTGACAGTTTTCAGTGCTCCTGAAACATGGGAAGATCAGAAATAGAAAAAACTGTATTTTATTTTATGGTGCACATCAGTGCATTCAGTAGCTGAAAATTAGGGATTAACTCATTAGAGATCAGGACAGAGGAAAGTACTGTTCCTTGGCTAGGAGCATATATCCAAAGCATCTGTAACAGACGGACATTTAACCCTTAAACATTAGAGTTTTCAAAATATCATCTGTTACATCTACTGGGATACAAGTTTTTTATAGTAGGAGGAAGTTAATTATAATCCGATGGGGAATATGTTTCCCTGTGTTGGTTTTTGATTTATATTTAATCTCTAGCCTACACCAAAATATGTACATATATAATTAGCTTAAAATATTTAAGAACATTTCCTGATGCGGGACCCATTTGCAAGGACCATGATACTGAGCACCAAGACTGAAATATTTACTGACAAATCAATATTTTCAAAAACATTTATGCTGTAGAGAGTATGGAATTTTATAATTTACAAACTTCTGTAACATTGGCAAGTTTACAACACTTAAGGTCTTCACCCTGAAGTATGTCAAGTAAAATCATGTGCTGCCCTTCCTCAAACATGACCAGACTTTGTACACAAACTCTTTCCCTTTGAAGAAATCAGAGCACATTATTAGCTGAGATAATTTCTTAATTTAGTTAAACAGCACTGTAGTGTAAAAAAGACTAGAGAAAATGCAAGCAGAAATTGCTGGCTCACCAAGGAACTTACCTATGAATATTTACTTCACAGAGGATAGAACAACTCTGCTTCCCCCCATTAATGACCCCTCTCCTGGTCATCCTGGATAGCAAATTAAAGAGATTCAGACTCCTTTCTTCTGGTTCTACATGAAATGGTGACACCTTTCCAGAGCTGATGGGACAATGGTTCCCTTCATAAGACAAAGAACATCCCAGGTTTTAAAAAAATACCGATTAGCACTGCATACAAAAACCCAGACTAACAATGGACTTGTGGACATTGGCATGAGTTTGGCCAGTGTTGTTTTTCTAGACAGTGCTGTGTTTAGCAGTTTAATCAGTGTTAAGGGTCAGTCACCACAGCAATTAAATCCCATCAAGATCATGACTTCTGTTATCAAAGAGGAGGTAAAAGACATGCATGCGCACCAAGGATTTCAGAACCTGGTACGACAAATTATTCAGTACCTACAACGCACACGCACAAGAAGAGTGAAGGGTTCATGTCCAAGAGTAAGATTAAAGTCAAACGTAAAACAAAAGTCAATCCGTCCAACTCACCTGGCTTATTTCCCAAATATACAGTATGGACCTGTAAGAATTTAATCACTTAAATCCTGCAATTTTACAACTGCCTCTAAGCCATGTCACTTTACATGGCTCTTCCTGAACACACACACGCAGGGTCTTTGTTCAAGTACTGTCCAGGTCGATGGTTTATCTGACACTGAATAGGACTGAATACAGCTCAGCACTCCTTTATTCCCCCTCCACTCTTTGCCTTTTGTATTTCTAACAAGAGGGAAGAGAGCAAAACCCCAAAATCTAGCACAGAACAGCAGTACAGTAGTTCTTCAGAGGTGTAACTGCCGAGACAGGCATCAGCATTTGTATGTGCGAGTGCGATTCTCTTCCAACTGCTCCTCAGAGGCAGTAACCCAGCGATCGCAGAGGAAGGAGCTGAAACCGCGGCACCTTTTGTAACGAGCTTTGGGTGAGCCGGGTGTCCGTGCAACCGGGAGTGGCATTCACAGAGACAGTTTTGATCATTAGTTTATTTATCCTTTCTGTTATACTTGAAGTTGACATCTCGGAGCAGCTACTGGGCAGATGGAACTGCAATGAAGTAAAGAACACAGAGGCCTCGATTCTCCTCCCGCTCGCACCACCACAAAATCAGTTCTACTCCACTGCACACAAAAGCAGGGTGTGAATGACAGCAAAAGCAATGAGAGCTGAACAGGAATCCGATCAGCTGTCCACAAAATGCTGGGGGGAGCTTAAAATTCTCCATTTCACTTTTAGATGTGCTAAACGCCTGAGATCAAGAAGTCAGGCAGCAATCTCTAAAGGCTCATAAGAAATGAAGATGAGCTTATCCAATAGTTATAAAACACCCACCAAAGCAAAATGACATCATCTCAAAAAGAGATGTCTTGCACTGACAGCTTGTGTCCACACTTCTGCAGGAACGTCTGGGCTTCTTGGTTTCATGCCTATTTAGGATGCAGAGCTGTTAAGGTGCCTACTCACAGGTGTGGAAATCTCACATATAAACAAGAAATCTCAGACAAATATAAGCTTAACATAATGGAATTAAATTTGACTTGAATTAAAAACTGCCACAGAGAGCCAGAACAAGAGTGACTAGGACAGTGCCATCAGAAGAACAGCTCTACAGACAGGACTAAATGGCAAAAACCCCCCAAAACCCCAACTGCTTTCAATCATTTGTGCTATTGTGGCTAAGGCGGGGCAAGGGTTAATGATGAGAAAGACCAGGATGAGATACCAGAAAAATCTGGAAAGAGGAAGATGGCCAAGAGAAAGGTGTCAGGCGCCTAGATATAAAAAATTCTAGGTCTTGGTGTCTGACCAAGTGCCTTTTTGACCTTCTTGACCAAAAATACTGAAATATGTCACTGGAGAACAGAACTTCCCTCTACTGTCAATTCTCCTCCCATCCCTAACACACATAAATGGCTCGAGACTTTAACAGATTTGTGTTGGGTATTCCCTTAAGGAAACTTCTCCAGCCCTGAACACTGGTAGCTCCTTCAAAGTCAGGTAGCTGGTTAGCCTTGCAGC
Source organism: Tetrax tetrax (assembly GCA_009806455.1). NCBI lineage: Eukaryota > Metazoa > Chordata > Aves > Otidiformes > Otididae > Tetrax > Tetrax tetrax. The sequence continues at coordinate 558,401 of WHYT01016251.1, forward strand.
TTGAAAACCTAAGGGGTTTGGCTCTGAAGGCTGCAGGAGATCTTCACCTTTTTAGCATGACAGTGTGACAAACAAGCCAACAAGCTGTTAACCTGTTCTTTCTTCTTGAATCTTTTCATTCCACCCATAAAAAATAAAAAGTCTTTTTCACTGGCCAGAAAATCTGGTCGTTGGAACATCCTCTTATTCTACATTTTCCACAGCTGCAATGTTCTTCAGCGCTCTCAGGAAAGCTAGCGTCATCTCCTGATACCAGCAGTTCTTCTTCTGAGTGAGGGTAGGAGGTGGTGGGCTTTGCTTTTACAGATAAAGCTATGTTGATGAAATTATAAGAAAATTGAGGAAACCATACGCACTAAGATATGAATCTTTGTTAGAATTTCTTTTTTAAGAATAGACTTGTTCTCTCTTACTCCCCCCCACGAATTCACCCACTCAAACTGTATTAAAAGCACAAGCTCGCATATATTATCAGTGTTCTCCATTTCTTTTTCATCCTATTAATAATTATCACCGTCTCTCCAATTAATACTATCAAGAAATTCTTCTGTGAAGATCTATAAACTACAGACATACCCAGCAGCCATTTCACACGCTGCAGTTTGAAAAAACACACTGTCCTAATCTAAACCTCATCCTCTTTCTTCAGTGAAAGGTATTGCAGACACGTAAAATGTTACTGTCTTCAAACACTTCTCAAGACACCTATTTTCAAACCTTGCCTTTATTCCAGAGATTCCGTTCTCCTACACTGTCCATAAACTATTTAATCTTAGTTCTATCAGACACGTGACTGCAGAATGAAGTGAAGTACAAGGCTCTTTTCAACTGACAATATTCTTTGCCTTCAATTCTGTGCGACTTCATCAAAAATTACCGTCTCAAAACAAGTGAGGTTCTTCTCCTGCTCTCAAGCTGCTGAGGTCAGGATCAGAAGCTAAGGACGTTGTATGGGACCGCAGCAAGAAAGATTGGAAATATACATTTTGGAATATTATGGCAGGCCATCCTTTTTAGATTTCCATAAATATATACAAATATTTATGATTTGAAATATTAAAGAATCTCATCCTTAAACAAGACCTTTAAAGTGTAACAGCTTTATATCCTACAGTGCACTTCAGGTTTAACCTTTACTGAAGTACCCACGGCTCTTCCAGCTTCACCTCAGCCGGCCGAAGGCGTCTGACACCGTTATCACTGCAGCTCACCAGGCGACATTCCCAGCAACGGGAACCCCAGGAAGAGGGGCTCTGAAGCCCAAACTAATCCTTACAAAGAAGGTGTAAATCTTCAGTTCGTGGCTGAGAGGATCACTAATGTAGCTCCGTGGTGATTCACCCAGAGTTACTGTTGGCACAACACCCACCCAGCGTTTGGAGTTCAGGTAGCAGCCTCCCACTTCTCCCAGTGCTGACCAGGGAAACGGCAGCCAGGCGAGCGCAGAAGGCCAGCAGGTAGCACAGCAGGTTCCACATCTGCAATTAATTTTCAGCCTACAGTACAATGCAACACACACTTTTGCAAATTACCAGGAAAAACACACAGAAACACTCAAGTTTTGACCAAGTTTGATTTAAATGTAGCAGTTAACTATTTGAAAGCATTAACTCTAAGGAATTAAATCCCTAACTAATAAATTCAAAGAAATATCACCATTGTCTGATATTCTTTTAGTTGTACAAAACATGTTTTGTTTTTTGTTCCTGGGAGTAGGAACAGCATTGCTTTAGGCACTGCAGAAGTCAAAGAGTAAGACATTGAACTTTGTAAAGAAATGCTATCTAAAAAGACAGGTTTGGAGGAAAAACACATAGAAAGATTGAATTAGTTGAATTTTCTTTGGGAAATCATTTAACCTGTAAAAAATCTGATTTTGATCATTCAAAAGCCCCTCACAGAACTGCCATACAGCTCTGGCTACGTTTTTTTCAAGACTAAATTCCCAAGACCAAAGGAAAGAGCAGCTGTTCATTCTCAGTCCCTGTTCCAGTCACTACATACTGCTCACAGCAGAAGAGGCTGGGGATCCTGGGTTGGGGGGGCTACAGACAATCCAGCCCAGAGCAAGGGTTAGCACTGTCTCCTGTGAGAAAAGAGCAGATGTGGGCTTAAATACTTTGAGAGAAAGAAGGATTTCCAAGATTTCCATGAGGAAGTTCAAAAATCAAACCTACTTTTACTGATTTTCACTTCCACAGCTGCTCTGCAAAATGGTTTCACAGAGTCTGAAACACAAACCAGGAATTCTCTGGTCTGTGCTTGGCACTAGACTGCCCCACTTTCTCTGAAGTCCTCCTCTCTCCATTAATGCTTCTCTTCTGTTTAAAACACTGGCTTCTATGCTTCATCTGACCTAAATGGAGGCAAGATAGCCATTTTTTATCTTGATTTTGTTGTCTTATCTTGCTTTTATCTTGATTTTAAAAATTTTGATTACTGGCAAGCACCAGAAGCGATGATATCATACCAGGAGGCGGCATCTATTCAGAGAAGCTCAGAGCCAGAAAAAATACTCCCAAGAACACTAAAATAGTTCCTATTACATTTTACTCTTTGGCAAAGGAATATTAGATTATATAAAAGGCAATAGAAATAGCTAGCACAGATACATGCAAAGTACTTTAAAGTTAATGGTAGCGTCTCATGACTCTGGTTCATGTCTGCAAACTGGAAACCTATATTCTAGGTAGGTCAGATGTGTCTTCAGCTGAAGTTCACTAAAAATGTACTGATCTAGACTCCAGGCACCAAGTATGGCAGAGGGAGCCACATTCTTTGTGAATTAAGTGAGACTGAACTGCCAGAGAAAGTCTGGCAACCAAGTCAGGCAAGAGAGTTGTGGTGGAGAAGAAGAAAAAAAATAAATCTATGTGGATTCCTGAAATTAAGCTGTAAATGCACAACAGTGTTGTGGCATTGTCAGAGTTGCCACTTTAGCAAGAAAGTACTCTTTCCTCTAATGAAAATGACAATTCTTCATCTTCAAGAAAACAAATACTCTGGTCTGCTTCAAAAAATCAGCTCTGAGATTTTCCAGATTCATATAGACATGTCAGGTGGATGATGCTCACCACAGCAAAATGACAAACATCCTTCAGCTTTTTTTTTTTTTTTCCTGAAGGGGCAGGGAGGGAAGAGAAGCACAAAGAGAGGAAAATAGGCAAGGAAGACAACTGTGGAGCAAGAGAAATTGCTAAAGAGCTAACCAGGAACACGGAAGATCCAATGCAACTGCAATACAATGATAAAAGCTTCCTGTGAATGATCCTGTGCAAGCCACTTTTCATTCAGCTCCCTTCTGTAAGAACAAGATAATAGCAACATATTTAAACTGGTATGAAGATACCTGGATTAGAGAGTGAAAAACATTTAAGCATTACACTATTAATGATCATACTGGCATATCAGCAACAGGCAGGCATACGGAAAGTGCTTTGCAGCTACACGGGATCCCATTAAAAGGAAATATAACCATTACTAAGTTGTGGAGAGCTTTGTTGGAGGATCTAGCAGTAACCCTCTACAGCAGGATTGCATGTTAAGTCCCTAAACAGTAAACTCTACCCATGCAAAAACACGTTTCACAGCGAGACACTGAACCAAGGAACTACTCCATTTGCTGAAGGGCAAGTATAAAAGCTTGTCCACTCTGAGCAAAAAGTAAACACACTTTTTGTGTGTTTGGTTTGAGTGTGCTATGTACATACCACTGAATCAAACAGCCCTGATTCCACTGTCCCGTTCACCACCAGTTATTGCTGACACTCGGTCACTACTGCCAACCGCTGAGTAACCTTCTGCTATGTCTGGAATGGAAGCCGTCTTCACCTCCGGAGTTCAAAGGTCAGAATTCTATTCCTCATGCTACTTCATTACAATCATGGTGTCTGGCACAATGACAGATAAAAAAGGGCACCTGCAAAATCTATGATTGACAATGTAATTCCACCAAAAAAAGGCCTAAGTGAGCATTTATTACTATTAATATGAGCAGCAATAAATGAGAAATAGTTTTTCTATCCCCAGAAATGTGATGATTACTGGAAAACTGCATTTGTACTGGTACATGCATGACCTTTCAAGGTTTTTTAACATATCTAAAATGAGACACCCTTGGCTTGCATCAGGCACAGTGAGACCTTCATCCATATATTCTATATTCTAAGCAAGTACGGTGCCCACCAGCCAAGGGACCATACTGGTTGCACTCCAGTATCATTCAGGCATTCCTTCTCTGGCTTGCAAGGATTCTCCTATATTCAGGCTTCAGCAAATTGAGTTTTTTTCCTCATTAGAAGACTCACTTTTGATGATCTGGCATTTTGCCACAAAAATGGCTAAGTGAAAAGATGTCTAATTGTTAATCTTTTTTTTTTTTTTTTTTTTTTTTTAGGGAAACTGCAGACAGCAAGACAGCAACAGCTCTTTTCTGTATTACAAGAATATTAGCTTAAATGGCCTGAGTGCAAGAATGCATCTCTTGTTTACTTAAAATTTATTCCATATAAAAAGTTTAGGTTAGATCAAGTATCAGTTACATAAATCCACTGTTCCCTAATTTGCAGGTACTAAACATATATCCTAGAAGACATATAAGTACATCTTTCTTATTATACAGTTACAATTAACATACCAACACAAAAGAGAGCTAAAACCCAGGTATTTGTCAAAACCAAATTACAGTGAAGCCTGCAAACAAAGTCTTAGAAATATGCTTTGCAGATTTCTCCTTGGAACAGACAGCAGTAGATTGGATAATCTGACTCACTGGAAGGAAGGCTAAGATTTTGTAAAGTATCAGTATTTCACATCCCCCCTTAGCTAAATTTGCTTTGTGAATATAGAAGTGTCTGATTGAAATGTAACCTTCAGAAACATCAAAAAGTTAAGTATGTGCTAGCAGTAATGAGAGTGGTGGCCATCGATGGCCTTGCGTCAGGCCTGTTGTTCTGAGGTTAAGGGAATGGCTACAGCTTTTTCTCTAGTGACCGAGTCTACAGCAGCAGGTCATTAGTGAGCAGGATTTAACGGGCTCACAAACTGCATCTTGTCTTCTTGAAGTGGAATGCACCATTTGACTGCAAATCCAGACTGCTGAAAACTAGCTGTTTCGTCTGAGATACCAGTCTGAAAGAGACTCCATAATCAGAAAAACAAGAGTTGAGAGAGTTCTCTTCATAAAGAAGCAAACCAAAAAATACATACTGTCTTGAATTACAATTACACTTACACTGCAGAAAGGTTGTATTAAGACCTATTGTAAAACAATTTCTATACAAAAGAGCAGAATACAATCACTGTTCCAACTCTGCTCCTTTCTTCAGGCTCATTAAAGAAATTCTGAGGCAAAACAGTCTTTGATCTCAGGCACTGCTACAAGGCAACTGTACATTTCAAACGAGACTCATTCATTCCTAACGAAACAAAACCTCTGTGCAAGTAAAAAGTCAGTCCCTGAAATCCAGAAGTCCTTAACTGCTTACCTTTGTACAAGCAGGTCAAATTTTTGGAAGTAGTTTCTCAAAGCCACTCAGACATTCCATGTTAACTGTTATGCTGCAATAAACAGCTGCAAAACTTGCGGATTTATTTCCCCATTTGGTGTGCATGCTGAACCCCAGAAGAAATCCCATGCAGGAAAAAAAAAATAAAGGAAAAACAACCCCAAAACCCAGAGGAGAAGCACCTCAGCCCTTGAACAAAACACCAAAAAGTTCAACAGGGAAATTGAAAGGAAATCCAGCAACAACTCTAAGTTTGGGAACGGGAAAAGCCAGCTTGCTCCCCGTGCCTGGAGTCCTGGCTAAAGGTGCCTCTCCAAGCAAAATTCAGTGAGACTCCCGGCTCCTGGGAGCAGATGGTATTCACACATCATTCCCGAGCAGCAGCCTTCCCCAGCCCAATCAGGAGGCAGCACTCAAAAGCCGAGCGCTTCCCAGCCCCGTTACAGTTTTCAATAGCTATAGCACAAGATGAATGACTCAGAAAGTGAATAAGCAGGGAAAATAAAACACGCCTCTCTCCGAGTCAGAGGCACCGGCAGTCAGCTCAGCAATGCTGACGGTACCAAGCACTGGTTCCAAGTTGAATGCACCTGCTTTTTTTCCCTAAATCCTAAAGGCTGATTACATTTTTTGTATCTTTAATTTGTGTCATCAATTTCATCTTGGGTTAGAAGTCACAGTAAGAACTATGCTTTATTTTCTTCAGTCTTAAAAACAACGAACATTTGTAAGAGTTAAAAAAAGGATGAACTGTATCTGTGCTCTTCCAGGCAAAAAAATTTCCAGGTAACTCAGTGAAACTCCTCGCATCATCTCCTACTGAATACAAATATAAATATTGCTAAGATTAAGGCCTAGCTTCACAGCTCCTGTTGCAAATGATATGAAAAGGAGAAAGGTTAATTTCAAAACTGTCTCTCCTAAACAGATCAATAAGTCCTCTGGTTTTGTCTAAAATTTACAAGGAACCTTCAAATTCCAATAAAACAAATACATCTAAGAAGCAAATGAATCAACAATGACTATCAGCCTTTAGGTAAAGTACCACCATTACCCAAAAGCTGGCCATTACCCAAAACCAGAGCCAGTAAACTATTTCCAACTGCTTTGCCTAGCTTACAGAGCACTGCAACCACCTCAGTCAGAGAGCACTTTCCAATACGACTCCGCACCGCGATGCCCGGCTTTTTCTGACAGCTGCGACTGAGTGGGAAAGGACGATCTGCCAAACAACGCGGGTCACTCATGGAAACGGCGCTGCACAGCACCAGCAGGTTCCAGCCTGGGATACAGGGGTGCATTCCTGAGCTTTCCCAAACACACCAAAATTCTCTTCAGTTTTGTAACAGAAGAGACTGCGAGGAGGTAACTGGGTTTAACGTTCCTACACCAGCTCTCACTGCAGTCTGTGTACAGTGTTTTTGTTGCTGCCACTCAGAAATTAACTCTGGGTTAGCTGCAAACACGCTGCAGTTGGACAAGAGGAATCAGTTAAACCAGTAAAACTGTTTGGGGTGAGCAGCATTCTCCCAGGGTCCCCCTGGACAGCTTCAGATCTTTGTCTGTGGCTGTAAATTGATCCTTCGCATTCCTGTCTGACACATGAACTGTGAAAAACTCTTTGGGGATATTCCCTCTGCCATGAGCAATGCTCTAATAGCATTTCTGCAAAACAGGAGACCAGCTGCAGAGACAATAAAACATCGCAAACTCCGCTCTAGCTTTTACTATTATTATTTCAAGGCTTTTTATTTTTTCTTCATTCTGGAAGAAACAAGAGAATTCTGTTAGCATCTTACTTTCCTACTTTTGAAACACCACGCGTTAGGATTTCTCCAGCTCGGATTAACGGCTGCACTCCGAGACATCGATTTGCTGCATAAGCCACGCCATGCCCACCCAACGTCAAACAAACCAACCCACACACTCAGCAACGCAACAAAGAGCAACGCCTTGTGTTACTACATCTGCAACAGCTGCCTACCAACTTCCCAGCTCCATCTAGAGAAGTATTTAAAGGTGGAAAACAAAACTAGAAGCATATCTAGATCTGGTAAGAAAACAAACATTTATTGAAACCCCATTTTGGCAGACATTTTCTGATCACTGCATCAAGCTCTACAGTAGCTGAAATCATTGACTACTGACTCATTTAGCAAGGCATCTGGTAGGCCTCTGAGCCCGCACCAGCAATAGCAATGCTTTGCAATTAAATCTTTTACATGTGCTGATTCCTTGGAGATGCTCAGAGAGGAAGCACATCTAAATGTAAACGTTATTAACATAATGCTCTAACTGACATGATAACCACATGTAGGCATGGAGAAACCTCCTTGGCAAACATCCTAATCAGACATAATAGAGAATATTACAGTGAAGTGGCTACAGCTAAGGAGCTATTTATTCTTTATATCCCTTGAGCACAGCCCACTTGTGAGACAGGGATGTAAAGCGTTGGCGGTTGCCAATCTTTCCGAGCATCATCAGAAGAGGAGCCTGCTGTCCAACATCTCAGCAGTTACAGGTGTGCAATCACAACAACCCTTGATTAAAGGTCTCAGAAAAACCTGCTTGACAGATGCTTTGTCAAAATGTGGGTCTCAGCTCCTGATAAGGACTGACAATTTCTTCTGTTGCTTCTCCAGTTTGTTATCTACAACCAGAACCTTTTAGATGCCAGGTCCTCACTGGACAGATTTCAGTGATCACAGGAGGATTCCTAGAGTACACTCTTCCACTCCATTTAATGACACAGAATTCACCTCTCCAACAGCAGGTTGTTGCTGTACAAAGTTTTGAGAGAGACTTGTAGCAGTGCTCTATTTCAGACACAGAACTGGGAGGTTTCCCCACAACGCTGTGCTTCAAAGTTGCTGTCTTTTAGAAGCAAAATAAAAGAAGCCTTGAACATGCTTGACTAGGAAAGGACCCTCTTCTTTATTACCATTTCCCCCCTTAGTGTAGATTATAACAAACTTACCAGATAGTGCTTGTATGTATTTTAAAATCTCTGTATTTGTCAAAAAGGTTTGGTGACAATAGGAAACCCAGTCACACCTTCCCACCTACTTCAGACTCTGATGTTTGCTCTACTTGCCACACGGTCACTGACAGTTCAGGCAGATTATTTATATATATTTACGATCCTTTATGGACAGTGATCACTACACATGCCTGGATCATTTCTTTGATCCAGGCATGGATCATATATATCAGGCCCAATACTGATCATATAACTTGTAGGAACCTCAGAAAATAATATGGAACAGTTACCTAGTGTTACTTGCAGGGTGAATCGAGCACTATTTCAGATGTTCACCAGTAAGCAATGCCCTCAGGTAGGATATTTTATTTTATTTTGTCACCAGTATTTCTTATGTGCAGATATCTCACTTTGGTTTCGCCCACCAAGATTTAGAACTTTTTTCCCAGAAAAATATATTAGCTGCTTCAGACTTAGCTTTCAGTACAAGACATCTTACCTATGAATTACAGTTAGTACCTGAATACAGCGTAGATTAAATGAAGAAAACTACAGCGAAATATAAAGCAAAGGATTGCCACCCAAAATATGCCTCTTGCGCACAATTCATCAGGAATTCAGCCTGCATTTGTCTTCTCTAGCTATTACACTACCATTTGTCTTTTTCTTTTTGATTTTTCCTACCATCAAACACGTTTCTTTACCTCTCTTTGTCAGAAGCTTAAGACAGACATGGTATAAGAACGATAGTGAAGAAAGGAATGAAGCATAACTGTCTCAACACTCTGTCCTCTGCCAGCTCAGCCTTGAACACTGAAATCCACCAAGAAAAAGTACAATTTTGTAAAACTGCTCAAAAGAGACACCTCGCTTTTTAAATAGAATATCATCCAATAACACTTGTTGTTAAATTATCTGGTTGCTCACAGATGTCTAGGATAAATATTTCTGGTAATAACACACAGTTTGTTTCTTTAATGTATTTAACACAGAATTCTTTGCAAACAATATACATGCTGGCTGAGGTAAGCAGAGAAAGAACAAATAATTTTTTAAGGATCTATGCCACAGGCCACAGTACAGCACTATTTAATCACCTAATGATAGTTTAATATGTTTAATTGCCAACCTACTCATCACCATTTTTCTTCAGTCCTGGAGACAATAATGGGAAATTAACTTTTTAAAACTACTACCACCACAACTCATTACTTTCCAACATTCACTCTACATAGAAGCCAAGTTTTCAGCATTAATCGGGCAGGATGGTACCATTGATAGGAAATGCCAAAGTTCACCTGTGCTTTTGTACAGGTTTTGCACGACGGCTGCTCCTAAACAAAATAACTCCTTTTCTCTCACGTAAGGAAAAGCATCAGTGCTCTGCCTCTCAGAGATCCAAGCAAGCTGTTTGCAATTTGTGCAAGCCTACCAAAAAAAAAGCCAATACACAGTGATCCACAGCCATCAGAAAGACAGCACAAGTGAACTAATTTTAATGTACAGCGTGCCACACTAAGCCTGTATTATAATTATTTTCTACTGGTTCTCTGTATTACATCATGTCTTCTTGAGACTTTGTATCTTCTCTACACTTAATGTGTTTTTGACTGACAACTATGTATTAAACAATGGTTTAATTTCTTTTCTTTGTGGTACAAAATTTGCATCCATGATTCACACTCGTTGTGTAGGCCATACCATTCCACTAAAACCAGTAGTGAGGATTTGATCTACAAGGTTGTTCAAAAGGTCTGCCCTGAGAAGATTAACAACTAATTCACAAACAAATATTGTCAGGATGCACAGGAGAATAAAGCCAGAGGTGGTACCAGTGTTCACTATAGTGTATAAACTGGGATCTAAACAATCAGAAACCACAGTGAATGCACAGTTCACAGATATTTTGTACTCAAGAGTTTGTACACAAATACAATATCTTCTAAATCTTCACTGGCTCACAAAAAACTGCTGAGTTGTCTTGTAAAGTGGTTATAGCACAAAAGAGAAATCTGTAGCTCTGATATGTCATCCCTCTGAAATGGGTAATTTAGGGTTATGGTTTCAGAATCAGCACATTCTTCAGCACTTTTCTTCCAAGAAACTTTTTTTTTTTTTTTTTTTTTTGTGAAAAGCTTCGAGTAAAATCATGCCAGTACATTTAAAAGAACCCATCAAGAAGTCAGAACTGTGAGCCATCAGAAAATCACAATAATCTCTCTTCATATTCCTGCATTTCAGAGAATGGAAAGAAAATATCAGGGAGGGAAGAAGAGTGGTGCTCTAATGATTTTTTAAATCCTTACAAGAACCTGTAGCTGTATGTGAGCCTTTGTCCTAGGTACACATGGAGAAAAGTTAGAGAACTTTTGTCTCCTTTCACAAATGTCAAAATGAATAGCAATCTCTTAAGCTTGCGTTCAAAGTGCTGCAAGCAGTACAGCTCAATGAAGATTCACAGAGAAAAATCCAATAACCATTTCACCCACAGATTATGATTTTATTCAAGTCTATTACGTCAAGGCCACTAACACAGCTCAAATCTCATTTCAGGCCCCCAAATAAATGAGTGCTCCTCCCCTGTTCCATTTACAAACAATAATAAATCTATGAGGTATCTCCATGAAAAGCTGGCAACCTCATTTGACTAGGAAAAAAAAAAAAACCTGTGCTGAGAAATGAGACACGCAGCTTCTCAGTCTTGAACATTCCACTAACGTCCTACCTGATTTCATACGTCTCTGTAAGCAAATGAAACGGCTGTAGGAGGCAAATGGAGCAATTCTAAAGTATATTATTGCCATATATTCTTCTGAACAGCTTTTACTATCGTTAATGATCTATTGATTGGGCTGGCAATAAGCAACGGAAGATGCACTGACACTGAATTTTAAGGTAGATGGTTAACCAATACGGACTATCAGGTAGATCAAAAACAAAATAACAATTTCCATTCTGCCAGCAGAAAAAGGAATTTTATCTGATATTCTTGAAAGTAAAAAGGCACTTCTCCAGTAAGCATATAGGTTTCAAGTTATGTTCACTTCCCAAGGCATTAATATTTGTCACATGAGCAATCCTGTAAGATAAACACAATGGTCACCTGTGTTCAGCGCAGTTCACTCGCCGTTTGACAATAAAAGGGACAATGGGGCTGCTTCAGGAATGACAGCTACAAGAAAACATTCTCAAAGGAGAAAATCTTTCTTAACAGCACTCTACTGGCATATTTTTGAGAACTTTATTTACTGAATTCATGCAAAGCAATGCACGGTGTATCATAATACTAGATTAACCCCTCGGTCCTGCACGTTGCTCCTGCAGCTCCAGCAGCATAACACTGAAGTGACCTCCTGATCAAGAAATGGTTCAACCCATTTGTTTTACAATGGGACAGTTTGAGTCAAAGTAATTTTAAAAACTCTAAAAGGAAGATGGGGATTTACATAGTTAGGAAGGGGAACCAGTAGAAGTTCTTCTAGGGTACTTGGAACAATTACCCAGTTTATGAACATCTCCAGCGTCTGCCTACTTACTCAAATATTTTGTAGGAAAACAAGTTTCAACACCGTCTGACAGAATACACTTTACATATCTGTACGGAGAAGAATGAGAAACCTGTGTATATTAAAATACGCATTCTAAAATTAGCAAGCCATTTAGCATATTTGAGAAACCAAAGTTAAAATTTTATTTCCCACAGAATCAAGACACTCTCTGTGACTCCTGAAGTCCAGATTTTAATGTTGGGACAGGCAAGAATACTTGATTATATCTTTGTTAACATCAGCCCAAAGTAGGCATGCACTTCTCTGATAAGCTTAAACCTTCCTGCTGTAAAGAAGAAAACAAGATTTAATTCTATGTTCTAGTGGTCTAAGGAGGTGTGAGACACGAGAGGTAGATGCTCTTCTTCTAGAGAAAAATTACTAGAACTACGTATGAAAGAGAACAGAACAATGCAACAAACAGTGTCATCCTCCCCTCTTAATCATTTCATGTAAATATTATAATTTGAAACAACACTGAAATCTGTCCTGGATTATTTCATACAATTCAACTTCAGCATGGCAAGGAGCCCACGGTAAAGCACTGCTGCCCACTTGTATCTGCCCAGTCAACTGTTCACATACTTTAACTGTTACTTCATCCCCTTAACCACGTTCCTTCCGCACAGTTTTAGGTCTGCTGTGATACCAACACTGCAGCGAGGTCGCACGCGAAGCTCTAGGTTATCAGCAGGGAATATGCTGTGGGAAATACAAAGCTAGTTCCTGAACAATATATCTACAGGAGGTGGAATACTTTGCGGATTTCAAAAAGTATACAGAACGGTACTAAATACATATTAAAGAGCTGAGAATCCATTTATTCTAAAAATCACTGACAAGTTTTTTTCATAAACATAAACAATTTGTTCTCCTCAATGCAGCCAATTCACTCCACTAACAGAAAAATAAGACTTGAAATTGCAAACAACTTTTAACCCCGATTTATGCTTTTTTGTATGTCCTCCAATAGAGTAGATACCAGAACATCAGCATGTGGAATGCTGTAAATCCAGGGAATAGTTGCAGGTTTAACCATGGACTTTAATTCCAGGGTGAATTTATGTGGTCCCTAGCTAAATATATCCCTCTAAGTAAATTACTCATGCAACTGCCTGAAGGAAAGCTTTCTGCAGATAAAGAAACTGTTTCCAAATGCTGCCTTTGACAGCACATACGGCATAAAGTTACCTTCTTTTCTCACTGGCAAAAAGACCCCCAACCTGAATACCATCGAACGCACAGGCTCCTCTCCTCTCTGCCCAGGAGACAGGTTAATTCTGCCTGGCTGCTGCTCCTTGCCATACACGGTGTATCAGCCTGCTCTGTGTTTATCCCCAAACCCTGTACACAGGGTGATTTCTAAGATAACGTGAAGCACATCACCACATTCATTTCTACTTAGCCATGCAGAAGACAGTAAAAACACAAGCCTAACCCTGTGCTTTTAGTAGATGTGTAACTCAGATGCTCTTTCACTATCTTTTTTTTCCCCTTTCTTTTCTATGTTTTTACTTCTTACCATTGGAGTTGTCCTGGTCCAAAGGATTATCTGGTTCCATTACCTCAAATAAAAGCATCCAACATGCAGTACTCCATGCAGTAGAGGCATAAAAACACAGCGGTTGCCTAAGCTGATTCACCTGATTTATGAATTAGTGCTGCATCCATAAGAGGCTGTGTTTCTTCTTTTGTATTACATCTGGCTCCTTTTCCAACTAGATGGCTGGGTATTACAGCATGCAGGCCTTTTTCCAGCATCCTCTTAATGCATTATATTTAAAGTAGCAGCAACCTTTTTCTCCCATCCCCCAGACTTAAGTTACAGCAGTAACTAGGCTGAGCTGGCAGAGAGCGGAGCTCATTCAGAACAGGACCCGCCAGCGTTCTCCGATGCGTGGTGCTGCATAAAGAGAATGATTGATACAATAAAAAGTGAGTGAGGCTCGACACAGCACGGTACGCGCTGCAGAAAATTTGCACCAAAACCAGCAAAGGTCTGGAGGGTTTGGGGAATGCCTCGCTGAAGCCACCAGTCCGCACCCCCTCGCACACAAACACAAATTATGTCCCGTTCCCTCCTCCTCCTCCCCTCCCCTCCAAGCTTTTATAGCCCTGGATCTCCTCCAGCAATAGTCTGTTCCTTTACTCAGTTTATAATAAACTCTGCCTTCCCCTTGTGTCCCTAGGGCTGTCTTGGAAAGGAAAGAGGCTGTTTGCAGAACGAACAGAGCAGCCGCTGCCTGACGGGGACGCAGCTCAATGACTCCGCACCGGGCAGTTGCGACTCGCTGCAGCAACAGCCTTCTGCTGGAGACCTTGTCCTGCCTTCACCTCCTCTGCCAAGCCAGGAGCTGCTGCTAAGTCGGCGTTTTAAAAAGCCCTCTGCAATGAGCTCGGGTGGGCAAGCACCAGCTTGGCTAGAATCATACGGTAAATTACATCAGTCTGCGACTGCAGGCTCTCTCAACACAGACAATATTAGCTGGCAGATCATCGCATTTGAAGTCAGGTCACCTTCGTTCTGCTGCTGGGTCTGCCACTAACTCCCTGAGACCTCACGTAATTCATAACTCCTCTTTGTGCCTCCACTTTCTACGATACTGATGTTGAAATACGCCTTATCTCACAGGAATATAGCTGAAACTTCCCAGCTTTACGTGCTTTGAACTTATTGGGTATATGATACTGTGCAAGGATGGAGGAAGATGACCCTGTCACCTGAGGAATACAAAATTTTATTTTCTCTGAAGACAGCTCCACGAAATAACAGAAAGATATCAATGTACAACTATAAATCAAGATATGTCTCTGAAAGCTAAACTCATATTGCTGTTACAACAATCCTGAAACAATTCTCCAAATGCAGATGTACAGGATCAATTTTACTTTGACTGTACAATTCAAACCCTTCCTTTAATACTCCAGCTAAGTTCAAAAGCTCCATCTTCTTTAAAAAGAACGCTTTTGTCTAAATCTAAGGCGAGGATCACTCTATAAACATCTACAGCAGATTCAGTGCATTTTGGGTTTGTAACGGCTGATGACACAGGATTCTGAGACAAGCAGGGGTTTCTATTTTGGTGCCTCTGGGTAATGCTTCTCCCTTACTAGCTGACTCTTTACAGAGTCATGTACCTACCGCTTTAGAGCCGCCTGTTCACGCCTGGTGCTACAAGCCGTAGGCGGACAGATGAATGGCTGGCTGAAGACAGGAAAACATGCAGCTCTGGATGGAGAAATTAACCTAGCAGGCTGATACGACTCTACTGTAATTGCAGCTTGCAAAAACAGTTTAGTACTGTTCCTGAGGATTATGCCGTATTAATAGAAGAAAAAACAAATAGATGGAAATGAGTTTAAGTATTGCACAGTATAGAGCCCCCATTAAATAACGTTCCTTGGTCTAAATCACAGTGCTGCAAACCCTACGTTCTCTCCGCTCACACCCTACGCTCCCTATGTTCTTTACAACTTCACTACTTCTCCCACTCACTGACAAAACAAAAAACCTCCTGCTTTCCACCTTCCCCACAAAACCACCTACTCGGTGACTACAGGAACACGGCACTCTGCCTGGTAACAGTCCTCCACCTGGTCTGGGTCATGCATGCGGTCTAGGAGTTAGCATACGATAGGAAAAGTGTGTTAACTCTTGACTGACACATCGTACATCACTCCAGTCTGAATTAACAAACAATACCAGGTATAGAAGGGATTTGGAGAACTTCTGGGGGTGAGGAGTCCTGCAGAGGTATCATCCGTCTATCCCGTGTCCCGGGATGTGGAGATACACAAACATACACAGAGAGGCTTATGAACACAGCCTGCCTCAACCGCAGAGGACCAGAAATGCCTGGAGAATTATGACTGTCCATGTCAAGGAATAACAGTTCCGAAATGAACAGCTGAATTAAGACTAATTATATAAAGAGAAACAATTTGTAATTTTCCATGAAACAGATGCTGCATATACATAATGCACACAGACAATTTAGTGCCAGAAGAGAATAAACACCTGTGAAATCCTTGTGGAGAGTCAGGAATAATGCAGGAATGCTAACAGAATAGCTAAAACCAAGAACTAGAAATAGGAAAGTGAAAAAGAATACTTATTTAGACCTCAGTGATTTTATATGACAACTGATTTTATTTTAATGTCATCCAAATTATTTGCTCATCTGTAGTTACAGCCCTAGTAAACATTAATCCTTAACGTGCAAGTCAGAATGATGTCAATATTTTGGCTAAGACGGTATTCACAATTTCTAACAATTGAGCAATTGTCTTACGTTCTTTGTTTGAGCTCAGCTCATGCAGTTCGGAAAAGCAGCTCATGCAATGATTCTGGAAAGAAGGGGACAGTTGGAAGACCAGGGCTTTGATCACCGGGGATTTTAATTGCTCAGGCACTGAATGGAAAATTGCAGAAGTGAAGAGGGAAATGATTTTCAGACAAATGGCCTGAATGGTCAGAGGCTATGCTAGACCAAATCCTAGGAAATGAGCCAAGCACACTGAACTAATGACTGTGGAAAGAGAAGTCTAGCTAGCATATTCTCTGGAATACCTATGAGGTTAAGTAGAACACAAAATTTAGAGTTTTGGGAAGCTGACTCTTCAAGGAAGGAATTTTGAAATGGTTGGAAGGAAGTGGAAATTAGATGTATGCTGTCTGTCTAATCAGAGCATCTCCACATTCCCCTAGATGGCTAGTTTTGAGACAAAAAAAAAAAAGTTATACTTAATTGCCTAATGCTTGCATGATGTTCATTTCAACACTGTTTATATACCAGTTGTGCTCAATATGTAAGACTTAACTGCTGGAATTGGTAGCTACTACTTCTTAACCCTTCTTTTCACAAAAGACAGGAATCATAGCTCACATTGGCCTTTATTTCACATTGTAATATGAAATTGTAAACAAGAAACATAGCACTTGCTTTTAATTTGCTGTAAAACTTTGGGCAAATCACCTCATCTCTTTTTTTATCAGCTACACAGATGTGCATTGAACCTATTTGTTATTCTTCATAAAGAAATTTAGTATTTCCGGATTAAGCGATATAGCCTGAAGTTTGAAGCAGTAGAAATGTGGTGATTTAACTGGTTTTGGATTTATGTCCAGGGAAATTATTTGCTTCATAAGTCTGTTTGAACCAGGTTTTGCTACTTTATGTATAGTGGCAATACATTATGGCCAAAAGAGACTATGAAAAGTCTACTTCCTTTTCTACCAGGTGTTTTAAACATCTATAGGAAAAGGTAAGTAGAAATACTTTATGTATAAACAAGCACAGTCAACAGACATTTTGAAAACAATATTCTATTATTCAAAACAATATTTCATTCGTCCAGAAGAAAGCATCAGTATAATTTTCATGTTGTTTCTCGTAACACATCATTTTGCTATCACAAGGCCTATCTCTACAGCTTAAGAACAATGCCAAAGTAAATCACATGCATTCATTGAGCCTTGCTCACACCAAGTAGACATTACCACTTCCACACTGCGACAAGAGACACAGCAGCACACAGCTGCAGGACATCATCTTTGCAATCACAAATGTGACTTAGTTTGAAAGTTAGAAAAACTTGAAGAGCATTAACTAAAGTTCTAATAGCCCTGAAGTGAGTCTTTTCCAGTATAAGCAGGTAAAAACAGCAATTACCGTTTAGTTGCTAATATCTGTGCAAAAATGATTCCTGGGGATCCATTCTCAGCATGCCACCTCAATAGTGTCACACTACATGAGGAGAGCAAGTTGGAGATGGGAAGCTCTCCATTATTTAAAATAAGGAGAAAACATTTCAGGCTGCGTATCTGCAGAAATGAGTGAGAAGAGGTTCAGCTGCGTTCCCCCTTGAGAACCGGAAGAGCGGTACATTATTTCGCCTGCCGTTTGACGCGGTCGTTGTTAGCCTGTGTAAAAGATCAGCGTGATGCCACAGCTGCCCGCCACCACACAGCCCTTCTCTGAAACATAAATTCATATGTGGGAGGCAGCAATGAATGCCTGCGAGTTGAAAAGCCAGTGGAGCACAGACCTGCTTAACAAAACAGTTTGCCAAGGTTACTGGGGGTGTTGTCAAAGCCTCCTCTTTTGTGAGGGCTGAATAACAATTCAGACCAAGTAGCCAGCTTCACGGTTTCTTTGGCTTTACCTGGCAAGTTTTCAAAGTCATTGCTCATGGCTGGCTCTGTTCCCATTGAGATGCAGCTTATCTTGCCCTGGACAGCAAGCACTGAGAGGATCCTACTCCAGAAGTTTATGCCAAAGCCCTGTTGTGCTGTTTTTCTGCTTTAACTGAACCGCGTCTATCATAAACGCACTTGAATATGACACAAGCACAAATTGAAAAGTGTCACATCCTTGGTTACTTGGGTATTGGTAGAAAGAATCCCTCTGCCTCGGCACAAACCGCTAGCAATTTAACAATTTAATTTAATAAATTCAAATATAACTGGAATCTTCAGGAAGCCCCAGTTACTAAGATTCTACCTGTGCAAATGCTCCTGCTAGCAAGCACAAGTCTGGTTAAGAGAAGACTAGAACCTAAGTAATACACTCAAGAACTTGCAGAAGGGTGATCTGTCTGCTGAGCTGTCCAGTGCCACAGTTGTGCCAGAAGCCAGTTGTCCAGAAGCCTCTATTCTCAGCTGGGTCCCTTTTTGGCTCATGTATCATATAACCTGCAGTAACAGGACAGGCATCCTCTGAGGATCCTTTATTTGGGGAAACGGAAGTTTATGCTATTAAATCAACAGACTTTTGTCTTCATTTTCTGAAGAAAGTGATGCTCTGATCACACATCTGAGGTAGGAGCTTTTCATCCAGAACTCAAAGCTCCACCATAGGGAAAATGTATATGAAAAAAAAAAAAAAGAGGTGTAACAATTAAATGGAGCACAAAAAGCCTGAAGACCTGTGTTGGTGGAAGACTCTACATGAAAGACATTCCCTAGGATATCAGTGCAAGAACTTTCCCTTCAGTGCTCTCTGGTTTTGTGGACCATTAGGAGTTTTGGTTTACAGGAATGTTCTCCGGTGTAAGAGAATATATCACTATCTGATATATGCCCAAAACATGGAACTTACTGAAGCAATCTTTGCCTTCAGAAACTTTAAAATAGACCAGTTCCACATTAACAAACAAAATTCTAAGGAATAAATCAAACAAAGTGCTTCGAGTTACAGGTTCTACAGTAATCGTGATAAGAAAACGCAACTGTGACTATGAAAGGAGTACACATTAAATATTCCAACATGAAAAGTGCCAACAATCAATTTACTGTAGTC
This sequence comes from Tetrax tetrax, assembly GCA_009806455.1. Classification (NCBI taxonomy): domain Eukaryota; kingdom Metazoa; phylum Chordata; class Aves; order Otidiformes; family Otididae; genus Tetrax; species Tetrax tetrax. The sequence goes on from WHYT01016251.1 coordinate 577,740, forward strand.
AGAATTTTTAAGACCCAAAAAATTAATACTACCATCAGGCCATTCTTTCAGAGTAACTAGAATATAACGTTACCTCCTGCTACTGTACACCTCAGACTGAGGGAAGTGTCTTTGAACTTCTTCAATAAAATCCTACTGGCAGTTTAACAGAGGGAAGTAAAACTAAACTGACTCCTGGGCAAAAATAACAAAAGGTCTGCAACACGCAGAGTTCTGTGCGCAATTCACCGAGCTGTCTGTTGAGATCCCACCCTAGCTGACTTTACAGATTCCTAACTGTGTTTCTGCAGTTGTCTCCTAGAAACAGCAACAAGAAGCGTTTGTTGTTTTCCCAGCTCTTTTAAAAAACTCCGCAACAGCTTTCTTCCCATTCAGGGTGCACAAGTCACCAACGTGTATTTCCTTAACCAACAGCCAGCCTTCCAGAATGGGTTGTTCCTTGGTACTCTGTTATGTAAACGTAATAGAATAGCAGCTGGCGCAGGGATGTATCATTAATAAAAACTTGGACAAAAAGTACCAATGGAAAGTGCAATTCAGAGAAATACCCATACAAACATTTGGATACTTAGCGGGATCCTGAGGTTATCCAAACACTGGATTAATAATCTTATGAGAGTAGACTAGATGTTGAAAAGTTACACATACTTCCTTCTCGCATCAGGCTAAATTCATAACGATTGTAGCTTCTGAAGGGTATCTTACTGAACAGGAAAACAGGGAAGATTAAGTGCAGTTTCTTGAAACACGGACAGAAGCTCCATCTGTGAAGGTTCAGGCTAAAATAACATAGTACTCAAATAAATTAATGTATCCTTAAAAACATCTGCTAGAAAAATAGTGCTCCTAGGGCATTTATAGTACACAAATCCCTTTTGTATATTGAAAATAATCTTTTCTTCCCTCTTCCAGATATGGGCTCTTCTGCTACTATTTCTACACACTGCTGATTAGACACGATAGCACTGAGACTGTTATTTGTTTCTTCAGCCTGGACCAGGGCACCTAGGGCTTTTAGTAAGTTCTTCTACATTTGTAAAATTCTACAAAAAAAAGAAAGGTTACAAAGAGCAAATACAAGGTTCATGTATCTGTGATTATTTAATTCATGTGATTCCAAACCAGATGGAAGCAAGGTAAGTGGCATGAATAAGGCCTTGCACTTTGTATGGAAGTGGACCTGTTGAGATGAAAGCTGGTGCCATACTGAGAACAAACATCCAGATCTCCTCTGAAATCTCGGTTTCCACAAATCAGTAGATGATTCCCACACATCCATAGTTACAGCATAGAAATACGGTATCAAAATACTATTTATTTTGGTTTGCAAGTTCTCTATAGAAATACATGCAGCTTAAAAGAAGAAAAAATTCCAGAAAATTTTTAGGTACATGAACAAAGTGATTGCATTGAGAAGGAGACAAATTCTGAACCCTCAAAGGCTGTCAAGTCTACGTGCTCTGAGCCTGCTCGTTGTTCTTCTCTTTCCTTCATTGTTTCTTGTCTTTTCCTCCCTCTCCCCTTTTTTGTTTAGAGATTCAGCCAATTGTTGTCCTTCCAGATCAAGCAGTCTCTTCATTTTAATAGCTTTTTGAGGCTAAATTACTCCATATGGTCTCTGCTTTATGTGAAACTCGCAAAACAAAAAGCAAAGATTTTGAACTACCTTTTGCTTGCTGCTGCCACTGGAAAAGTGAAACAAGATAAATGATGTCTTATTCTCTCCTCACGTTTCCAATCTGTTTCCGATAAAAAAGGCTTATAATATCTCTTCTATGGAATATTAGTGTCATTCTTCCTTTTTGTTGTCCAGTAACTTCTGATTTCACATTCACTTTTTCAATACTCTCTCTTGCTATAGGCAGAATAAAGGTATGAGAATACTGTCTCTATTCCTACTCAATTAGTTTTGCCTGAGCTAAGACTTCAGAAATAGATCTAACTATAACACAGATAAACCACTTTTTAACCCAAGGTTTCCAAAGAATTGTCGAGATACTGGTATGGGTATGAAATACCGCAAATGTGATTTCAGACTTGGATAGAAAATGAGAAGCTTCACTGAAATCAACAGGAAGGTGAAGGGTAAGGCAAAAAGACAGAAAATAAATACTCATCTTGGCATGTGACAAGGGACTGCAAGGTTCAAACCTGCTATTCATAACCCTGATGAATAAAAAATCCTGAATAATCAATCATCTGTCACGCACTTCCTTTCCTGACCACTATGATATTTCTCCAGTTAGTCCATGCCGTTACTGTAAGAGTCATCGTTTGTTTGTGCTACAGAACACGTTGGGAATCTACAACAGTTACTTATGAACCCCAACAGGTGAGGGATACTTCTTCCATTTACCCTGAAATGTTTCTTAACTCAGCACAGATTGAGGTAAAATAGAATTAACACTTATTTACAGCCATTGTTTTTCTCTTTACAGGCATTCTGTCTTTCTGCATGCCTGACATTACAAGTTCCACCCATTAAAGACCCCCTTTCCTAGTGGAGCACGCTGGTTTTTATAACTGATCTTCCTTATAGCTTATCTGTTCCTAGAAGCTCCAGTAAGGTGTATACTACTAGTCCATCTTTTTGCAGACTTAATTTTCTTTTTCCATTTTCCCTTTCCTCCTTCTCCACAAAATGTGTTTGGGTTATTTACAGCATAATCTTTATGCTCCTCTAAGTAAGCTAAGTATTATCTCTTTTTCTTGGAGATGTAAATACCATTTTTTTGCTAGACTAAGTGTCACTCCCTGTGCTCGACTGCCAAATTAACAACTCCCTGCCTAAGCCAGGAATAAAACTTCTGCCGCCTCTCTAGGGAATCAGTGCATAATTTTCATTGTGAAATTTTTATTTCAGATTTGCCTGACAATTAACACATACACTCAATACAAATATTTAAAGGGGATAAATGCATTCAGTTCTTTACTAGCTCTTGACTTAAATGAGACGTGAAGCCCTTCTGGGGTGATGCTTTATCCTCTAATTTATGGATACCATGAAATGAAGTTCCCATAAAAATCAAACGTAACAAAAAAAAAAAAAAATGAATACCACTTTTGCCATTCACCGTCCAGATACCGCAAAGAACTTACAAGTTAGCTGTGCATTATGCTATTTCATTTTTCTGACGTTTCCTAAACCTTTCCACAGCCAAATCAAATGAGCCAGCCCCTCCTGTGCACTTCAGTGCCTATCCCTCTATTTATTTTTCCCACTGTCACCTCCCATGAGCTGAACAACTGCCTTTTCCCAAGCCTTCACCTCTGTTCTCCCTGACTTGGTGTCCTTTCTTCTTGTAACCACTCTTCCTGGCTGCTCTGTCTTGTTTGCTTCTATCGCATCTCCATTTCTTTCCCCTATTAGACCAGATCCCTTTATATTTCAAGGATTTTGCTCTTAAGTCTAATTCCTCATCTGACTCTCTTCCCCATTCCCCAGCAGCCCCAGTTTAAAAAAACCCTCACAGCACGGGCAGCTGCTCAGGGTGAGCAGGAGCTGCCAGGGCTCACACAGGGAGTGAGATCAGCTGCTTCCTTCAGTGGTGAAAACCAGGATAACGAGAGAGAACATCTCCTTTTGAGGAGCTCTGCCCATTTCCAGCCCCAATTCCTCAGTTTTAACTTTATCTTCCCTCGGGATGTTTTTCTTTGCGAAGATAAACAGTTTGTTTTGCTCAAAATTATCAGGTGTCTGCATCTAAAGATCCTCTCTTGCAAATCTTAATCTTTTTAGCCCTTTATATTCTTTCTCTCCCTCTCTCCTGTCCCCCAACTTTCTAGCTATTTCGCTTGTAAAACTGCTAATGGGTCACTGCAAAGGAGAGCCTACCTTCATAACAAACATACCTATCACTTAAATCAATGGATTATAACATGATGTAGTAAAATCAGAAATTTCATAATGAATCTGCATGGATTTTAGCCCTTCCAACCCAACTTAGAGATGCAACATTCCTGCAATGCTGGAGGAATCTGAACAATCCTTTCAAATGTAACACTCATCTAGGAACTCTTGCTTTGCTTATTGCTCACTTTATTTTTCTCATTAGCTTTAAGTTGTATTCACCTTTATTTAATTATTTGCTTATCTGTGGTTTCCCTTTGTTTTTTTTTTCCCATATGGTTCCTGCTGAACTGCAGAAGCTTCTCTTGTTTTGACAATTTCATTTTGTTTCAGTGATAATAGAGTGTATCGGTCCCATCTGGGTTTTCATTTTCAAAATTGCTTTATTTTCATAAAAAAAATAATCCTATTCAATTGATTCCAGTTAATTTCCCCATTCATTTCTCTGTAACTTTATGTCCCTCCCTGAAGGGCCTCCTGTGAACGTGCAGACAGGTAGCGGACCTACGCGCAGGCCAGCCGGTGGGTTGCAAGGCCACACGTAGCCGTCACGCAGACGGGGAGGGAAGGCCTACGCAACCTCGCGGCTGGCACGTCCTCTTGTCATCCCGAGTGCCCGAGATGCACGGGACGGAGCTGGAACAGAGCTACAGGTTTTCCGCTCGGCACGCTGGTGTACCTGTGCCTGCTCTGCTGGAAACAAGCTTCACCTCCCCACGGAGAGAGCTGGCCACGTACAACGGCCGTATACGTAAATCTACACACACACACGTACCTCTAAGTTACCAGAGATGCTGAAAACAGATGGCTGACATTTCAGCCAAAAGAATAACTTCAATGTTTAGTTACATAAGCCATCCCCAGGTCACTGTTTCACAATCTGTTTGAAATTTAAGGAACACACAATCTTTCTGGAAAAAAAAATATGGACTATATTGTGTAGTCTAGCCAACATGGTTTTCATTTACAAACAAGAAAAACTTCAACTTTTTATTATTTTATTTTCTCTCTCTTTTGTTTGTTTCCAAACTTGCATGCAGGAGCAAGTGCACGTTGATTTTTCTGTAACTTTGACTTTTGTTACTGTTTCCCACACCACCTTCTGGTAGTTTGCAGACCATGACCAGTCCCCAGACCACACATGTCAGCAAACACTGCTCCAGGTGGCTCAGCTTTAAGAAAATACCTATTATATCTGTGCATGTTTTCAAGCATATTTAAAACCAAACCCCTTTTCTGTTCTACTTCCACGAACACATGACCCTGTGAACACTGCACGTGCTGTAACTGGGGGTATCTAATTGGAATTAGTCTGACTTACTGCAGTGTACCACTGCATTAAGATTCAGTTGCTGATCCCATTAATTGTTCAGCATCGTCTGCAGACATACGTGTACTCCTCTCCCTGACCAATATTACAATCTCCAGACTCTCCTGTCTTCAATTCTAGCTTTGTTAGAGTAACTGAAATTATGAGAATGGTTGAAAAAATTTAAAGTACATTTTTCGCCCCTTTTTGGCAGTCTACTTTTATCTGATCTACCAGTGTCCTGGTTTGCCTTCTTATTCTGACTAGGAGATACAACAAATTTCTATAATCAGTTCCCATCACTCAATAGAATAATTTCAGCGTCAGATGAAAGCAGCTGATTCTAGGAAATGCCCTTCAGTCTGCACAGGCGATGATATTCTCTATCGGGCTTCTCTTCTGCTGCGGGTCTCCACCATCATCAGACAAAGTCCTCCCCACGTCCGATTCTCCACCACAACGGACACGTCAGTAGAACAAGGATTATATGAAGTGCACCTCAGACACTGGAGCCAGGGGTTCAAAGCTCTTTGAGCTCCTGTATGAAGCAACAATTTAATTTCCCTTTCTTCATCAATTCTTCATTCTGCCGTGATGTCTTGGCAACATTTTGTTCCCGTTCACCATTCATCATTAACTTCTTTTTTTCCTCTCACTTCCTTTTATATTCCTTTCCCTCCTCATCTGCTAATTTAAAAGGAAATTGCATGGTATTCAGCATTATCAGCCAATCTGTTTACTTTGCTCTTGTTCAAATGAAGACCATTTCTCACACACTGAGCCGCTCTGTCTCACCCCCATACACGCTATTATCATCCTCAAAGCCTCTTTTGTTTCGTATGCCACCTAGAGAGCTAACCATCCTTCCAGAGGTATAGATCTTCCAAAAACGTTGTCTCTTTTCAAAATAGAGATGTGGAAATAGAGATCTACAGGGAAGAAGAGATGTCCAGCTTTACGCCTTCCCTCACTCCCAAGCAGTCATCAAACAGTAGGTACACTGGCACACATCAAGAAGAAAGAGGAGGTTCTGACACCACTTTGGCTATCAGAGGAGCAGCGTTGAAACCCACAGATTCCACATCCAGCCAAGAGAGACCACCTCTGTGCAGAACAAGCTTTTTCTTGAGAAACAGCTTCTCACTGGGTTGGAATCCCTCACCTCCACCAGCTCAACCCAGCCATTCTTAGAAGTAACTCCTTGAAGCACCCTAAATAATTACTGTTCCACTGTCTTACTCAATACTACACAGTTCATTATTTCATTACTGAAAATGACCCTGATTTTGACCTCATGCCCCAACTCTAAGATATAAGATTAATAACACAAAGCCTCCTTTGATCCCTATCAGAGTGGCTAATGCTAACACTAAGTGCTGGAACAGTGTAAGCATCACTGGTATTAATAGCTTTTAAAAGCCAGTGAGAAACAACAACTAATAGGAAAGCCTTTATTAAATCTGCAAGGGCCAAAATTCTCCTCTCACAATCTACTAAAATATATCCTTTAGAAAGGGGGACTAACATTTTGAGTGGTGATCCTATTGAATCATTTAAAATATATCTGAAAAAAAATTGAACTGAATATGCATGTTTCTATAGAGATGAGATCAGCTAGCAAAAGTGGTCTCCATGATGAAATGTCATATGTGACTTTACAAATTGGATTACAATCTGATTTTTTCAGATTCAGAATTAACTTGGCTCTAAATAGAAAAGTTCAGAATAAATGAGATAACCAAGATTTCACCTCATCAAGTATTACAGTTTGTATTTCAGGCAGATGTTATGAAAATACATGGGTTGCTTCTGAACACAGATTTAACATTCAGTCTCTGCTCTCAGGCTGAGCTGTGTTTAGCAAGGTATTAAAGCACATGCGTAATTTTAAGCAGATAAACAAAATTGCTTCAAAGTTGAAGCATTTTACTTAACTGATGCTTTGATAAAAGCAAGTCTTGTCAAAGTCAGTGAAAGCTACACAACTGGCAAAACAGCAAAGACTAACTTCTCTGGGGTTAATTAGGAAAAAATATCAATGTATGTGTATTTAGCACTTGGGAATTTAAAAAAAAAAAAAAGACATGTCCAACTTTTGTGTGAGTTAGTTACTATTAATACAAGTCTTTATGTGCTGAAACACGTAAGAGCTTGACTTCTCACCAACTGCAGGAGGATATCATGCTGTTATATTGTATGTTGCTTAGCAATGTAATGTGGGAAGCAGCACCACAGTCCTTGACAGCACCATTGTCCACTGAAATGCTTGTGAAATATTACCTGGGTTATATAAAGATAGCATACAGTTACAGAAAAATAGCGTAAAGTTTCAAAGCAAGACAAAGAGGAAGAAGGCTGTAAAGAAAAGGCATTTCTATTCCAACGGCAAGAAGGCCTCCCTGGATGGTCTGTCACTATCTGAATACGTACAGCATAAATTAAATCTAGAGAAATCATATCTGTAAAATCTCATTACAGCTATGCTTACAAATGATGTACAGCATGGTAGAATAACTAATCTCTAACAGCTGAACAGCTCTGAGCCCATGTATGTGCCAATGCCTCTACATTACCACCGTATAAAGACGACCCATCGTTGATTGTTCTGATGTTTTGCTTTGAAGAAAAAACTGTTGTGCTCTGATGTGCCGATTACTCGGGCTGAGCAGAACACAGACAAAAGGAAGAGCACTAAGCAAAGATGGATTTGTTCTACAAACAGATTACATGATAGGCTCTCTTATCAACTAGGCAAATGTGAACATTCAACCTTCTGTGGCTTGACAGTATACCAGCATTTACAGGAGCGCCTGCCTGTACTCACCTGCTTTTTCTCCAGTGCCTTTTGCACAGAGAAGTGCCAATCTGCTCTTGCGTGATTGCTTTCAACAGCCTCAGTGTAACAGCCTCAGCCAAGATTTGCCTCCATGCATGCCCTGTAATGGTTCTTCAGCCCATCTTCCAGCCATCTACCATATTTTAACTAGCTAGAGAAAACAGCTTGGGTCATCTGTTTTCTGCCCTTCGTGCACAAGATCCATCCATATTGGAGCATACAAGAGTGCTGCTGTTTTGCTTAGTGGTGCAACACTAAAACTGCAGCATTTCCAGCAATACCCTCTTTTCTCCTATGTTCACCTCTCCATGGTAAGGGCATTGCAGAATTCTGAAATGGTACGTGAACAGCTAGTGTGACAGTGTCATTAATAACTCGAATGGTAGTGAATTCCTTGGAACTGCTACAACAGCAGGTTCCTCCAAAAGATGACAGCCCATGTTGTGCTACTTTTGCCAGACTACTGCGGAAGGAGGGCAAGCGTTTTCATATAGCATGACTATGGAGAAATGAGCACAGCTGTATGATGGGTCATCCACCAGTATCATTCAATAAAAGTTTCCTTCATCGTTGCCACTCTTAGCAAGTAGCTGCTACCAGGAACCTACAGCAGATACCAGCAATGCAAAGAGAAAATACACAAAACGACATGTGTTTTGTCACCATCAGATTGAATCTGAACTCCAGTACTTTGCAGTTTACAGGCACTACCATTGGATTCACCACACTCTAAGTTTTGTAATTTGAAGCAGCACCAGGCTCATATTCTCACTGTCATATGAAACAAACCTCAGATTATGATTGTTCATAAAGACACAGGAGCGTATCTGCATCTTAGTAAAAAAAAAAAAAAACAAAACCAAAAAAAAAACCCAACAAAAAAACCCCACTGAATACACATGACAGATCCTAGGGGCCTTTCCAAGGAACAATTCAATATTCCCTTTTATAGTATTTGGCAGAAAAACACCACAGAGCTTATTCAGCTTGAATTAACTAATGGATTTGAGCATTCTCTTTAAAAAAGAAAAAAAGATGTTGAGTTACACTGACTGCAGGGTTACAGAATGCTTTGGACAAATCTCAAACTGATTTACCACAGAATTTGTGCTGGCTTTTCTCTAAACTCACAGGCAGCCATACCTGGTATTTTAAAATGAGAATTCAAGCTTGCTTAGAACATTTTTGTCGGTATACGTATCACCAATAAAGATGGGAAGTTATTTGCCTTTATTAAAAAAAGTGAAGATGGCCAAAATAAAAGATATTATGCTGTTGAACTGTAAAACAAACAAAAGTTTCAGGTGGGCCACACTCTTCCAACATGCCAAACCCCACTGCATGGAGTATGGATTTCCTTAGATAAGGACCCAATCCCTTCCTGCAGAGCAGAACCACATACAAATATGAGTACCAATGGTGACATTTACCCTGTAGTAAGCCCCTCATCTTCAGCCAAGAGGAAATTGTTTTGATGTCAATTAATATGCATTTGATATGTAATAACCATTCCCCTAAATCAACATTAACGGAGTTTTTTAAGCAAGAAGGGCAATTAGCTAAAAGTAATTGTGTTTGTCTTCATATGAAAATGGCAGTGCTTGTTGTGGGGACCTTCCTGAGCACACAGCTACTAGTTGTATCAAACTATGCAGAGTATCTGCAGTGTTAAGGACATAGATCTCTCTTCATGATGTAGGAGTTCCAGAGAGACTGCACTGGAGAATGGCCCAAGAAAGAACTCTTCCCCATGTGTTAATGTGTCCAAGAAGGCAGCGTTTTTCCTCTAGAAAATAAAGCAGGAAAGTTTATGCAGGTCAAAACTAATGACTGGGCGGTGCTCCCAAAAATCATACTTGTTACCTGAAAAGAATACATGACTGTAGAACAGTGTATGGCTTATCTCTCTTCACTAGCATCAAAAAATACGTTTTCATGACAGCCTTCCTTTGAATCATTTAATTTTTCTTTGAGTTCCTTAATTTGAGTCCCTTAACTTAGTTTTTAAAGCTTCTGCCACATGCTCTTGGTGTTTCAGCGCTGGCTTCCTTTTATCCGATCTGAAATTAAGATCTGTTCTGTGGCCTCTGTGCCTCTAATGGATTTTCTGGTTAAACATAAGTGAATGTATAATTCAGCCAGAAGGTTTTTCATAACAGTGCAGCCTTACAATAGATTAAAAGCAGTTAGCTTTTCCTAATGCAAGCCCCTTTTTGGATCTTGTGCTTCAGAGGAGTTCAGTACAGACAGACTTCTTCCTTTATTCCTTACCTTCATGCTGAGGAGAGGTTTTTCAAATTCACTAAAACTCAAGGCTCGTTAATTTTTTTTTCCTTTATTTTTAACAATTTGCAGCTCAGAACCGGAGAAGCTGACTGCGATGATACAACTGTGCTCTGTCTTGTTCTCTGTATAAACAATTGTAGCAAGGAGAATAGCATCCCTACTAACATAATCAGTTGCTGAGAATAACTTTCCAAGTCTGCCCTTACATTTTTCACCTTCCTGAGTACATTGAGCTCTGGAAGCACCCAGAAGTTGGGAACAGTTACAGTCAAAGGGTGAAGAGCAAGACCATTCCTGGCTTCCTCACAGCTGAGCCTTTCAGGATCGATCAGCATCATTTACTCGGCTTGTCAGTTCAAGGCCACAAACCCATCTGATATTCATCCTTGTACTTCCCTCTGACTAAGCTAAGCCTTTGGACTAATCCCCTCTAGTCAGAGGATGAAAACCGCACCTGAACAACAGATGGTGTACACATCAGCCTCCAAAGCAAAGTTCAGAAGTGACCAACATTACGTGAGGCTTCTTAGCACTGGCAGACCAAGGCTCTCGCCAAAAGACCTTTCCCCTCATGCTGCATTTCCTGAGAGAATAACTACAGAGCTACACACGGTGAGATTTATCAAGACTCATTTAGCTGACAGCATTTTGCAGTTGCGTATTAAAAAAAAAAAAATGTAAAAATGCAGGAAAAGGCAGGGAGTCTACAGAATGGCTGCAGGCACTTTAGCTCTTCATTTCATTTCTAGTTAAAGTGTCAGGGAAAAAGATTTCATCAGGACAGTCAGAAGAAACAGCTTTTCACAGCTCTTGCATGTAACCAAGCTCAGTGTCCCACAGTGAAACAGTGCTCTCAAGCTGCTACACCAATTCCAGACCCCAGCTGGCGTCTCTCTGGGGAATTTGCTGAGCCATCTCGGTGCCTATGGTGGTGACGTACCTTCTGAAATGGCCACCTACCTTTTTTGAAGGGCTGGCATGAGGTTCGTATTTATTTCAGTATTTCCCAAGCAGGTACCTTATGAAAAACCTTCAGTCACTACTAATTTGGATTGAATCCTTACAAATGAGAAGACTCTATCCCACTACTTTTCTGTGGAGACACACAACTCAAAGGAACAGATTAGATTACTTCCTCTTGCAAATATACAAATTAATCCCATCATCAGTTAAAGTAAGCTGGCCTCAGTGGAACAGGAACTGCGGAGCAGTTACAGTGGTAGAGCAGCAGTGAAGGAGTTAATACAGTTTCTCTTCAGAGAAGCAGATGAGGATGTCAACACTTCTTTCACCAGCCATATGATAAAATAAGTGCTGAGCTGACATGCAGCAGATGCCTGGCGTGCAGTTACCTATCTTCCACAGAAACCAAAGGTTACAGCAAACCTGGAGCTAAGAGATAGAAGAACGGCACCCGCTCGCGTTCCAAAGGCTCCTTGCCTGCACAGCAGGAAGACTCATCTTCAACGCACAGCTCACCAACAACCAGCACAATTCAGTGACAGCACAGCACCTAAATATGTGCCACAGAGACACAATAAAGAAAACAGCTTTTCCCAGGAGACCGCATGGTTAAAGCGCAGCAGTGATGCGAGCACCTGCGACTCTCTCAGCCTGGGATTTTGGGGAATGGGTATCGATGCATTTGGCCCTCTAAACTGGGATTATCTGAAGAAACCAGTTTCGGCACCAATGTGTGACGGCACGTTAGTACTAGCTTTTGTTTCCCTATAGAAAAGGCTTAAACTCCCTCTTGTGGGTAATGTGAGAAAATCTGTTTTGTAACAGGCCACAGCAGAGTTTGCAAGAAATCACACACTCTCTCAAATTTTCAGTTTTCCCCATACTCTGTCCCCTGGCCATTCCAAACCAGGTTGTGTGGTCTCCATTCCTGGAGGTTTTCAATACCAGACAAGAAACCTCTTGAGCCCTGAGCAACCTCATCTGACCTTACAGCTGACCCTGCTTTGAAGAGGGGGTTGGATTAGAGACCGCGAGCTCTCCTCCAACCTGTATTATATCCTGTATCCTTACGGTTCTATACACACAAAAAGGAGAAAGTATACTCTGAAGAGAACCCAACAATCACTACAGAAGAAAAAAGTATAGAAGCATATTAGGAACTTCATACTACTCTGTTTCATTAGTTCCTAATGTAGTTTACATCATCATGTTGAAGATTTTAGGCAAATTGCTGTAGGAAATATACTTCACTGTGCCAATTCCCAAGACAGATGAGGAGAAGCTAAGAATAAAACAGGAGTACAAACAAATATACAAGACAGGGCTGAAACACACTGACAGCAGCATCTGAAGTGTTATCTCAAGAGCCTCTTCTTCTGTCTGTACTCTAACCACAAACTAAGCTCAGGAATATGTACTCTAAATTATAATTTTGATTCACCACAGCCTAATTTTTAAAATGCTAGCGTCATTCTGAGCATCAATATTTACTTCCTAAAAAATAAATAAAACAACACATCTACATAAAGTTTTACATCCACAAATCTCAAAGCACTTCACAAAGCCAGAGCACTAAGATCCAAGGAGGTTACAACTGTTTGCTTAAAGTTACGAGAGCAGGCAAGTGCAATGGCTCTTGTGCCTTGTCGTTGAGCAAAGCATCTAATGGAAAGTTCAGCCCAGTTGCTTTGGGTGCAGCATGATGCACATTTTATGAGATGGCCAAGATGGATACAGAAGATACAAAGGCAAAACAGAGTTCACCACTCAGGAAACGTTCAGATTTAAAGCCTGTCTATAAGAATAAACTCAAGAAATAAAAAGAGCATTTGAATCATTTTTTACAAGGAAGCTTTAACAGCACCATAAACAAGGTGTCACGGCCATGGCAGTCCAAATGCTGTCCCAGTACAGCTATACCCCTTTGTTGCATACATTTTTAACTGGAGTCAATCGCTTGTCCTTGAATTTATTTTTAAACAACCCAGCAGTCATTTCAGCTGTGGGTAAAGGGCACTATAGGCACATGCTTACCAATTCTGCAATGTGAACAAATAAAATAAGACATCCAAATCCTTCTGGGTGGTATCCCATTCATAAATGAAATGTAGACCTCATCCTCTAAAAGTTACTTAATATAACGTGGAATGGTAGTTATGCTGAGTGTTTCCTCTTGGCAGATTTTGCAGCTTCCTCACCTTGCTCTGCAGTTTCCTAGGTTATGCCCTGATCTTCTGTTCAACTGCATTCACATTGACAAACTTTCTATGGCAATTTAGACACCTAATTCAGCTCCAGTGCAAATTTTGCTTCCTTTTATTTTCAACTTCTACAAAAGGTGAGTTGATGGGACAGGAATAACAAAGTCTAGTTTAGTTTAATCTTAAGTGGAAAAACAGTTACGTGAAAACAGCACCCCTTTGCTGGATTGTTCAGACACGCAGAAGGAAAACAATAATTTTAATAGTATTATTTTTCCTCCCTCAGAGACACTAGCTATTAAGAAAAAGTTCCAGACTTGTGTCACAAAGCATTAGGGCAAGGCAATGTTACATTCTATGATTCTACATCTTATTCCTGCTTTGGAACTGCTCAGACCAATATAAAAAATGGGCTGCTGGTGTCCCCGTCCCTGTTCAGCCTGCATCGCAGCAGCCAGGATGACAAGTGTTAGAAATCCACTAAATACACCACTCTTCACAGGAGAGTAAGAATTCTTCCTAAGGAAATCACGGTGTGACCTCCTGGGACGTGCAATACACTTGGCTTTCAGCTCTGCTGATTACACAGCATTAAAGGCCCCTTTTGACAACTAGCAACGCACCCCAACGCGTTGTCAGACACAGGACAGACAGCCGATGAGTTCTGGCCAGTAGAAACACGCCATCAGCAGCCAGGGAACGACTCTCCTCTGGTGAAACCTCTGTCAGTAGGTGCCTTGGTCCCTGGGGAGGCCCAGTACGTCCAGAAGCACTTCCTCCAGCTCCTGTTCTTCGCAAGGTTCACTTTGGTAATTAACACAGCACAGTCCCCACACCGCGGTTAAACTCAGCAGGAGCCACAGAAATTTCAGCTTACATTTGAAAGTTTTTCCTTAATGAACCAAGTCATTTTCTGATGTTATTGCAAGATATAAGTGACATACAGCCACCTCTACCTCACCACTCCTGGATCCCAAGGCACAGGTACCAGAGGTTAAGTTCATCAGATGATCATCAGCTCTTCTTGGTTTGTACAATAATTAGAATACCGATTTTCACACAGGTCTTTGAATCCATTAAATGTCTGCCATGGAATTTCTCTCCATGTGTTCCATAATGCACAGACTGGGCATTTTTCCCCTACAGAGTTCTGATGAACTCAAACAGGTACGGCTATTTACACCAACTGGAGACATCCCCTCTTCTTAAAACGAAAATTCTTGTAAGCACATACTTGAATTATACTAGAACTTTAATACAGGTTTAAACTGCCTGCTGACATAGATCTTATTTCTAGAATCTTTTTGAACTGCAAGCAAGAAAATAATTTATCATTTCAAAGAAGTTATAATGGCACCCAAGAGCAACAGAAGCTGGAGGAAATCTCCATAACAACAAATTATATTTAACATCAACAATGAAATGCAGCAATGTGAGGGTTTATGCATAGGGCAAATTCTTTGCTCAGAAGAACCAAAATCTTTTTCACTGAAGAGGTTGTTATAGTATAATACAGGATATTTGGCTTGAAACTGACTGAAAAACTGGGTTTACAATTTGTTATTAAAGGACAATCAGTGACTGGAGAATGCAATGAGCAAGACAGCACCTGATATGAAATGCTACTTGTCAAGCTTGACATTTTATGTCTATATTTATATCATCCTCAAGGAGATGGAGTTTACTGACAGCAAATCCTAGCTATTAAAGCAGGACAGAACCTGCTGGAAGAGTTTTTGTCTGACTCAGTTTAATTGGGCTATATTTATCATTAGCATTATAGTCATTAACATTTAACCTACTGAAATTACTTTTCTCCTTCAAGTCTAACTTCTGTAGCATCATGAGGTCTTACAAGGGTTTTTTGTCCTTTTTCAGAGTTAATTATTTTTGGCAAGGTCGTGTGGCACTCCAAGTTGGTGACAAAACCTGAGACCGAACAAAACCAGCAGCGCCAACAGCAGGGATCCCACGCTGCTCTTCCGCACTCTGAAACGTGAAGTTGAGCGCGTGAATGTGCAGAGGCAGGAACCAAACCGTTGGGGGACTCTTCAGTAAAGAAGGAATAAATTCACCGTAATATCTGTCATAGGCAAGAGTACTTGAATGATACAGGGAGACTACCAGGACAATTCTGAGCACAGATGTGCATAGCCAACGCTAACCAGGAACTGCTCTGACTCCTGGCCAAAAAGAATTGGGCAAAATAGCTCACTGCTGAAGTGCCCAGAGCCAAGAGACATCCTCCAAGCAGTGTGAATATGTTACATGTAAGCACTTCACTGACAAGGAATTTGGCACATTCAATCCCAGGTGAGGATTGTTAGACCTTCCACGGATCGCTCACAAGTAGTACTTGAAAATGTCATTGCATGAAGGTGATACACCATCAGCAAAGCAAAAAATATCAGCTGCAAAATCCGAACTGGAAAATGTGTGTCAAACACCGATTTTGAGTATGTCAGGGAGAAAGAAACTCATAAGGTACTTTATAAAGTATGGCCTACTATGCATATCGCTTGGAGAGGCACAAAGGGTGGAAGTCCATGTGAAACGTTTCTCATTTTTATGTTTCTCTGCAACCACAGTAGAAACAAATATTAAGCCTAACATCTCTGCTAGCAGTGAGGCTCATTAGGCACAAGTTGCACCATTTCACTGAGAAAAATAATACATTTATGTGATTTATGAAAACCAAAACTTAGCTGACTGCTCAGGTCTCTCCCTAGTTGTGTCAAGCTCAAAAATGTGACAACGGACATTTAAAAGACATTTCAAAACAATTTGTGTACATCTTGTTTACACAAACAAACCACTGAAGATGAGTAGTAAAACGTGGAAAACGCATTTTATAGTGGAAACACTGGCACAACTTCAGCGTAGCAGGCATCTCTGTGGACAGACTGTTCAGCCACTTCCAGTGTATTTTAAACCTACATGGAAAAAGTCAAAGAAACCCATACAGCAAGAAATAGAAACATAAACCCCTTCCAAATGAAAGATGACTTCAGCTGAGAAAACTCGCAACCCGTGAAGACACAGTCCTGTAGATGAAAGGAGAGGCAAGCAGTGGTATTTCACCCACTGTCTGTGTTTACTCCGTTCTAACCAGAGGGAGCTTCACTAACAACTTAATAAGGAACACGGCCTCAAATCTTTTGCAAATTGAACAAAAACAGTCATTTAGGAACTAGATTGCAGGCTTAGAAGGAAATGCATCTTCAGCCATTGTAGAAGGAGAGACATTCATACCAGTGTCCGCTTCCTACACATCAAAACAAAAATAGCTGGAATATCAGTAAGGACCAAACAATTAGCAACTTAATGGACTTTTGCTTGTGTACAGCACAGATCCAGCCTGGGAGAGAAGCAGTGAGCTGGTCATACACCATACTGCTAATTACCACCACCATTCCAGTAGGTATCTACATATTACAGTAAAGAGACAATGCAATGTAGCAACACTGTCACCCAGAGAACTCAACAGTATTTTGCAGATTTAATGCAACGTATGAGCTATACTGGAATCATTTCATCCAGGGGCGCGTTGCGGCAGCTGCTTAGCAAGTAGTAACCATGCCTGTAGTAACATCACTGAATCCAAGGGACATGGGGCACAGCGAAACCAGAATGGATTCAGAGGGCTCCATCGCCCCTATTAACTATGTTAATTTAATACATCTCACTGTTAGCTCAAGGTCCTGCGATACGGGCACAGGCACGTGACTGACAGCCATACTCCTCCCAGATCAGTCCTCTGACACCGCCAGGCAAATTAGAGAGGCACAGTGAAACCATTCACAACTAGGACTCAGACAGGACAAAGGCCAATGGTTGAGGAGATGTCACAGGATCCTGAACGGAGCACAAGATGTCAGGGATTGTTTTATACTTCCACTATGATGTTTTTAACTGCAGCTCTGTATGATTACCAGTAAACACTTGCAGTTACTGAATCACAGCACCATTCCCTCCTGGCCTGTGGTGTTCCTTAGAGATCTTTCTGAAATCAGACCCTGCCCAGTATATGGAAACTGATGCGAGTTAAAATGCAAGCAAAGAGATCATACACAGAAAAACAGCCACTTTTCAGGAACATTGACATTGCATATTACATACAAAATAATTGCTCCTAATTCATCTAGTTCAACTAAAAAAATAAAATAAATGAGAAAAATCTGACCTGCTGAGGTCAGATTATTCTGTGTTTAATATATATATACACACACACACACCCCCCAAACCTCTCTCATGTTGTAAATGAAAAAAAGCATCTAGTTATTTTAAGTAAGATAATTAACAGTAATAATCCTAAAAAATGCTTCCTACATTTCAAAATATGGCAAAAATCAGGCCAGTGGAGAGTCATAAAAGCAAAATATCTGTCCCAAAATTTCAAAACAAAATCTATATAGCTTCTTGGGGCTCCCCCGTGTTACTTTAGCTGTGACTAATAAGAACAGATGTACTCAATACGAAATCATCCTACTGAAGCAGTAGATATAAAAGTAAAATATTTCTTTCACATAGCATACCAGAAACTGTTCTATTATCAGATAATCAGCTGCTCAACAAACATTGCACAGAGGCAAGCAATAAAATTCAATGACTAAAGAGCCATCTTGACAGCTCTAAAGAAAGCTTGAGTCAAAGCCTCTAGAAGCAGAGAGGTTTACTAAATATATCAATATCCTCTTTCAAAGTTTATCATCATATCTAGTAATTTAAACATAGTCATCAAATTTATCTAAGCTTCTAACCAACTAGACCTTGTCAACCAAGTTAGATAGTTAGAGGCCATAATGGTTTAATCATTTCCATTTTCTTTTTAAGTAATGTTATTGCTGGCCCTATGGGGTAAACATTTTGTTGTAACTCTCCTGCTCTACTACATAATACTGCACGTATTTTTGGAATTACTGTCACAATTTCAGCTCAGTCAGGACTTGTAGTTAATCATACTGATAGCATGGATACAGTTCCTACAATACACAGAAGTAAACAAAAGGTTTAGATGCTAAGAAACTATACCCTCCATCACAAAGCAGAGAGTCTGAGCTGCCAGGTGTAACACTTGGGTGATCACTAAAATCAGTGACCCCATGCTTAATGCAACCTTGGTAGTAAGTTATAGTACGTGTCTGAAATCCATGCAAATTCCTTCTTTAACCACCTGTAGAATGGGCATAATAAAGCTGACTGCTCTGGGATGTGGGAGCCTTCACTCAGCAGCAGAAAGCCCAGAACACATTGCGTAATGAACAAAGCAAAAAGCACTGCTGCCCGACTGAAAAGGACTTTGTCCCACGTTGCCTTGTCTGTGCCTTGCTGGCTGAGCCTGGGTGGGAGGAAATTGCTCCCACCATGACAGATGGGCACGTTCCCCTCCTTTCCCAATTTCAGACTGAGCTGTAAAATGAACAGGTATGTATGAAACAGCTGGTATCTTCAGCCACCTTCAGACTGTCTCCCTTCCCACTACCTAAACAGGGGATAATCTCACCAGAATGGCTGAACAGTGGTTTCGGGTAACTCTGGCCTTCATTCAGAATTTGCAAAAGTCAACTTTGCAGTAGCTTGAGGGAGGCTTTTCATTTTGGATCTCATTTTGCCTAGAAGCATCCACTCCCTCTTCTATCCTACCAAGTTATGGGGTCAAAGATAATTATCCAAAGAAGAATTTCCTCTTGCTTGAAGTTATTTAAATTTGCTGCAATGACTGTTTAAATACTGAAATAAGCCACAGCATTTTAATGACTTTTAGAATTCCCCCCCAAGCAACCTGTCACTGGCTCCTCTTTCACAGCAGGGCTAAAAACTACATGGAACTGCAAGAAAGAAAAAGCCCTTATTGACTAGTTTAAAAATTAATGTTAAATAAAAGGTCAGCTTCTTACAAATGCCAGACATCCTGCTCATCTTCTATGGACACATTTGCACCTGTGGTACAGGATGTATCCATGCAGCGTAAGTAAAGCTGGATTAAGCTTTGTTCCTGTTTGCACATTAACGAACATCTCACTGCGCCTCAACGAGCCACTCTGCTGTTTGCTGCCCCTTTACATTTGCCTTCATGCTGCCTCCGGTTCCCATGAAGTGACTCACGATCCCCACTTCGGGGATATTGACTTTAACTGATTTGGCCAAAGTAATTGAGCAAATTACCTTTGAAAAGCAACTGCCTCACATGATAAGTATCTCCCTCTGTCTCAACATGTCAAGGACGCTAATTGCAGCGAAAGATCTAGCGACAGGCTCTAGAAAGGTGAATGTTTATGAGCTTGTACAGTTCCTTGCAAGATAGAGGACACAAAGAAAGGGGGGGTGGAAGAATACAAAAATCTTTGGGACTGTTAGTGGTCTAACTAGGTCAGCTTTCAATGAACATGTACACTTGCTAGTTTAGCTCTTTGCTTTTTTCTTTCCCAAGAATTACTTGAGGTCCTCAGTATCTTCACAAACCTACAGCATGCTGTACTGATTAAGCTGTCTCTGAAATCAGATTGTAAAGCAGAGAAGGAAAAAAAAAAAACCCACAAAAAACCACACACAACACTTCTAACTTGGCATGGTGATAATGAATCTTTTTCAAGCCCTCTACCAGCAATTTAGCCTTCTAGAATCCTACACTGGTGTCCCAAAAATCTAGGGAGAATGCATACAGAACTGAAATGAGAGAGGAATGATGAAGGTCTGAAATGCATTTTATTTAGGGGTTTATTTTTTTTGAACTGTGAATATGTCATTGGGATAATTTCAGTCAGTTAGCTTAAACAGTCTCATAGAGCTAAAGCGATGACATTATTTTATATGGTTTAACTGCTGGCACCAGCCTATTTCTGTTTGATTTTGTGCAATGAAGTAAATTTTTCTCCCATTAAACCACTATCCTTGAAATTATCTAAACCCATATTAATTACTCCTTTTATTTTGTGCTAGAGCTCCAAACACCTGGTGTACTCCACTTAATCCATTTAAAGGAACAAATCAGACCAGTCAAAGCAGAAATATTTAATTTCCAGTATCAAGAAGTTGTGTCAGAATGAAAAATCCTGAACCTTAGGGTTGCTTGGTAGCTGCTGCTGGAAACAGTGCTCTCTGCATTATTTTCTTTCCACATTATACTTGTGAAACAGTATTTCATGCATCTCCCAAAGGAAAGTAGCAGCAAACGTGAAATAGTTTAACAAAAGATGAGGAGCCAAAGCAAGAGGAAAGATACTGCAGGTACCTCTGTGTTTTCTGAGGCGGTGAGAAGAAAAACTCTTAAATCAGAAACTAATGTCTACTGTTTTCCATATTGCTCTTAGATTTAAAGCACCAGTTCAGAAGATAATCCATACTTAGTGTGAAGCAGCCTAAGTAGTTCTTGAACTAGAGCATGGGTACAATCAGGCTGTAATTATTTCAGTAAAAAAAAAAAAACACCAAATTACAAATAGCAGACACACGGCTTTTAAAGCTGCTTCCAAAACCGTCCACATCATTCTAGATTTGTAACAACGGTCTTCAAATCTCAAGAAGAGTTCTTCTAAAATTCCAAGTATTCAAGTATCCAAATCTGCTTACAGACAAACATAGGGCTTTTTTTTTTTATATTATAGTATGTTATTTCTTTTTTAAATTTGAGACTTTAAAAAAAAAAGCATAAATTAAGTTATACTTTTAAAAGAGGTTTCTCTTACATTTTGGTCAGGTTGGTAATTTACTCACATCTATGTAAGAAATCCAGTCAAACAGGCTATGTTCTGCATACCTACACTGTATTCTGCAAGTATTTATTCCACTACCACAATCTCTACAAACACCTTAGCTGCACTGAGATCTTACAGTGCACACAAAAGGTGAGAGTCAATTCCCAGGGCTTTTGTTCTTGGCTGCCAGAGCCATCTGTTGCTTTGTCAGAAACCCTCACCACGCAGAAGGGTACGATTCCTTTTGTGCAAGAGAGGAGAGACAGTATTTATTACTATTCAGATAGCCTTCATTCAGTATTTTTCCTCATTAGAATGAAAGTAAAGATACATGTTATTTTATTTGCTCTGACCATCAATGTTAGAAGACAGTCAAAGATGAAAATGTCTGAGCCTCAACTGATTCTAGACATGCCCATATGCTATTTTCATAATGAAGCTATTTGTATGGCCCCTGGAATTGTGAAGCAATTAATCACAGCTAGCACAAGGTGCCACTGACTTCTGAACAAAAACTTGATTAAGTGAGGATCAGCCTCTGTTGCTAACTACTGAAAGACGTGGTAGAGAGTGAGGATGAATAGATGGTATATAGTGAATTCTAAGGCTGTGAACTGATCTACGTTGATTAAGAAAGTGAAATCAAAGTGAATAAAAGCATGGACAGAAATAGCACAATGGCTCAGTGAACCACAGCTTTCATCCCTGACCAGCACCTCCCGCTTATGCTCCGATGAACCAATCGCACAGTCTCAGCCTCGCCAGTACTTGTACCAAGGAGGGTTCAGCATGGCATAACCAGGGGTCAGTCCTGCAGAATACCAGGAGGCCACTGGCAGAGGGGACTGGAGTACTGGGGGCTCAGGAGGCCCGGGGAGGCATTTACCAGCCAAGGTGACTGGGTGGAATGAGGAAGGTAGAAATGTGGCGAGTCAGGACTAATCACAAGAGGTGCGCACAGGAAATTTCCACAACCTATGACCAACTCTAAGCAAGATGTTACGCTCTCCTTTCA
Source organism: Tetrax tetrax (assembly GCA_009806455.1). Taxonomy (NCBI): domain Eukaryota; kingdom Metazoa; phylum Chordata; class Aves; order Otidiformes; family Otididae; genus Tetrax; species Tetrax tetrax. The sequence continues at coordinate 599,894 of WHYT01016251.1, forward strand.
GATCAAGTACAAATAATTAAATATTTCAACAACAGCAGCTGAATGGAACCAGATACAAATACATGGACTGCTGAGCTGCAGCTTCTTACCAGCAATCTGTCTTAAAAATCACATCATTAAAAGCAATGATTAAGACAAAAATGTCACCTTACATTTCTACTGCAGTTTTCATCCTGAAGCACCTCATTAACTATCTTTCCATAGATCACTTTGAAATACTGATTTTGCTGTATTTATCCTCTGTCTACCCAAACCAGAAAAAAAGGCAGATTGTACTCTTTTTAGAATCTCATCAGATAAAACCTTAAACTGTTTCCATAGAAACACATCATGGGTCTCTCGGTCTCTCTACCGAACCTGTTCAGAAACTTTCAGATTTACTTAATGCTAGATTTTAAAAAACATCAATTAGCTCTTTCATTACTTAGTGCTTTGTGCTTACATTAAATAAAGGAAGTACAGCTAGACACAGCTGAATCATCTCACTGCTACATGGGCATCTCGCATTCAACTTTATCCTTACGGCGCATCTCTGAGCTGGAAAAGTGGTAGAGAAAGGGAGTAAGACCCAGGGACTTCACTCACCCACGCAGAACCTGTCACACCCAAATTAATACTCCCCAGAATCAAAGGACAGGATCTGAACTACGTTGTCACTGTTCTAGTGAGATACAAGCTTTGATTTGTGGAAACCTGTACAACTGTTTCCAATTGCAGTATCAATCTGATCTGCCTCCACTGACAAACAGACTGATAAGGAAAGAAAAAGGCAACAGAAGAACAGCAGCTATCAGGGACAGGGGAGCAACAGGGAAAATAATAGTTTTTGGTAATCTAGTAAAATATCTGAGTCTCAGTTTCGCACTTAAAATCTCCTGTCAAAGGTCGTTTTAGATATTTGAGCCTCATACAAACCGTGACTATGTAAAACACAATGCAAATTACGAAGTCTGTGACATTTTATCAACATGCTGAAACAAGCATATTCTGTATAAAAACATACTTATAATATTTTTAAACTAAGAATGATGCTGTGTTTACAAAAGCTGTGAAACCAACCTGTACTTTAAACTCAAGGATTACCTAACCTTTCAAATACTCCATTTCACATGCCATCACCACAGGTGTTTCCTTGTACAAAAGCACACAAATATTATGAAATCCTTATTTTGGCTTACAATATTTCTCCCATTCTGCGTATCCCTGGGTTTTTGGATGACTTCCAACCATTTCACAGACCACGTTCAGATAGGTGACGGGCTCAGGAACAGCAGCGTCCAGGGTAACGTTTATGTTCCCCCAGCTGACCTGGCCCTTTCCCTTTGTGTAAGCCCTGAGGCTTGTGTGAGCACGGAAAACACCACCATGTGCGCTTGTCTGCAGTCCATTAATGTGACAATACCACTCTACTGCCACTGATCCCCGGCTCGCAGTCAGTTTTGTTGTGAATAGCAAGTGAAACATACAAATGTTTGTCTTTATTTTCTTAATGTTTCCTTTAGTTCTTTGATGAACCCAATACAGCTGAACCACCACTGCCAGAAATGTCTTTGCAATAGAAAACATCCTCAGAGGCTTTGCCACTTTTGTCATCAGATTCAGATTATACTGTTTGTCCTGAAATGCTTCCAGTATCTTGCACAGTTATTCTATTTTAAAATACAGAACTACTAAATACACTAATAGAGTGAAACGTGCAGGACTAATTTCTTTTTTTTTTTTCATTAATATAATCTCTTATTCCACAACTCTTTCAGAAAGTGTCTTGGAATGCAGGTCTGCTCCTGAATTCTAGGGATGCAGCAGTTACAAGTGCTAAAACCTCCAGGCTATCTAAGTGCGAGAGCAACTTGTAAGTCAGTGACATACTACAGGAGGATTTCTTCCGAGACTGGGTTTCTTGCACAGTGACATTCCATTGCTGCTGTAAGGCACCTTGATGACTTTGACTTGTTCTAGTAGGTCTACTTTTTTTTTTTTAATATTACCTAAGGCTTTTCTGTTTTGTTACACACAATTTTTCTCTTTTGCCAAACCTACAGAAGCAAATAAATAATTATATTGAAAAATCAAAAAGAGCACTGGCTGGCGAGATGAATTCTGGGTAAGACCAGACATGACAAGTAAAACCTTCGCACGCACGACTAGCATATGAAATGGCAGAGGGAACAGAAAAAGGTTTCACAAGAAACTATCTGAGAGCACTGGGAAATTTACCACTGTTACATCTCTTTTCTTTTTTTTTTTTCCCCTGACAGTTCCTTCTGAAGGGGATGTTCAACTCTCAGCCAACGAAGCTGGTTCCTACACCACTCTCACCACAGCATCCAGTGAAAGGATGAGGAGCTCACCATAACCTGGCTCCAGGGCCATGACAGGAGAGCTTAGACTGCTAACAAGTCATGAAAACTCAGTTCTCTGCCTCTCTGAACCATAAGAGATACTTCAGAAAAAAAGAATTCTTTACAATATATTCCCTGCAGGCAAATATTATCAGCAAAGAGCATTTAATTTGACTTTGATTTGTATTTGTGGACCCTAATATCCCTTAACAGGATGTATGGCAGAATTTAAAGGAGTTCGTTTTGTAGAATTCGCTAGATTTCTAAAATACACATCATGCTCATGGATAGCTTGGCAGTAAAATAATTTGCTGAAAATTTAACCAGATTTTCTTTACATTTTTAATAATGAAAGCATACTAGGTAAAAAAAAAAAAATTATATATATATATAAAAACATCTTATCTTACATACTAATTTGATTCAAAGCTCAAGTGTCGCCAGCAGCAGCAACCAACTGGAGAGACACTGCCACAGCCCCTTGTTCTTTCCTGTTACAGTACCTGTACGCCGACCACGAGGACAGAGGCATCCCTCGGGACAAGCTTTGCTCTGGCTGGCCTTTTAGATTTATTCTGCAAGTGTAAACAACATAAAAATAATTAACCTCCCAGACTCAAGGGTATTTTAAACAACATATCTTGTAATGTGGGAGAGTTATTCTGTTTAAAGAAACCTATTTTTAAAACATTCCTGTTTTGGGATTGTTGAGTCCAACATATACATATTTATTTCCACTGAAAACAAATAATCCCATGATATAAAAATAGACAGCTAAATGAAATGCAGACTTTTATAACGTGGGAAATGTTTGTTGAAGTAGCATTCTGGTTTTGATTACTTTCAGATATTTTAGGAGAAACTGATTCAAAGCAGTGTTCTTTACCATAAAACTAAAATACATATAGACGGATCTACTACAAATACACAGTGTTATGTAAAACAGTTCTCCAGAGACCTAGCTCCAACTCAAAATTCAACAAATCTGAACACATATATAGTAAGAATATAGCAGATTTCTTAACAAGCTTAAAGCTAAGTTCACCCTTAAAAACTTTGAATGGTAAACAGCAATAGAAAACAATGTTTGTAAGAGCCTCTTAAAATTTACTATAAGCTGGGAAAAGCACAATAAAATAAAGCACGCTGTTGTAGGTCAGCCCCACTCAGGACCCAGCTACACAGTCTCTCTCTCGCTCCCCCCACCCTCCCGTGGGACAGAGAGATTGGCAAACAAAGGGCAGCAAAACTCACGGATTAAGATGAAACAAAAAATAAATTTAAGAGAGATAACAGACGAAAACAAAACAGAGATGGAAAACAAACACAGTATAATACCTCACAGCAAATTCCAGCGCCCAGTTTCCCCCCGCGTAGCAGGAGGCTCTGCTCAGCACCCTCCTCGCTTAGGTACTGAGCTGGTGTCCCAAGGCAAGGAACAGCCCTTGGGCTAATTTGGGTAACTTACCCCAGCTGTGGGCTAATTAGTAAACTGTCCCAGCTGGGTGCCCCAGCCACACGGGTCACGAGCTCCAGTTCTCCTCCCAGCTCAGGTGAAAATTAACTCTGTCCTAGCCAGAGCCAGGACACACAGGAACACATCTCATTACCCACTGTCATGGATAATTCCTGTGGGAAGCTGACCACAGAGAACGCTTTATGAACTTAGAACGGCATGTGTGTAACTGTAAGTTTCACACGAAATCCAGTGTAGTATGAGCAGCTCCAAACGGGATCCAGAAGCTGGACACTCCCCGTCCAGCAACTTTCAAAGCTCAGAATCAAAGACAGTTCCATAACTGCTATGAGTACCGCTTGCTTCAGTACACAAAAGGGGCTTAAAAGAAAGACCGGAGTGACAAAAATCAATACATGCCTCCAACAAGACTCTCATTGGCACTAGTTGTGTTGATACCATGCTGACATCTAATGGTAGCTTTGTATAACTACTCTCAGCTTTTCTACTTGAGAAAAAAAAAATCAGATTGATAAACACACGATAAATAGATATGATTGTAGACTACTTCCCTTTTGAGAGATAACAGAAAGCTGCAGCTGCTGCCCACACAAGAAACAGCACAGGTGTTTCCAAGGCTGATACACCTCACACAGGTGCTCCCGCTAATTCACTGCCTACCAGACCCGCTAGAACTCCAGGAAAGCTCAAATAAACACTGGGTTTACTAGAGAACACTGACAGGAACTTCCATATTTGAAATCAAACTGACTTATGTAAATGATAAAGGCAAAATCCAATGATGTGTTTCTCTTCATAAGGCCTAGAGATTAATAAACCAATTTTTAAGTCCACTGTTGTTTTCTAGCCAGACAAAAATCAAATTCTTTAATTCCTTTATTTGTTGAAGCAAAAACTGGAATGAGAAGACATTCAGATATTATTATTTAGTAAAGGTTACATTTTTCATTTTTCTTTTTTCGTACTTAATCTTCCAGTATTTCACAAGCCTCCACAATCTGCAGAACGCATCTGATCGAACTTTTTAACTCAGATCCCTTCAGGCATCTCACTGGTGTGTGCTGCAGGACTTCGGAGTTACTACACCTACCTCTTACTAAGCCTGAGGCTTTTCTTAACTTCAGCATTTAAGGAAAAACTACAATTGTGTTAAATTACATGATAATATCACTCACTCCACAGAGTTGAAAGGAAAGGAGAGGGGACTTCCCATGCTGGGTAACTTTCTGGACATCCCCTGTGCACGGAGCGCAGCAGAGAACAGCAGATGGCAGCAATGACCCACAGAAGTACCACCGCCCACCACCGCCCTGGGCTTTTTCCGACTTCACTGGCAAACACCCGAAGACAGTAAAATAAACGGAACGAGGGCCCTTCTAAAATTAGATACAAGGCTTTCTCTTCTTGGAGAAAAATGCCAACATAAATTTGTACAGAAGTATACAACGTGTTGCTGAGATATTGCAGCTTTAGATGAAGTCAGGTTGCCAGATTCATGAAGGATAAATGTCTTAATGGTGTATTTTTCATTTTAATAACAGGGTAAATGAATAGGTGCTTCCTCTTCTTTGCTGAAATAAGGTAAACCAATGTGATACATTTTTTTAAATGCTCACTTCATATTAATTTTAAAAGCACTTATCTTATTATTGGCACTAGCTTAGATTTTTCTAGTGCCAAATTTGCTACGGGTGATGAGGCTCCCTCATAGCTTATCTGCTCTGTTTTCACAGAACCTGTTCCTCCCATTTCCAGCACATCCATCCCTCCTTCTTAATCAACGTCGAGACACGAGCAATCCTTTTGCCAGAAGATTCTAAGGTCAGCAAAAAAGAAAGATAGAACCACAGACACTCTCAACTTTCCTTTAATATTATCAGCATCGATTCCACGCACGCAACTGCGTTATGTTCCGCTCTACCGTAAATGCCTTCTGACCAAAACCGCGCAACGTGTGCTCTGAGCAGCCACCCGTCTGCGTCACGGCATCCCCTGCTTGGACGAGATTATGCATCTGATCACTGCGTACCTTGTTGTCCCTGCAAGGAGCTCTCATGGACAGTTAAATGGGATGCTGCTTTTCATAGTCATCTCCATCCTTTGACCGCTTCCACTAAAGGATGTGCATACGTATATCTGTTATGCTTATGGTAACTGGCTGATAGCATCTAAGAAGGAGGAGAAAAAAGAGTCTTATTCTAAATTCATTGCCTTTGTTTTAAAAAGGAAGATAAGAATTTTTTTTTTTTAATGACCAATTTTAATGACATTTTTACATAACACAGGAAGAACCTCTACAATATGAGGAACACAATACAAAAAATCCAGATTGATGGTCATCAAAATTTTTGAGCTGATGACTTTTCAATCATTTACATAAAAGAAATATTCTTAATATTTCCTTAGATACTAACAATTAAAACAGTATATCCCACAAGGCACTTAATAAGTAATTTTCTAAGTAACAAGGCAAAGACCTGGGTGATATTGTCTTTGGATTTGGTCTCTTTAGATGAGGACTGAATTGTTTTCACACAATGAGACACGAGCTCATGGAATCCCATTAATTTAGTTATAACATCATGACATGTACTACTCGTGGTCAAATATCATATTGCATTGCAAGCTACCTCATTGTATCTGAGAGCTGTATGAAGATGACAACTTGAGCCTACATGAGAATAAGAACGATTCTTTAACAGTTCTCACCTGGACAGCTCAAAGGTTCTCTCTTCCTTTTACATAATTCAAAGAATGGCCCTCCATGTTAAATATACACAGCAGTTTTGGACATTTTAACATTTGCTTCCATCATTCTTATGGATGGTTTGCATGGCAGGGAAATGGAAAGAGACATGATGAATTCAGAGTAGCATTTCAGTTAAAGAAAGACATAGCCTACAAAGTTTTTTATTACTTTTGCAAGAATATAGGCAAACACACACAAAATTGTAGACAATAGAAGAAAACAAAAATATGGAGGAATTACTAGTATCAGAACAGCAGGTGTTGGCACTGATAATTGCATTAATAGCAACTGTCCACAAGCATGTAAGTAAAGATAAAGTACAGAAGGGAATTTTAAAAGGTGATGAGCACTCAAGGATCTTGAGATGGATTTAGTCGTTAGTTTCACATATTGCTAATCTGGCTCAGTCTGAAATCAACTAGCAAAAGGGCAGCAGTAGGAATTCATGCCACCAACAGAAGGACTGATACCTTATTCTCACTGGGAAAAAGCGTTGGTCTTTCACTGATACTGTCCATATCACTCGGAGACTTCAAGAAAACAGAACTACATTTCAGCATTCAGTCTCCACTCACGTGCACATCCTTCTCAATCATCCACGCTGCCTCACGGAAAACTCTGCACCTCTGGTGCGTAATGGACTGAAACATCCAGGCTCCCTCCAAGGAGGAGTCGATTACACACTATCAGCACAGCAAAGCAATACGATAAATACGACTGTGCGCGTGCCTCTCCCTGCCCATTGATTACCAACATCCCGAGTGTGAAGAAAGAACAGCCACGAATCACCTACAGTCCTCCTAATCCAGCCTAATACACAACTCGACCTTGGAACTTTTTCCAGACGTGACTCTTTATGACACCTGGTATGTAACGACTGTGCGTGTAACGACGTGCTTCCACACACGCCTTGTTTCTGTGGGATGAACCCTACAGAAAAGCAGCAGACATCACAACTTTGGTGTCTCCAAAAAGGGATGAAAGCCCCAAACTGTCCATCGGTGTTCTGCAACAGGTCAGGAAGAAAAGCTGAGGTGAATTTGTTTAAAGTAGGTTTCTTTCTTCAGGGCTGTTTTAACTCCCTTCGCAGTTTGGCCGTGTACTTCAGCACGAACACAGAAAGAAACATGGCGTCCGTTAGGGTATCGCTCCTCAGGGGGAGCGGTTAAAGGGTAAACCTCGATCAGTCTGAAAGCTGCCCCAGTTCGTTCCCTTACGTGAGGCCACACCTCACCCGCCAGCACCCCTCACCTCTCCCTCAAACTATGCAGGAGGCCAGGGCGCGGCTGGAGCCTTCCCGCCCCGGGCAGCGCTCCGACGGCCCGGCCCGC
>WHYT01016251.1:607812-675704 GCA_009806455.1 Tetrax tetrax
CGCGCCGAAGGCTCGGCGGGCGCAAGGTAACCGCGGTACGGGGAGAGCGGAGCGGGGACAGCGGGGGAATTGCCCCTCAGCCGGCCGCTGCAAGCCCCCGGCGCCTTTCTGTCGCTCTCCGGTTGTTTTTTTTTTTTTTCCACCTGTTTCGGTTTTAATAATAATTTGCGGAAAGTTTGCGGATCCTTCACCGAAGTTAATCCCGCGGAAAGAGCGAGGAGCGGTTCCGCCTCGCCTCCCGCTTCCCTCAGCCCCCGGAGCGACCCCCGAGCCCAGCCCCGGGACCCTCCGCCGCTTCCCCCGGGAGCTGGCGGGGCCCGGCCGCGCCGTCGGTCGCCGCTTCGCATCCCCTTAGAAACCGCGCCCGGGAGCCCCGGCTGCGGAGCGGGGGGGTCTGCGAGCCTGGTTTGTTTTCCCGTGCGGTGACCGGGCTCACCAAGGGGAAGGCTAAACAGACAATTAGGAACAGAGTCAACAGGAGTAATCCCCGAGGTACCGCACCAGTAAATGAGAACAGAAGGAATTTGGGGACTGGTTGTTTACACCACTGGTGCTTTTCACTTTTCGCACCTGTGAGACTGGTGTGACTGGAAGAAGTGGTAAAAGCCCATTGTATTTCCTCGAGTGGGGCAGGGAGGATATAGCTATTGATTTTTTTACTGCATGGTAAAGTGATTCTAATGGGTTTTGGCCTTTCGGTTTGTGGGTGTGAGTGAGTGTGAGCCGGGTGAGGAAGTTTTGGGCGTGATGCACTGAAGTAACACAACCAGCAGCTTCTGTCCCTGGAAGCTGGGGTGCTTTCCTGTCACTGCCTTGTTCAGAAACAGATTGCAGAAAAATCATTAATTATTTTACATTCTTGTCATTTGCAACTGGAGAAGGAAATGCATTTATGAGATGGCTTTGTATACGAAGGCTTTGGTTGGGTAATCCGAGTTGCTGTATAAATAACTGTAGATCTGTTTGGGCCCCGTGCCTAACAGGACATACTAGTTCTTGTATCCTTGGAGAGGATCTACATTTCATTCTTTAGAGTGTTATTAATACCCAGCGGAGGTCACTCTGATGCTAACCTTGTCCGGGACTCGGCAAGCCTTTCCCTTTACGTGCTACAGAGGTTGTTTCTTCTGTAGTTACCGTGTGATGCCTTGTTTTGGAGGCTAAAGGTGTTTTTGTCATAATAAAGTGTTTACGAGTAAATGGCATTAGGCATAATTTTGGTTATTAGATGTGATAATTTTGGCTATTTCCCATGTGAAATGCTTTGCAAAGCATCTGAAAAGACATTTAGTTCTCACTGAAAGTGGTATTCCGTATTATTCCTGATTGTTTGCCAATTAGCAAACAGTTGAAAACTGTCACGGAATAACACCCTTCAGTCATTCTCAGACTGTCCTGAATTTGACCGAGCAGCATGAAGGTGGAGATCTGTCCAGCGTTGCCTTGTGTTCGATCCAGTTGATCTCCCATATGCTTTTTGTTTTACATCTGGTGGGTCGTTCGCAGGGCTGTGGGGGAAGGTCCCCTCCTCTCACGGTACCCCGGAGTCAGGCACACTTCTGCTATTTGACAGTCATGTGCTTGTTCAGGTTGTGTAGTCTTTGCCGCGGGTAGTAAATCGCAAGTGGAGCGTGTGTCACAGCTCAGGCAGTAATGAGAACTTCCCCTTTCATCTCGGCCTCCAGCACTAAGTGTTTATTATAAATTGTTAATACTGCTTGATGATCCAAGTGATAATTTCCTGATAAAGTAATGGCAACTGTTCCAGTCAACCTTAAAGGGATTGAAGGCTGATTCAATTATTATTTTTCTTTATATTCTTTCCCCTTGTGGTTTATTTCTTAAAGAGGTATGTAATCTATTGCAGACTGTCCATAAATAAGATTCCTCTTATTAAATTCCAAGCGTGCTTTTTTAATATCTTGGTAATAAAAAAGCCAGAATATCACAAGTGGTTGAACTGATGCTGTAGGGATATGTGACAGTGTTTGGCACTTTGGAAAACAAGAGAGAACCAAAGTTCTGTATTTAGAGTTACTGCAAGGTAAAAAATGGACTTTCTGCTTTTGGTGCCGCATCAGCAGCATGGAGAACCGCTTCGTGACTGACTTTTAATGAAGCCTTGCAGCTCTTCTATGTCAGTAGTGGCTTTTAAATCATAGCTATTCATGATAGCGAAAGTTGCGAAGACAGGTTATTAAACATTTGTATTGAATAAAATATTAGAATACTAATACTACTTATTTTAAAATAATTTTGATTTATTTTTAGACTTTTTATTTTTTATAGCTGCAGTAGGCTCATCCGAGGCTGCGTGTTGTACCCGCGCCATCTCTGGCGGTCTCGCGGCAGGGCGTTGACCTAGCTGCTGTTTAGAATCCAGTGTCACTGAGCCTGACCCAGAAATCTGGCAGGAATAGCCCCTTGATGAAGTTATCCAAGTCGCATGAATAAGATGCTAAAAAATTGCAATAAGCGAGCTCATTCCACAGATGCCAGGCATGTTTCTTGTATTTCATACAGTTTTTCACGAGACAGGATCTTTCTTGCTTTTTGTATTGTGAAATATACCGCATGATGGGACAACGATCGTTGCTCAATAAAGTGTGCATTTATTCAATTGTACTGAAATTTTACGTTATTTCAGTTGTGACTTGTATGTTCATGTGCAACAGGGAAGCAAATGGATAATTTTTTTTCCGTTCTGTAGAGCAGGTAGGTTGGTGGTGAAGGCTTGGTGTTAAACTGTAGAGTAAAACTGAAACAGGATCCTCAGCTCCTTTGGGTTCATAAAAGTTACTAAGTAAGAGAGAGAGAGAGAGAGAGATTCTTCCTCTTTATCAGTGTCGATTGTGAATACTTTTCATGGTTTTGGGCTGACTAATTGCTGCTAAATAAAAGGTAATGTTCCCTTCACTAATGAGTTTACAGATGTTGCTTAATGCTGACAGCTGTTTAATACTGTCATGTGTAGGTAATGCATTTCCTTGACTTTCACAGAAGGCCTGGAAATTACTCCTTAATCTGCTATTTTCAATAATAAACCCGTGAGGCAGTATCTTCAGGCAACTTTCCACAGAGAGACTTTAAAACTATGCGTGATAGGACGCATCCTTGAGGGTTATTATACCAGCGTGTGACGGGGATACAAATTATAGATAAGATAGCCAACTGACTTCAGAAGTTTTGAGTAACTTTATGAAGTTCAAGATACTGCATGAGAGAAAAACTTACTATTCTCCACCACCTCCATATTGCATCTTCATTGAAAGGCTAGGAGTAGCTCTAAAACCCACTGTCAGTGAAGAGGAGGACTGGAAACTTCAATATTGGTTCCCAGTTATTGTGCTGACATCTGTGACTTTAGTCAAATATTGTGAATCTAAATTTGCAAAGCATATACTATTATTTGCTGCTACTCACTTTCAAGGTTAGCAGTATCTGATGCCTGAGCTGTCTCCGTTGCCTCTTTCTCCAAGGCATACACTGCTAATGCTGATTCAATTGTGGGCACAATAAAATGCTTACTTATTTATCTGGAGTTGTTAAAATCAATGGATATTTTTCAAAATCCAGATTTTGCTGTATAATAAAACTGTTAGGATGGAGACTTGGAGACTATTTCTTGTAAGCGGCCAGTTTTGTTGTACGAATTGAATTGTAGTTGTGTTTGGTGAATACAGAAAACAATTCATTACATAATCCCACACAGAACTAAACTTAAACCTCTAGATTCTTTAATGCCATTTCTGTTCTGAGCAAGCTGCTGAGCGCAGTCCAATAGGTAACAAGGCTTCAGTCCTTCAAGTGCTGTGGCATTGAGGAAGTTGGGATAATCTTTGTGTATTTGCAGCACTGTAAGGGCTGGGGCAGGGAGGGGAGGGGGTATTTACAGTTCAGCAAAATAGAGTATGGCCCTAAAGCAACATTCTTTCATCTAAATGTGAGAATTGAGGTTTTTCTAACCTTGTGAATGTTTCGTACTTTTGGCTTTTTAAAGCATGGATTTTGGTGTCTTCATAGTAGGAATGTGATGGTTGTGAGCGCTTGATTTCACCCTGGGTTATCCCCGCTTGGCAGCGGGCTCCTGGCAGCCGGTTGGGAGTCTCAGCTGGCAGGGAAGAGACATCCCATAGCTTTATGAATGCTTCCCAGAATGTCAGCATTTCATCATGGTGCATTACTTTTTTTTTTAGCTGTGCAGTATTTGAAACCACTAGCTCTTGTTATACAGGGATTCTGGAAATACATTCAGGTGTCCTTTCATGACAGAGAACTGTCATGGATTTTTGTAAGCATAAGGAGTCTTTGGTGAAGAAGCACTTTATAGAGACTCTATTTCATGTCCAGCTAATCTTGCACCACATCTTATCCTACTTCCAAGACAAAACAGTTCTGAGAATGGTGGCTTTCTTAGATCTGCACCTGTGACAGCTGGAACATAAACCAAATTCTGAATGTCCCATCACTAGAGTTGATAGGCCATGGGGTATTTGCATTTCGCTTATTAAGCAAATGTTGCTCTGATTTCCTTAGACAATAAAAGAACAGGATTTCTACTGCTGCCTGTTGGTCATTCCCTCAGAAGAGGGAGGCATCTGACAGTCTGTACTTAAATGTTAGCGCACTTCATTCTGCATAAATGTTACTTGGACTGCATTCTTCCTCAGCTGTCTTGCACAACTTCTAGAGACTGGTGAAAATGAAAGCAGAATTTGGCTGTTAATTTGACTCCTGACCTAAATCTAATCAGTTTGGCCAAAGCAGTAGTGCTAACAGTGACTTATCTTGCAGAATATTCAACATAAATATCCGATTGTAGGCACTTTCTTTTAACAGATACTCTTGGTTTTAAAAATCTGAACATTTCTGCTGTTTTCTTGCAGATGACTCTGATACTGGCCTTGGTTTGTGTGGATGGATCCTGGTGATCATTTCACTCTTTTTCACTATTATTACATTTCCTGTATCAATATGGATGTGCATAAAGGTAAAATCGTTCACTGCTAAGTTGGATTAAAACTTTAAGCGATGTAGATGTTTCCTAGTGGTTATTATTGTTCTCTATTTTATTTATTTGTTTTAAACACCAGTTCATGTAACTCCCTCCTTTCTTGAACTATAGCAGACAGTATGTAGCAGACCCCAACATTTCAATGTATTAATCTTCAAACAACAACAACAAAGTACTGTGACAGTATTTAGTCAAGACGATTTTTGCTCTGACATCTTTACTGCATCCACCCAGTTGTCATTAGCATACAAGCCAGTTTGGAAGATGAGAATAATTGCAAGAACACATAATTACTCTTGGAGGACTGATATTTTAATGATTTATTTTTTTTTTTAAGGAGATCTCTTCCTCTATATGTATGTATGGAAATATAAATATTGAAATATGTACACATAGGTGGCCGTATGTGACAGATTCCTAGAGACTGCCATCTGTGATCGCTTTGAGCTTGATGTTTGCAGTTTCCAGACTGGAGGAAATAACTCCTGCTTTGTTTTGGCTAATATACCACATCAGAATTAGAGCTGGAGAAATCTCTGCTGGGTCACATACACTGCGCTTTGTTTTGTTGTTGCCAGGATATTCCTGATAGCTGCTTCACATGCTGGTCCTGCCCAGATGACATGCTGCTGCTTCTGCTGTTGGTAGATGGTGCCACAGTCTGGAGAATATTTCTTCTGGAATATTGTCCTGATTGTTCCTTTTCCTAGTTGCTTTTTCACAATAAAGCTTAGGCTAAAATTCTCAAAAGCAGCCAAAATAGAAATGTATGTTATGTTTGAGACTCCAGGCCGTCTTAGACTAGCGTATATGTAGTTTGGAATCCATCACACGACTTTTGGAAACTCTTGCATGCCATGCAACTGTTTATTACAGATCATAAAGGAATACGAGCGAGCCATCATATTCAGACTTGGACGCATCTTAAAAGGTGGAGCGAAGGGACCAGGTATGTTCCAGAGAGCATTTTGAATATTTGTTCTCATCAAGTCATCGGTAAAATAATAGCTGTCCAGAGACATTGCATTGGACTGGCAAATGGATTTCTCAAGAATTTCGTAACTTCCAGTAAGAGGATATGTTACTTTATATGGAGAAGATAGTAAACTAATTATCTGTGAGCCTTACCCTGACCGCCTTAGTTAACGCGTGGCCTTCGGGTAGAATCAAAAGCACAGAACATAAAGGGAGGAATAAAGGCATCAAATGTGCCATTTAAAAAAAGGAAGTTTAGTATGTCAGTTAAAACCCAAATGGTCTGAAAGCTTCAATGTTCTTCAAAAGAAATAGAAGCAAATAAATTATTTGTTAGTTTTGAGAAGTTTCCTGTGTATATTAGAATTCCTGATGAGATCTGAAAGAATGTTCTTTTCAGCTGTTGTTGCTGCTCAGAGTGCCAGAAAGGGGCAATAGCTTCTTCCTTCATTTTCATCCAGGTTTTGCAATATTTCCCCATTGCTGTAAAGCTGAAGAATTGCAGTGATCCACCAGAACAAACGGAGGTTGATAGTTTCTGCTTGCCAGAATTAAGCCTCATATGTAACTATGTGGCAGGCTTTCGAAAGTAGCTGTTAACAGTTCTGGGTTTTTTTCCCCAAATGTTCCCCTAAACAAGTTAGACCTGAATAAATTGAAGTTTCTCAGCATACTTTTTTTTGAAAATCTTATCTTGGTTTGAAAGCCGCTAACAAACATGCTGCTGAGCTCATTACAAAGAGCTATACAGCTACAGTGGTTGGATTTAAGCTTATTTCAGTTGCAAGTTTTGTCTATTTTAATGACCCATTTTCACATCTTCTTGAATTGATTTTTTACAGGTTTGTTTTTTGTCCTGCCCTGCACAGACAGCTTCATCAAAGTTGATATGAGAACCATCTCTTTTGATATTCCTCCCCAAGAGGTGAGTTTGCACTTGCCTTTGTATCTGCTAAAGTGTTTGCAGAATTTTTTGCACTTTCTTTTGCCTTTCCCTCTCTCAGTATTGAGTAGCATGTAGTTTTAATGTAGATTTCTTGTGCAGGTTCAGTGTATTGTGAAGAAGACATACATCCTTTAGTAATGTGATTCAATAAGAGAAGATCCCTGAAGGAAAATAAATTATGCTGTCCTCTAAGGAAGAAATAAGATAACTTAATTCTGCCTAAGAGCTAGAATGGGAGGGGTTTGGAATGAAGACTGCTGGACTTTGTGTAACATCCTCTAATTGTTTCTGTGAGATTTGGAAGATTTCCAGAAGCAGCAGTGATCTTTCCTATGCCAATTGATCTAGATATATAAACTAGCTAAAACAAAGGGATGAAATTATTATATACATCAAATGCTATTAACAGCATCTCAGGGTAACGGTCCACTCCCTTACGTGGGTTTTGTGTACACGTTACTTCCTGCTGTGCACAGGAACATTACGAACGTGTACCGCACCTCCCGTCATCCCATGTCTTTCAGTTTGAAGGTCCTAAAGAACAATTACTTTTATTTCTAGTCCGTTTTTCCCCGGACATCTTAATTTTTCAGGAGAATCTCTCCACAGCATTAAGCTAGCTGAACTCAGTGATGCCAGCTCCATGGATAACAAAAGAATAAAAACCAACTAGCCCTCTAAAAACTTAGTGAACAATTGCATGTTGATGGTAATAACTGCATCCCTCATGTATCTGGTGTATTTTCCAAGGCAGAGATGCTTGATGCAACCTGTCTGGTGCATCTGTTTCCTGTCATATTTGCTAGTGGGTTTATTGCTCGTCGTTATTGTAGATTTAGACAAATGGCAACTGTCATGGTACAATGTAAAGGGTAATTGGTAGAAACCTAACCCTGGCAGGCAAAAAGTGCTTGCAGCTGCTGATGTGCCATTAGTGAAGCCATCAGTTCTACAGTTTTTCTTTTGGCTTGATTAAATTATGCTTATGGATTTAGGTTTGTTTTCAGTAGGTAAAAGCAGAAATACATTTTTATTTGTACAACTTGATTTCTGTGCATGCTACTTATTCTTTATCTTATGCTATTATGAAAAGCCTGCTAAAATAGGTAGTTTGGGGAAGGACAGAGCAGGTAAGTGTTGAAGGTTCAATAACTCACGTGTCCCTCTCTCTTGTCAAATAATGTAATGATAATAATAGTCTAACCTAGAATTAGGACACCTCTTCTCATGGTCGTGCAGCATATTTCAGTCTCTTCTTAACTTTATAACTAATATTAATGCTTCTTTCTGATGTACCCTCTTCTAAACCTTAAGAGTATCTGTCTTTATCTTTGCAAGTACGTCTTTTGCTTAACACACAAGTGTTAAATTCAGTAAATCACTTGAATGCAGCTTCAAGGATGTTCCCAAATTGGGTTTCCTCTGCAACTTGTCTAGAAATCACCTCCAAGAAGGACAATGAAGTGGTAGGTAATAACAGATATTTCTGATTAAATGTTGAAGTGAGGCTGACACACATGAAGCTGAAATACACGAGGCTATTGGGACAGGCAAAACCGATTTTCGAAGTACCTAGACATACTTCAGGGAAACCTTCCAGTCTTTTTCTAAAACACCTTGTGGGCGTGGCTCGCTGTTTCTCTAAGCCTTCCTATACATTAACATCCTTTTTACAAAGTTTCTGCAATTTTGTAAAGTAACTTACACAGCCACTGCTGTGCTGGAGTCTCTAGCACTGGCCATTCCTGTGTTATGGAATAAGCGGTATTGAGAACCACCTTCAGCTACAGTCACACCTGCTTTGTGATGTTTCTTTGAAAGTGCAGCTGAAATACACTCCCTCTTTCCTCACCTGCTTTTAAAATGGGTTGCCTGTTTTGCCCTTGTTTTATAAACTGACACACCTGCAGAGTTCTGTCTTGCTAAATCAATAGTCCTGTGACTGAACTTCAATGCAAGTGAAAATGTAATGTGTCCTACATTTGCAGTGATACTCATTATTAGCCTTTTTCTCTGTGCAGAAACATCCCATGAGCCTCTCATAAATGTTTCCAGTGGGCGCCCTTAACTGGAGTGCTTCAACCCCTTTTGAATGCAGTGGTCACATATTGCTATATCTGCATTAAAACAAAACAACTTTGTTGATGTTCTTGGAGCCTTTTCTGTTGCTTCTGTCCTTCATTATCCACACCTCTTGCTTTCCTGTACAGTCAATCTGCCTCTTACACACCCGTTACTACAAGCCTCACCGAAATATAATGAGGGGGACCTACCTGGTTATGATACGTTGCTAGTTTCAGAATAACAGGTTAACTTTCCCAGGTGAAAGAGCATATGTATTTTGCTGTAAATTATTTCTGATTTTTTTTTTCTTTCACTTGTATGAATTGCAGATTCCTCTGTGAATTTGAAGAAATGAGTTAGAAATAACATGATAGCAAAGCTAGCAGAATTTATTTTTCAATGAGAAGTGCTCTAATCCCATATTTAGTCTTGGCTTTGCAGAGCTGTTCTGGAAGATTTGTGCATCTGTACATAGACATGTTCACGTGCAGCATACGTGTGTAAGACCTTTTGTTTTCAAGATACTTGCTTTACCCTGGAAAAACCAGGAGTTTGTTTAGTAAAACAAACACATAATTATCACGATATTCAATAAATACATGCTTAATTATTATGTGCTTTTCTCATTACTTTTAAGATCTTGACCAAGGACTCCGTGACAGTTAATGTAGACGGAGTGGTTTACTACAGAGTGCAGAATGCCACCCTTGCTGTAGCGAATATCACAAATGCTGACTCAGCCACCCGTCTTTTAGCACAGACTACCTTGAGGAACGTTCTGGGGACCAAAAACCTTTCTCAGATTCTCTCTGACCGTGAAGAAATAGCACACAGCATGCAGGTATGAGCAACTTTACGTAAGCAATCAGTCAAGTAGTTAGGCAGCAATCCCCTGCATGACTTAAAGGCCAGGATTTATTTTACCTTGTAATTGATAAGCCAGGGTGTGATTTGGAGCTTTAGGCAGTATTCCGCTGCTGAAGGAAATTATGCCACAGATTTCCTTCAATATATTAATCAAGCTGTGGGGCTTTTTTGTTAGTTTACAACAGTTATGCTTTTATAGTTATTGAATCATAATATAGATATAAAAGCCCTTAAAGTTGAAGAATTGTAAGATGATTCATTCCATTCATTGGTCATTCTTCAAATCTGGACATTTGTTTGCAGCCAGGTAGATGGCTTAACTTAATGGTTCTGCCTTACACAGGCCACACTTGACGAGGCCACAGATGACTGGGGCATTAAGGTGGAACGTGTGGAGATCAAGGATGTGAAATTACCTATCCAGCTGCAGAGAGCAATGGCTGCAGAAGCAGAAGCTGCCCGGGAGGCGAGAGCTAAGGTGAGAACATGTAGGGTTGGATTTTTATTGGTTGTTTTTTTTTCTTCATGAATAACAAAATGTGGGGATGTAGAGGATGAAGATTTTCTCCCACTTGTGTTGTAGCAAACAGGAGCGCAGGGCAGGATTTTCGTACATTGGTGTCTAGGTGCTTGCTCTGTTTGTGCAGGTGAGATTTCCTTTAAAAATGCAGAATCTCAGGTTTTTTTTTTTTAGCACACTCCAAGAACAAATCATAAACAGAACAATCTTGAGGTTATTAGCTGGAGCTTGCAGTGAATTAGAAGCCAAACTTACTTCCAGCTTTTTTCCTGACTAGCCCTGATTTTAGGCAAGTCCTTTGTTTTCTGCTTGTTACTTTGTATGAGAAATAAAACAGCTGTCATACTTAGTTTTGTCACCCTTAAGCTGACCAGTGATCAGTTTGGTCATACGTCTTACTCTCTTCTGAGGGAGGAGAAGGTGGTACTAAATATTGAAGACTGGAGTAAAAAATCCTCTGGGGTAGTTAGAGCTGTCCTTCTCTAGGACTAGGCGAGTCAGCTTTCTCCCTTACTGTTCTGTGCCCTGCAATTTATTGTTTTGTTAATCCTTTCTTCAAAACTTAGTTTGACTTCCATAGATGCAACTGTAGATTCTGGTTTTAAAAAAACAAAACCCTAGCTGTCCAAAAAAAAAGCCTTTTTTTGATAGACTAAGCTGATAGAATATCAGCACCAGAGAAATTTTTGAAAATAGAACAAATGCACCCATTGCATTTTCAAGATGTGGTGTCAGCTTTTGTGATCTGGCCTCCTGATACGGAACAGGAGGAGAACAGGCACATAGAGCCTTGAAAGCAGACAGGAGTAGCTCATGTCTGAGCAAAGAAAAGGCAGAAGTGATGAAAGAACGTGGTAGGGGGAGGTCACTCGATCAGAGTGATGAGCACTGCCTTTAGTCTATGACTTAAGGCTAAAGTCATCTTACAGCTTTCTACCTTCTACTGTGCCAGATTGAATTCAGTTTCATTCACTTTGCTTCCCCAGGTAATTGCAGCTGAGGGTGAAATGAATGCTTCCAGGGCCCTGAAAGAGGCATCCATGGTTATTACGGAGTCTCCTGCTGCTCTTCAGCTTCGTTATTTGCAGACCTTGACCACCATTGCTGCAGAAAAAAACTCCACCATTGTCTTCCCATTGCCCATAAATATGCTGCAGGGCATCATAGGTGCAAATCGTTAGGTAGATTGGGAGGAGAGAGTTTGGGGTGGGGTGTTTTGCTACAGGGAATATTTGCAACACTGAATTCCTGTAGTTTCTGGTGATGTTAACAAAGTGGATTTGCTGATGAACCTCTTTTGTTAAACTATATGTAATGTTTGTGAATATGGAAATCAAAATATTTGAAATTGCAAACCTCTCAAAATGAGTACAGGCAGATTGTGATCTTCAGTAAGCATCTATCCATGCTGTCCTGGAGGGTACACCTTTAACCTGTAACCTCCCCTTTCCAAATAGTGCGTAAAGCCGTCTGGTGATGGTGAGGTGACCCAACATTTGGAGAGAGCAGCATTCCTTTTTAACACGTGGCTCTGTAGCCCTGCAGGGGAACTGGAAGAGCCCAAACTATGTTCTCTTGGAGAGCATGGGATGAAGTCATCTGATTGCCATGTGGAAACGTAATGGAAATTGATACAGGAGTGAGAATACTATACTGGGTACTTCCAAAAATGGGCTCATATTCCCTAAAATAGCCCCCCATTCATGAAAAACGGGTGTTTAGCCAATGTTACTGAAGTGGAACTTTCCCTCTCTGTTCTGCCACACAGAAATGGCACAAAGATGCCCTAGTTATGGACACAATGTGCTCACAGTCACCGATGGGCTGTTCTGCTGGTATGGTGGTGTACCTGTATAGAGTAATGCAGCTTTAAAGCACTGAAAAGGTGTTGGCTCTGTCTTTATCTGTTTCTCTCAAAATTAATTTTAAAAAGCCCAGGTACTGACTCCTGCATCTTATCCAGTTCTAAAACCTGCTTCTCTAGGAAGCAAGAGCTTCATAATTAGTGGGGGGTGCTGATGTTTAACAGAAGATGCTGTACTGTTTATGTATCTGTTTAACAAATTAGTCATTTACCTGTTAATGCTGCTTCTGAGCAGACCTGTAGAATTTGTTGCGCCACGAAGGGCTTATGCTTAATACCAAAAGCATGTAATCTTCAGTTCATGTAGTCTTGAGCTGTAAGTCTGTTAAACTATATTCATATTTTGTACCTGTTTAGTAACTAATTACAGATGAAAATGAGAAGAATTAGTCTCCTTGGGAGGGGGAGGCTTTTCAGGCTTCCACCATCACTAAGTTTGGCAGCTGGTCTTTAATTATGGTGAGGTGGCAATGAAAATGATTTAAGTGCCCTTCTCACACTGGCCAGCATAAAGTTCATAACCTGTTTTTTATCACCTTTTTGCTACAATCAGTTCTGTATTTACAGGTATTACTTTTACTGACACCAGGATCTGTTTACCTGTGCCTTGATACGCTGTGCCTTTGTCACTGTTGTGAGAAAATGCCCAAGCTGTTGGGGCTTGAGCCAATTTGCACTGTTTCTTTTCTGTGTCTTTCTGTGAATTTTTTTTCCTTCTCCATCATAAAAGTAGTGCTACCAGTCCGCATGTGTTTGTCAGTACTTCAGTTAATGTAAGCTGAGCTTGACTTTTTGCTGGGAGAGGGGGGAGAAATACGGTTACAAAGCTGTAATAATTAGGATGACTGTGCTCATGCTCTTGAAGTAGGAAACAAGAGCAACTGCATAGCCTGAGGTGAATCCTTGGGGAAGATGAGTGAATCTAACACTCGCTGTTGCTGCTGTAGATGGCCACCCCTGTGAATTCTTGTTGACACCAGGAGCATGCTTTTTGCTCTCAGCCTGAATAAAAAAACACACTGTTTACTAATGAGTGACTTTCTGAAAGAGCAGAATACAGTTCATTTATCAGGGTCTTAAATGCTAATAATTCTGGTGAAGGGAAAGCAAAACAATCCCCAAACCCCCAAAGTAATTTCTCTAAGCACTTAATAAAAAGCATATGTGCAAAAGATGGCACAAAAAAAGTTTAGTTTTCTAAGGTGTATTTGTTTCAAGCAAGTTCAAATGTGGGATTCTGTTTAATGTTTTCTTCTTTGTAACAAACCCCATCATTTCCATTCTTCACAAATTCCGTACAAGCTTTATTGTATTAAATATAATCAAAGCAAGGAGTAGGGTCAATGACTGGTCATGATTGTTTTGGGTAATTATTGCACAGCTAATTGGCTATTAACATCATTGCCTTGTTAACATGCATCCTGCAGGAGGAAGTAGCTCTTGAAGGCATTGAAGGCACTAAACTTGCTCCATTTAAAAAACAAAACAAAAACAAACTTGTTACTTAGACATCCACATCTGCCATTGCTCTCTGTAGAGGATCCACAGACCAGTAGTCGTCTTCCCAGCCCAGGAACCAGCCAGAGAAGGTTGGTGGCTCAAAGCCCTGCTTAACGACTGTGACTGGAGTTCTCTTATCGCGGCTGGCGGGATCGGTCTCAATGTACCGTTTAGCTGAAAACACACAAGTAGAAGGAAATCTCATAGAGTACAAGTCTCATGGAGCAATGGCTGAAACCGCTTAATTGTAGCTAAATGGATGATTGTTCATTTAAACAAAAAAACACACACAAAGAGTTTGCACTCTGGTTTTATCTACGCCTGTTGGAGACTGGCACTTGTTTGTAAAAAACTGACATTAGGATTATAAAATGCTGCAATACGGCGGCAGCCTACAGCCGCGTACCCGTACAAAGATACCTTCTCAGTGTTAGGGGGTAAGCAGAGTGTGGCTCTTTGTGCTGACCTTAGGGATCCTGCTTTCTTGAGAGATGTGATCTCTTTAACTGATCACAACACCAAATTTTACGTTGCGATTGAGATACATTTCTCAGTATATTAAATTGCCTGCCTTATGATCGAGAGTGGGAAAATAAAAAACAATTAGTTCAGAGAGGAAAATGTGACGTTACCAGATTTCAATGCCTCAGTCTTTTCTTCTTCTTGGGCATCTTTCCCAATCCATACAAAGACCTAAAGATAAAAAATGCCATATGAATTATTTCAGCAACAATCGATCTCTTTATGAGAGAAAGGATAATTTAGACCAAGTCTCAGTGAACAGAATATGGCACAGAACTAGAACGTACTCGTGCTGGTGTGCCTGGAGAGTTGACCTATGTGACTAAAGCCATTGGTAGGTAAGTTTTTGGACTGTGTTTTGTCTATATAAATTCTAGATATATTAACAAATTATACACTAGCTTAACGTCAGGAAAAGTAGCAGATGTTTGAACATTTTTACATAAACATACAAAATTCATCTTTAAATTGCCTTTTGGCTGGTTTAAGCACAGTCTGTTATTGAAAAATAACAGAAGATGTGTCAGTATCTTAAACTGCTGAATCCTAACAATGGTTCACAGTCCTCTCCAGCTGAGACAAGGACGCTGTCCTCAGGTCTGCAGACTGGGGGAGTACATGCGATACACAACAGCCTGTTTTCTTCAGCCTTCAAGCTAACCAAAGAAGCGACAGGACACCAGCTCTTTTCTCAACTTCCAGGTGTAAGTTCACTTCCACATCACTAGTGAGGTGATTTGTTCCCTGAGGCTGAAAGGGCTCTGTAATAAAACAACTCTTCCAGATACTGTAATCTGGGTCTCAATCTAGAGCCAATTTGTGCCTGTTCTTTGCTTCCCTCAAAATACAGCACTATACCAGCTATAGGAAGAAAATTAACTATCCCAGCTGAAACCAGGACACCACTCAGTAAATGTGACATGCCTGGTCCCATGTGTCAAGGAGCATAACATCATCTGTAGCAAGGTCATCCTGAATCAGATCTCCAGGAACTTCTTCAATCTGGAAAACATAAGGTTAAAAGATGAGTACATACTTTAAGCGCCATGGTATTTGCCCGTGCAATTCAGGCTATGTGACAGAAGAGCTCTTAGACCAAAGAACACAAAATCAGTTTCTGTCTGAAACTTTAACTCATGCCCAAGACTTGTCATGCTGCCTATTTTTACTTGAAAGATTAATGAGTTAAAATTTGAGGAGTCTCAGTGCTAATTGTTAACCAGAGGAGGACCAGTCTGATGCCTCAGAAAGTTACTGTGCTGACACAACAGTGCAATAGAACCAGCTGCTGTGTCTGCAGAAAAATGATGCCGATGCTTTCCTTCGGGAGGCAACGCCACGAAGGACAACAAGGTGTAACAGCCTGTTGGTTGGCTCAGAGCAGACTGGGACTGAGTTCCTCCCAGCTTTGTCAGACAGATGTTGAATTAGTGAACTGTCGTCTTAGATACTCACAATGAAGCGTCCACTCTTGTTGGAGCATGCGAAAAGACGAGGAGGGTGAGCATCCATCTTCCTGTCCTTCAGGCGGGGAGAGGTACGGTAAGGAGCTTTTCCACCCAAAGCTGCCCAGAAATTATCTGAAAAAGAGAAAGAGATACTGATGCTTCCACTGTTCATGGAAGCCACAGTAGCAGTACGGTTTCGGCAGGCCTTGAAGTGCACTTCTATGTCAGAAAGTCCCAAAGGCCTACAAGCGTGAGTATGCTGTTAAACAAAACAAAGATGCTTTGGAGAATCCCCTCTGCGGCTATGTCCACATTTCCTTGTTCTGAGAGACAAAATATCCATGACATAATTACTGAGAATATGCAACTACAAAGAAATGATCTCAGATTCCATTGTGGCTCCCTCACCTGGCTCTCTGCCCTCAGAAACCTGTACTGGGCGAGCTCCCAGTATCTTCAGCAGCTCTTGTGCTCCTGATTTCTCAGCATCACTGGCTCCTTGGCCAACCCACAGGTAAGTAGCAGAGGGAGTTTTCAGGACAAAGGCATCGTTGGAGTTCAGCTGACTGGCAGCAGCATCCAGCTGAAAAGAAAGAACATTGCACACATCAGATGTGATCATCCCCTATGCAGAGCCCATTATTTCAAAATAAAAACCAGTACCTATCATTGAATAAATTGCAAACAAGATACTTCATATAAGCTCGTAAGGTATAAGATATGTTGTATGTTTGCCAATATCTGAGTGATGAGTTAGCATTATCATATGAGAAGAGTAAATAAATGTGTATTTCTGTGTATTATTTACAGATACATATGACCTATGGCAAGAATGCTTGGATCTGTCATTTTGCCAGTCTTTATGACAGGAGATTTAAGAACTTGCTGGGGAGACATTCCTGCTGCTGAGGCTGATGAATCATTAATGTAATTTCCTTTATGTCAACAAGGACATGCTATCTTGACGCTGGAGACCTAGGAAGTTGCTGCAGACATAAACCAGCACGATGTAGCTGCCTCACCTGTAGCTATTGACCAAGATTTAGCCTCTCTGTTGTTGTTGCATGGGTTTTTTTTAATGTGCATTTTCTTTCAAAGGAGTAGGGCACTTAACCTGTGTCCTGGCACAAATTCTATTTGCATATCAGGTATTTAGCACTTTCTGTCTTCGGCACTGTCGTCACACAAGCTTAGAACAAGTCACAATGGCCAGATCCTCACGGTTTTCAAGAGTGAAAAGTACAGCATGCAGGGTACAGCATCCAGTGGGGACTTAAGAGAAAATAGCTTAAGTGTATCCAAGGTGGTATTTATAAACTAATTAGAAAATCATTATTATCACTACTTATCCATGGGAAAAGAGAAATCTTTAACAGTTTGTAAAGTTTTCAAAGTGTGTTTCAGTTTAAATAAGAAAGCTCCATTTGGCCCGTGTTCTGTTGAAAGGGACCGTGTTCCCATCACAGCCTACTCATACAACACAGAAGTTGGCTCTCTTTCCACATACCTCTACTGCTCTGGTAGCTCCCGACGTGCTGGATCGGACCTGGAAGAGCCGCGTTGCTGCTGGTGCTGTCTGGCCTCCTTCCCTAGAGGTTCCACCCTTGTAAATAATCAAGGGCTTTCCACCAAACATACTCATCAGATGAGGTGGCTCTTTTCCTTGCACTACTCGTTTCTAGAGGAAAAGAAACTTGCTGTCAGTTTTAAGCTACTGCTAAAAGGCAGCACAAGATACACTAGAAATGGCCTTTACAACCATCTTTCCAGCAGGAATCTTCATATAGCACCTAGCTGGTCACAGGAGCTTAGCTATTACCTCTCGCACAAAAAAAACCAAAACAACCACAAACAGTGTTTAAACTGAGTTCTCACAACTGCCATTTCATTTTAATCGATGAGTGATCCACTGGCACAGAGGTAGCAAGTAACAGCTGTAAAAAACCTCCTGCCTCACACAGGCCTTTTGTAAAACTTTCTTGTGTAATATAACTGGAGTGTAAGTTAGGCACACAGCCTCTTCACAACAACTACACCATAGCTGGAGGCTGCCACTACATGACTGGGTTTCTCCACTGCCAATTGGGATCATATAACATATATATAGAGCTTATTTATTCTCACACTGTTGGGGTTTTTTTTGGGTTGGTTGTATTTGGGTTTTTTACCTGCACAGGGCTGCCTCCCAGCTCCTCATCCAGCTGTACTGTGAGGAATGCAGAGGTTGCAATTTCATCCTGAGTGGAATCAGCACCCTGCCTGAAAAACAAGGCAGAATACGAGTTTTATTTTCAGCTCTTCCCCCCCCCTCCCCTCCCCCACCTTACAGAGATTAAGAGGTAAGGAAAACCTTTGTTATCAAACCTCCGCAGCACTTCATTCAACGTGAAGGAGAAATTCCCTGTCCTATATTGTAACACAGTGATTACACAGGGAGACAGGAATGTTTGCTAGATAATAGACACAGATTCTTCAGTATCTTCATGCCTATCTCCCATTATCTTTCTAGCAGCTGGTTTAAAAAGCACGCCTGTTGGCACTGTTATTAGGAACTACACATGTAGCCCTGGACAGACTGCATCCTTTCTGGTTGCAGTCAGACAGCTTGCCTGCACCCTCTCTGCTTGCTGATGAGCAGGGAGACCTCCACTGGGAGACTGCAGAAAAACTCCTCTTTAAGGGCATGGTCTGGGAACTGTAACAGTCACAAGCCACCAGCCAAGGTGGCAGAGGATCAAAAGCTAGCTACAGTGGTCTCAAAAGATGTAGGAACTCTGCCAAAAGAACTGGAGCTTGATCTAAAGAAAGAAGTAACTACTACTGGGGGGGGAAAAAAAAAAAGAAAGAAATTCCTAGCACAGTACTTTCCCCCATTGTTCCACTTCAAACGAAACATTCCAGACCCCTGGTAGTATTTTATTTGCAAGAGAAGGTTATCCAGGGTGCAATTTTATCACCCAAGAATCCTCTATAAGTGACAACCAGCAGTGATCCATTTTCAGAGAAGTGGACTCTCAGCCCCACACAGCCCCAGTGTTTCCCGGCGTGCATCAGGAAACCTTTCTTACCAGGTGTAAATAATCTGTCCCTGTTTTCCGGCATGCTGGTAATTGTACAAGATAATATAGCTATCCCCTCCGTAGAACTGGCCATATGTTGAAGGATCCACTGGCACTTTCTGTGAGCCTTCTATTCTCCAAATCTAGAAAAGGAGAGGAGCAGAAATATTCTCATTTCAACGTGCTAGCCAAATAAACAGACTTTCCTGGCGGAGTTCTTTCCAAAGCCTGCCTCCCAGCACTCGCAGTCCTGCAGCCCCACCTGCTGGGGAACGCCGCTGAGGGCTGGCACGCCACAGCCTGCAGCCAAGCCGGGAAGCAGGGCACATGTAGCTCATCCTGTTGTGGGCTCCCAGACTTTGGTTGGATTCAACCAGAAGGACTGGAGAAAACGTGAGTCAGACTACTAGCACCGCCAGCACTGATGCCCGTTTTGTACCTCAGATGATCATTTAAATTTCTCTCAGCTGGACAGTCAAGAACAGAGCTTTTAGGCTTTACTGGGGACTTTTCAAAAGTCTAACAGTGGCTAGGACCTCTGTGGGCTTTTGGATGGTACTCAGTCCTTTCAAGCCCACCTCCACCGCTGTGCAAACACATGCTTCCAGGCACAGGAGACAAGTGCTCTGAGACAGTCACCCATCACACATGTGATGGGAACAGCTGGAATAACAGGGAGGAGGAGGAATGAAAAAGTCTGGGTCCACACTGTTGGGTGAAGCATTGCCCCCAAGGAATTTTTGGGGGCAAAATTAACAGCTATCTACACTGCATAGCTGCAGGGCTCTCAAAACCCTGCTGGCACCTCTGGTGTTAAAAATTCCCTCAGCAGGGGAATTTCCCTCACAAAACTGCAGTGCTGATGATTCTCAGGCCTCAATCTGTTTCACTGCTCTTGCGGGAATGCCATCAAGCAGCAAAGAAAATTCTGGAAACCTTCCCAAAGGGATTCTGACATTGCTCACCTGTTTCTTGCCAGAGCCGTCATCCTCCATCCCGTGCTGGGCAGCCATGGCCTTGGAGGTGTGCAGAGTAGCAGCATCGAAAGGTACCTTCTCGATCTTGGCAACGCGAGCAGAAACGTAAGCCTGCCCCAGTCCTTCTGTCTGGTCCTTGTCCTGCCAGTTCTTGAAGAATTGCTTAAACAAAGGTGTCTCACCACTCTCAGGGAGGATTTGGACCTGAAACAAACGAGCCAGCCCATCAGGAGCAGCCTTGCCCTCCATCCCACACAGCTCCAGCTCTGGCTGCTCCTTGCTTCATGTGCGCCCTGGTTTCAGGCTGACAGAGAATTGCCTGGTACAACTGGTACAGGTACAACTGGTACTGGTACAACTCCGCTGAGATCACAGCAGAGAAAGGCTTGGTGCCAAGATGTGGTATTAGGAACAATGTCAGGTCTCACTGACACCATCATCAGAGACGCAGCAATCAATAGTACCTATTACCATACTGGGCAAATATTGTTGAAGAGAGAAGAGACGTCACAAACCATGTGTTTTCTGCTGCTTGTGACCAGAAGTTTGAAAGGATCTGTTTCCTTTCAAGGCAGTGTTATTCAATCTTTATGGCTCCGTGTAACAACATCTGGAAGGTCCACACTATCATAACCAACAATATGGGTCTCAATATGCTGTAAGATACAGAGTCAGTTTCAAGGAAAGCTGAAGGGATATTAAGCCCTTAGAATCATCCGAGAACAAGAAGGGCAGGTTTATCTACGCCTTTGCTTTTTCACTCTTTGGAGAAGGTCATGGAAAAGGTAAAAAAGTATCTGAGATAAAGAAACGTTAAATGCTAGTTGTGTTGAGGTAAATGCTACCTTAAATACAGTGCTAGCCCAGGAACAACACTGCAGTATCTCCCTGCAGAAGAACAGATCACCCAAAACAGGAGATACTTGACTGCTGGTGACACTGCACATGAACCGTGCTCTAGAGTCAGCGGCCTGTTTGGCAGAAAAGTAACCCCAGTGGTGCCTGCGGCTCGGCAGTAGGTGGCCTGCACGTCCTTACCTGGGTATGTTTTGGATAACCCATCTTATCAATGAACTCTGAAGCTGTTTTCAGCGCCGCCTTCTTCTCTTCAGAGTTGGCACTCTTGCCTTTAACAAAAATAGAGAGAAGAGGTCAACTTTTTAAAAGTTCTGCACACGCAGAGAAGAAACTGTTCCAGGTACTTCTACCTTTTGCAACAGCCTTCCAGCTAGATGATGCCAAACAGCAAACGGCAATTGTTTGATCTCTTTTATGCTTTTAGTGATGGCTGAGAGAGCACAATTGCCTGTCTACTTATAATATTTGTTTTTTCTTCCTGGTTCCCAGGACCCCCCCTTTAATTCTCTACACTAAAGACCCTGTACCTCAGCACCTGACATTTTAGATGAGAGTGCTTTTCTGAGATTGTTAATGCTAATGCTATCTGAACTTGCCCTGAAAAGTACCACCACCATGAGGTGTACGTTCCCCACCCAGCTTGAAAGAAACAGCACTTGGTATCTGGATGAAGACCCTATGCATGCATAATCAGTTTCTCCTGCATCTCTATGGTACCTTTCCAAACAAAGATCTTTCCATCTGTGCCATGGTCCAGAATGAAGCAGTCATCTGTACCCAGGGCTGCCTGGGAGAAGGGGTTCTCATCTGCCACCAGGGAAACTGCCATGGTCCCAGCCCCATTGGAGACCTGTGATAACAGAGCGTGGACATTAGATAAGGCATTGTCTGCTCCCCTCCTGCTGCATGGTTAGAGTCCAAAACTCAGGGAGTGGAAGGGAAATAAATAAAATTAAAGCATTGGCTGCTTCAGGCACTATTGTTTTTCAAACAAGATACCTTTGACACAGCAACAATATGACAAAAACATAACACTTACCTTGAAGATTTCAAGTAGTTCTAGTAAAGCAGATACTGCTAGGACCAAAGAAAGTTTGATCCAAAATGGTAAATACCCTTGCTGCACAAGCAGCCAAGAAATGTATTCTAAAGCAAACCAACTGCACTCAAAAACTGGAGGGGACAGTCTTGGTAACTGTGAATGGGCCTCCCTGTATCAAGTAGGTTTAATAGTCTGAGTTCCTGTACTTACTAACGGAAAAAGGTCCACATCAGAAATCATCTCAGGATCTATTCATCACGTCATCACCAGAGACTGCTGTGAGAAGATTCCTCCCAAAAAGTCTTGGACATTCTTCTACACTTATGCTAGAGGATGGCAAATGTAACCTTCCAAAACATTGCTTCATCATGCTCACTGGATGTAGAAAGGGGTAGATCATTGTTCTCAGGCTCACTATTTCTTGTTCTTCCCTGTCATCTTCCTAACACAATGCCTAATAACACAAAGGAAAACCCCCTTTCTTCCCCACTCCTTCCACACTTCACCTTTCCCTCAAAAACTCCTGGAAAAGGAGTCAGCTGACTCGCCACAGTCAAAAGTGGCAAGAAAGACAATAGAAAGCAAGCAGGTATGCAGTGTAAGCAACCAAGGTTCATATATAAATTTTGATAAAAAGCTAACAGCAGAGTGAGGCAGAAGTAGGACTCAGAGCCACTCAGCTTCTCTCTGCTATTCCAGCTCCATCTAATTGCGCAAAGATCACTCAATTCTCCAGAAGGTCATTTATCAGGGTTTCTTGTTACCTTATAGAGTTTAGCCAGCTTTCGATTGGCTGTGTCAGTTTTGGTCTCGTCAGAAACTCCTGGTGGCAAACTGGGCTTTGGTCCCAGGACCTGTAAGAGAGAAAAAAAAACATTACCAGCCCATCCAAGAGGATCTCTCTTTCCCAGACGCTCCAGCCACAAGAACAAGTAGAAGGAACCTCTAGATTAGGAACAGTGAAAATATACTCTGATGTCCTGGCAACACAGAAAGCCAAGTTTGCATGGAATTGAGCATTTATACCACTAACAATTCATACGTAAAGACACACACTACTGAGCCTATCCACCCATCCCACCCATTCTTCCACACACCACCCTTCCCACTCCAGCATAGATAAATGGACGAAGCAAATAACCTGAAGCATTTCCTCCCGCTCTGATCCTTCCTCTGAAACATAGACCGTGGCACGACCATTCCGCTCGTTGTCCCGAATCCCTTTGGCCAGTGTAGTGGCCTTCAGCCGTTCATGGCGGTTGCTGCTGGAGCCACACCACTGAAAGATTTTCTGAGGGAAAAGAGAAAGACCATGCAGCTGTCAGAGCATAACAACTTCCTCTCTAGACAAGAAGCAGTATGGCTCAGACTGAAAGATGTTCAACTGGCTAAACAGTGTTTCAGAATGCTCAACACTTGAGATAGCTTCAACAGAGTGGGGGGAAAAAGTCCTTATGTGAACTAACCAGACATCTCCTGCCCCTGAAAGTCTGCTAAACCTGTCTTTGACATGGTACTTACACTGCCGAGGTCAAGGATGAAACAATCCCCTGTGTTGAAGCTATCCCAGGTCACAGGGACTTCCGTCGCTCGGACTACTCGCTTGCCTTTGACCTGCAGAAGCCTCTGCACAGTTACTTCATTGGGAACCACGTGTCTGAAGCCAGAAGCCACACCACCAGCCTAAGGAAAAACAAAGGAACAACAATTCACACTTGTGCTGTTGTGTCAGAAAAAAAACAAAACTCCTACTGATTTGCTGTGAGTGAGTCGTTTTTGCCTCTCTCAGGAAAGAGGGTCAGCAGCAGCTTGCAGAGAATGCTAGCTTGCCCAGGCTGGGCTTTTGTATAGCATATACCTGAGGATACATCCCAGCTATCCATTCCCACAGCGCCTAAGGGTCACTGATACAATACGGCTGGAGATATCAAATTTGAAGAAGATCACAATAAGCTGAGGTATTAACAAGATTTAATAGGTGGGGTGAAGAGTGTATTTCCACATGTAATATACATCCTGCCTACCAGAAATTATCCCAACCTCTCTGGGATTCACCTTCTCTGCTGATAAAGAGACACTTGGGATTACTTAATGTAGGCAACAGGACTCGCGTCAGTTATCCTCAAAAAATGCATAATCAAATTCAAATGAATGAAAATAACAACAATTGAGTAGGAAATAAGCAAAAAAGAACGACTAGGAAAGTCTCAGACATGAGGAAATGTAAGCACTTTGCAAGCATTTGAGCTGATATCACTTTCCTTGTGCTATTGGATTTTTAACAAACTAACTGACTGCATGTCAGTTGACTGCATGTTTTTACTTCTTCTATTCCACTTTACTGCAATGGCACGGAAGAGTAACTCCCACTACTATTCATCTACTGTACCAAAACACTACGTATGCTAAGGAGGTGGGCTAAACACAGAAAAAGATTGGAAAGGTCAAACTCTGTTATGTAAGTGGGGAGAAATTAAATTTACTGGGTAGGCGTTTCCCATTAACTCAGATTGCTGTTTCTTAAATTCACTCCAGACGTCTTGGGACTGTTCTTTCCTCTGCTTCTCAAAGAAAAACAAAACCTTGATTCCTGAAATTTCCTGGGGCTTTGCTTGTGTATTATTAATGCAGCCAAAGCTCTCCCACTGGGATCTGCTGTTCTCCACCCTGTCAGTTCTACCTCATTGAAAACATCTGGTTGAGAATGATTTTTAAGCAACTGGAAAAGAGACAATTTTCATTCTTCTGAGAATTAAGCAGTGGGCAGGATGGATTTCTTGCAAACTTGATTCAGCCTGGTACTATAAAGACAGAACCATCACCTACCTTGTACTTGATGCCAGATTTGAAGTACCCCAGGAAAGTTGAGGACTCATGGCCTTGCACTTCACGATGCTGAACAGCTTTCCCTTGAAGGTAGTCATCCATCTGGACAGTGAATATGGCAGCTGCCCCACGTTCATCTTGAGAGCTTTCATCTCCTAAGAAATGAAACGGCAACAACTTGGAGGGTATGCAGGGTCTCTGCCTCTACATTCAACTGTGCAAAAACACCAGGGAGAAAGCAGATTACTGGGAAGTTTAGTTTTCAGGAAGGTCTGCAGAATAGCCATTTCCAAACTTTTCTAATAACGGCTCCAAACAGCAGGATAAACTGTGTATTTTTCTGGCAGGCGTCCACCACCATCGTAACTGCTGCAGCCCCACTGCTTCACAGCTGTTTCCTTGATCAGTATCACTCAGTTTTCTTTTCCATTTCACCCTATCCCGGAAGGGAATTCGCTAAGGAGCATATACACAGCTGAACCTCCACGAAGACATTACCAGGCTTTATGAAGGCTGTAGACACTAGCAGGGCTCTAGTTCCACAGCAGCTTGCCTCTCTGGGGCTCTCTGTTGTGGAAAACCTATTGACAGATGGCAGGCATGACAAGCCACCACGCAAGTGTCTTACATAGCTTTAACTGTGACATTGTCAAAGAGTCTCGGTTTTGCAGGACATGGAGAAAGCCTTGCCGTGGTACTCGATGACACTTGCCGCAGAAGGCCGGTTAGGAGGTCTGAACTTCAGGGGGAAAAGTCCCACTCTCATTGAGTGAGGAGGATAACAACTGACCTCCACCCTTTCAGACAGAAAAGATTTCAGCTGCCCCCTTCATCTGAGATCTTGTCTGCTCTGTGAGCCTCTGGAGAACAGGGACTTACTCGGTCATCTTGATCAGAAAAAGCTATTTCTAGGTACAGAGTTGGCTGTACTAACTATTGCAGAAATCATTTCAAATATTTAAGGCGAGTAGCACTGTATGCATCTAAAATTGCATTCTCACTGTACTGTCAGTTCTGCTTTTTAACTCCTTGGGTAACACTTGCTGGACAAGGCTGGTGTAGTGAGAGGAACAGAGTTCGCTTTGGGCTCCCCATTCAGCAGGGGCACTCCCATCAGACTTACCTAACCAGAAATGCAAGTCATACTGGAGGTTCCCACTCCGCTGTTTGATGGTGTTCAGCACCAGATAGGAATCTCCAGTGAAGAAGTCTCCATACAGATTTTTTGGCACTGGTACCAAATCAAATTTCTCAATCCTCCAAATCTGAAGGCCAGGTTCCTTCCCAGCCTTCGAAAACTCAGCGTGTTCCACCATGCTGACAGGCTAGGGGCGAGACAGACAATATTGTTCAATATGCACAGTACGAGGAAGCACATATTTAAATTATATTGCTTCTGATCTCTTAACCTGTTCCAGGCAACAAGTGGAAAGTCTCCTTTTTTTTTTTCTCTTCCACTGAAATTCGAAGGAAAAACAAAAAGGGGGCAGGGGGGAAGTCTCTCAATCAATCACTGTTAATTTTCACTTCCAACCAACTCTACTTCCTGGCTTATTCCTGACTTACTCTTTCCTAGACTCTCTTTTCTCTGTTTTTTTTTTTGTCCACCTCTCCTGATTTTACCCTACATATTTTCTTTACTAATTTATAGCTTTTCAATATAAGTGAAAGGCTAATCCCCTTGTTGACTATTCTTTTTTATAAAGGCTGCATGATGTTCAAGACTGTAGGAAATAAACCTCTTTTAACTATACATGTTGTACATCTTGCAGGTTCTTTACAGTTTTTCTAAAACCTGTATTATCTTATCCAGTTCTTTCTGGAAAATTTTGTGAATGTCATTGAAGTTAGATAATTAACAGGTTTCTTATCTCTTTTCTATTCTGATACGTTATTTAGAACTCCTGTGTAACTGCTCCCTTACAGGAATTATGCTAATATACACAACATCCTGTCACACATTGCAATTTTGGTTTAATATGTGTATTGTCATACTCATGCAATGTATTAACAGTATGCAATCCATTCTTTTAACAAACATAATGAATACTTTTCTATAACTGTATTATAAAAGAATTCACTTTGGTAATACTGAAAGGAAATAAAACAGTTCTGTTATACTGGCAAAGGAAGTTTGTCCGTATATTACAGCATGCCTTTGAGGGGTATCAGATAATAGGGAAGAAAAAATTAAAATGTTATATTAGAAGCATCCAGTATTTTGACAAAGAAGATAGTTCACAGAAGGTGAATGGACAAAAGTACAAAACGCTCAGCTTTCAAGGCAGAAATAAAGAATGTTACAAACTAGAAAGCAAAACAGCAAGTTAGCTACCAAAGTGATTCCTAAGTTGAAATCAGATATCAAACAAAACTGGAAAACAACAAACTTTTAATGTTACAGTTCCAGACAGCCTGCCTTAGTTTCTCCCAAATTCCCACTATCAAATTGGAAAAACTCCTTAGAAAGAGTTGAAAGAGAACGTGACTCTTAAAAGCAATTGAAAAAGAGAAGTTTTTCAATGTTTAATTGTGATGTTCATCACTTACCACAGCTGAAAGCACAACAGCTGCTGTAACAACATATCCAAGCCCTGCAACAGACATGGAGCTAACACAGTTCAGCTTCAGAGCCATCGTGCAAAAAATGGTGAAAAAAATATAATGGAAGTCCTGTTTGCCCATTTCTAACAGCAAATGGGCTTCTCCCTTCTTCTGCAGAAGCTGTAGGGAGTCCCAGCTCCCTCCTCCTCTTGCTGCTAGTGAAGACCTACCGCAGAAGCCAATCTTTTATCAGGGACAAACACACCCACCCCCTCTGCAATGAAGGGGCGTAGCGTGTTTGTGCAAACAGACCTCTTGGAAGTCTCAGACTCCTTCAGCCATTCACAGATGCTTAATCCCAGCAGGAAATAACTCAAGACAATATGCTATCTATTACAGCCGACAGCGCAATTATGTGCAAACAAGCCAAATATCTAGTCATAAGGCCAGTAAGAGAGGAAGAAATTAAAAGACATCAGCAACAGAGGCGACATTTTGCCAGCTGAAAACTGCAAATAAATGGAAAGTTGATGAGACACAGAGGAACAGAAAGGCTGTTCCAGATGGCACGGGCTGCAGAGAACGATTTTGGAGATGAGATGAACAGAGAAGCACTGAAAGGATACAACTGAATAACCTGAGGATGGAGGGAAGACTCCCATCTCTCTGAACTTGTCAGAGGAGCAAGATGCAAAATTCAGCATGTGCTTTGCGTGTCTGGCGCCTGAACGCAATCTCCACACAAGCTGCTACCAGAGTCATACACTGGAGGGGTTGAGCTGGACCAATGTATTTCAGCTCATGTGTTAGCAAAAGGGTATTCGTAGCCTGGTAGGTAACAGAACAAGAGCTAATTCAGTGATTTTACAACCAGACATTACTGAGGGCGTGACAGGAATATAGCAGCCACCAAAGCTATTTGGTTCAATGGAATTACAACACGGCATGGCTGACCGTAGCACACCAACCATCTGCCACCAGCGAAGAGGTGGTTCTTCCAGCCATCTCACACTTCAGCAAGCCAACCTATCACATTTTCCCAGTGCCTGCAGTAAGTAAATCATGCAGAAAGAGTTGTAATCCACGTTCCATTGCAGCACCCCAGGAACAGAGCAGACCCATGCTCTTACCAGAGGGTGGAATGTGAGCAAGCAGCAGTGTCTGTGGTACAGGTCCTGCCAAGGGACGCATGGACACCTGCCTCAGACACGCTCTCCGGTATGTGGCTACGAATATCCAGCAAGGTCAACCAAGAATTCTAGGAGAAACATAACTATTGCCTGTGTGTGGTTGTGCTGCTGGTTACTCTTTCCTCTTCATGCACCCAGGGATGAATTATTGGCAGCCTCAGCTTCCCCATTTCAGCATCTCTCAAAAGATGCTTAAATAAGGGGCCAAATCCTCTACCTACAAAAGTCCACAACAAAACTTCCACGTGGGAAAGAGCAGACCTCACTTTGTCTGTGCTCTCTCTGTTCTCCAGAATATTTTCTTTCTCTCTCTCATTAGAAGACTACTTTTCTGTTGTCCAAGCTGATGCATTTTGTTTTGAAACGTCACCTTGGGAACTCTGATTTAATTAATGTACCTTTGAAAATTTCACTGGACATTCTATAACTGAAATAGATAATAAAAACAATGTCTTAGTCTTGCTGGTATTTCTGTTCTCTGTGGAGGAAGTTTGGAGTGTCAGAGGTCTTGAGTGAAAAAAAATGTTGGAACCCGGACTCCAAGAACGGCAGCTGTGACAGGTTTCTGCAGCTGCAGCATACCCAAACCGAGATGACTGGATTGTGTCACATTAAAAAGACATACATCCCTTCCAAACTGAAAAATATTTTGGACTTTTTGTTACTAAATATCTGCAAAGTGCCAGACTGGGCCAAACTTCAT
This sequence comes from Tetrax tetrax, assembly GCA_009806455.1. NCBI lineage: Eukaryota > Metazoa > Chordata > Aves > Otidiformes > Otididae > Tetrax > Tetrax tetrax. The sequence continues at coordinate 636,732 of WHYT01016251.1, forward strand.
AGACTGAAGGTGAAAAGAAGTAGGATAATTTTCTTTGTTAGCATCCTTTCTTAGGATATGTCCTAATCTGCAGATATATGCTCATAAGCATATATGATATTTTGGAAAAACAATTTATTTGGTCTTCCAATTAACTGGGCATTTTAGAAGTTTTTCCCTCAGACCAAGTTTGCATTGCCAATTAGCTGCAGAATGTAAACATAGGCAAAAGAGGGACAGAGGGCTGCAATGAATAAATTGTATATTATAGTGTTCTTTGGTACAAATTAATCTGAAGCATGTCAGAAGGGAATAAGCATAATATACTCCAACAGCTCGTGTGGTTTATTACCGCTGTCAGCAAATGTGGCATTGTTAAATCAAGCCACAGAAATCTGTGCTCTGGACATTTTATTGAGGGCATATGCCAGATGAGATCACTAGGACCCTACCAAAAAGGATGTCCTGTTGGAGACATGGGAAAAAGTCAAATTTCAAGCTGATGTTAATAACACCATCCAGCTTAGTCACAGAAAGGGGTGCTAGGCAGAGCCAACATCTTATGCAAAGGAAAGTTATTTAAGGAAAACGAGGAAAGCGCTTGGAATACAGGATTTCACTGCAGATGGATCATCTAAACGACACTTGGCTGCAAGTGATAAAAACAAGAACTTAAGAAAATAAGTCCAACGACTTGAGCAAACAGTGGAAAACAAAAAAACTTATTATTGTATCCAGATGTGCAGTTAACGCAATCACGACAGAACGCCATATAACAGAGACTGGCCTACAGAAGTAATTACAGGGATATTACCTCCTATTTACAAAACATACCTCCTCTTTACAAAACGCGAGACTTCGTACGTGAGGGAAGCAGACACTGTGCAAAAGCCTGCATCTAGCTCGTGTTAAATAATTTTCCTCGGGCTGGAAGCTGCTGGATTCAGAGGAAAGGCTAGAAAAGTCAGAGAGACCACAGCCCCTCTGCTCAGCAAATGTGATATTCTTGCCCCGCTGTGCGTCCTCTCCGTTACGGCACTGCTGGAAGCGCTGACAGCTGATGCTTCTACCACCTCTGATCTGGGGCTCGGTAGTTTTCTCTCCTAGCATCCAATCCAAACCACCTTTCTTACTTCCACCCTGCAACTTGTAATAAGCAGTTCTTTTTGCCTCCCTCCCTAAGTACTTCCATTTATGCTCTTTACATTCATCTCTGAGGCTGTGCCTCCCCCTCATGTCACAGAGTCACTCCACGCCCTCATAAATTGATGCCATCAGCGCTTTCGCCATTTCTCTTTCCTCTGAACGTGTTTCTACCAAGAGCGTGCCCAGCACAACTCTACTGAAAGGAACGTCCTGCCCCCTTCAAGAAAAACCTGTGGACACAGAGCCCAGCATCTCTTATTCTGTCTCATCACACTGCACAGTCCATTAGAGGGAATAATTAATGCCTAGTTCCTCCACATCAAATATACTGTCACATCTCCACACCTACCACCATCTAAAGCAACCAACAACGCCATCTAAAGCACCTTTCTGTGAGACAACATCATCCAATACTGACAGGGGGGAAGAGAGGAGAAAAATCTTAATTCTGTTAGGCTCCAGTCTGATCCCGACTCAACCTCAAACATTCAGAGCAGCTTTACCAAAGCTGAAGGAATGCATGCACTCAATCAAAACATCCTCTGACTTCTAGTACTGCCAGAGTTATTTCAGAACACAAAATGCACAAGAGAGTAATGATGATATTTTAACAGTTTTAAAATCAAACAATTATTAAAGCAAGGTTCAATACAATGGAATGGCCATAAATATTTAGCAGCCAGTTCCTCTGTATGACATAGCAAGCACCAGCTTACAGAGGGTTCCTCACAACACTTCGTACTCTGATGCTGGTAAGACTATCAGGAGCACAGATATTTTTAAGCCATCCAATGATGCTTCTGGATATTTTTTTTTCTGGATACTTACTGAAGATGAGCAATCAAAAAAGAAGAGGTGGAAAACTGCTGGTAAAAATAGTGGGAGAAAAAAGAAATAAATGCAGTGGTTCGTTTAAATGCACTCAGTTGTAAAGGGGTCTAAGTCTTGCAAAAGAAATAGACATTTTAAGTATTTACATGAAACAGAGAGACTCGGAGGTCTGATCATTACATGAACAGCATCCTGGTTTAAAATAAACTGTGCTTTTGGGGGTAAGGGGGCTTATTTTCTGTTGTCTCACAATGCATCAGAGAGAACTGTGTCTCTTCACATTCAAAAAAAACAAGAGAAAAATAGGCGTAACGTTTTTTTGGAGCTACGGTTAATATGTGGCAATTCACACACGTATGTACCCACAAATACAGTAAGGACTGACCTGCACCGGGCTGCTCAGAAAACTTTGGCTGAATTAAATGAGACTGAAATAAGTGGTAGGCCAGGTCCCCATGTGGTTGTTCTCATTCACAGTGCCAGTGTCCAGTCCATGACAGGCTCAGTTAATTTGTCTACACTTCTGAACTTGCTGCATAAACAAAGCCCACACAGGAAGGTCTGCAGCCAACATAATATTACACCACAGAGTATCTAAAACACCTGTTGCTTACTCCTGGAACAATTTCTGCAATTCTAGATGGCAAAGTCTGTATTTTTTATTTCAATGGATAATATTGACAGAGCATCAAAATAATTTGCAAATATAGGCTGCATTTCTAAAATATGGGGAGAACAGTAATTCTGACTAGAGTCTGTACCCACAAAACATTCACGCTGCAAAATATTTCTTGTGCACCAATCCTTATCATACCTTGGGAGCAAACAGTTACATTTCCACCCAGCTAATTCTCTCTTTCCCTCTATTTATTTGCCAAAAATTGCCTGGAGAATATGGGCTGCTCCAAAGAAATAATAATACATCTCCTCACAAAAAGAAAGACTCCCTTATCTCAAAGCATTCCAGACTTCCTGTATTAAGTGCCAGAAGAAGTAAATCGCCATTGTATTTCTGCTGAAATAACAGGAAAACCATAAGTCGCTGTGTTTGGGATGCAACAAAGTAGTACAGTCCCACTAGCATGATCAACCCCAACGAAATGAACAGGTTGTACTGGTGACAGTAACGCTCCCGGGGCAAGAGCTGCTGAAATAACGGCACTTATGAGATCAAACATGCAACAAAAAGTTATTTGCTTGCTTCAGGTTTAGCTATTTCTACACGTTGAAGAGAATCTATACTTTCTGACTGCCCACATAATCGTTTCTTTTTTCTCTGATCCTTTGCTAACCCGTAAAAACTCTGATGAATTTATGAAGATTGTAAGAGTGAACACTACAGAATCATTCGAGGTCTGATGATAAAAAACTCAAGACATGATGCTGCTTAAAACAGAGAAAGGATGACAGTTCAGCACAGTATTAACAGCTGATGACAGTGCATACTGAAAATGGAAATATTTGGCTATTCCTTACAGCCCTCTTGCCATAACAGTATAGATTTTGACTCACTCGCTAGTAAGCCACTGAAAATAATCCGGTGGGACTTCAGCTTTGTTGCCAAGGTAATAGGCATTAATATATCTGAAATGATAGATTGGATCAGCTTTCGGTCTCCAGACAGCCCTAAATTCATATACACATAAAACTAAAAACAACCCTTTTCCTTCCATCCTGTGAAGAACCTAGTAAACAAAGCTTGTTTGGGACACGAAAAATTGACATGGAAGAGCCTCCTCCTATCCTAGCCATGGTGACTCCAGGAACTATTTCAGTTCTCTTTATGAGAAGCAGCATAGTTCATGGTATTTCTGGCAGCTACATCTTAACAGACACAGCCAGCCACAAATCCAAAAAAATTCAAACTGGCATTGTCCCTTCAGGAGCTTTCCCCTTCATTTAAAATAAGCATCTGATTCCAAGAACTCAAGTGCCATCAGATCAACAGATCAGCAGTCCTGGACACAAAGTACAGCGTTATCTGTACAACTGGCAAGTAGGTTTTTGCATTCATAAGTCAAAATTCCTACTAAACCACTTTAGCAAATTAGAACACCCAGATGACTTGAGTATTGTTCACTTTTTCCAGCTGTTTGTTTGCATTATGAGTCATGTCAGCTCTATTCTCGTCTCTCTACCTTTTGAATATGATCCACTTAGTAAACACAGAGGGTTCAGCCCAACGCACCAAGGCTAAAAACTTCAACACAAAAGCCTGAGTTTCTTCTCAGTTGCAGTGATGGAAATCAAGAAGATTATTACTTACATGGGAGAACTTCTGGAAAATATATAGATCTCCCATCTGAAACACACCCAGATAAAATCTGCTGATACGATTGTTTAAAAGCCCTGCCTTAAGAGCAGACACGACAGCTGAATCATGCACTTAAATACACACAGCATAGATAAGTATGGAAACCACCGACTACTTTCATTCAGTTGTGAGCAGTAACGAATCCTGAATTATACTCAAACACAAATCACTGTTCAGTGCTGAAAATATATCTTAAACAAGTGCTTATGTAACTGGTAAGACATAACCCAGCACACTGAAATATGACTACCATCCCAGATGATGTCCCATAGAGAGATCTGGTGGTGACAGCCAAAACACATTGACGGAGGCAGCGAAGACACGCCTGCGGTCAGCTGCAGGGAAATGACACAGATGTTCTTCCTCCAGTCACCAGGTCCTGACTGTACAGGGGAAATCATCTGCAACTTTATACACCTAAGAACCAGCCAATACATTCCTCTGTAGCACAGCCTGTTCAATCCATCATCCGTAACCCAAAGAAGAACAGCGTGATACGTTACTACCAGAGACGAAGGGCTGGAAACCAGAAGAGACATCCTAAAAGAGGGCAGAGGGGAAGCAACGAAACACGGCCTCGCACTGCAAGGGTAGCATCAGACACGGGCGACTAGATAATGAGCCATTGCTGGATGTCTGACAAGGCCAAGAGAGGTACACGCAAATACAGGGTTGAGAATAAAAGATTTGTGAGTAGAACACACATAGAAGAAATTTCACTTTATGCCACACCGATGCAGCACAGCACGTCCAAGTCCTACAGCACGCCCACCGCGGGGCCAGGCCTGGCTTTGCTGCCGCAGCAGCAGGAGCCCAGGGTGACTGCACAGGTGAGCTCCTGCCTTTCAAATGAGCTCCACACAGAATTATTCTTTCCTTCTCAAAAACCTCTACATGAGACATGAAGCAACTCAGAATTAACAGAAATTAGTTCACTTAATACGCATCCTTCTAAACCAGGGACAATGATCAGAACATGAAGCGTGGCTCATAGTCACATGCTGCAAACTTACTGCTGTGGGGTTTTGGTACCTGCATTTACCCATTGACAGGCAAATAAGACAGACCTTCTGCTACGATTAAAAGCTTCCTGCATTCCTGCACCAGCACACACAAGTGCAGGCAGCTCTACGCCAGGTGGAGACAGGACTCCCCCACTTCACATGAGGTGGCTTCCTTTACAAATACTCACTTCCGAGTAAATCAGTGTGGACGTGTACAGTTATTAGAGTTCCCCTTTCCATTTTACTATCACTTCTCCTAACATACGCAGGTGTGGCCACTGCATTAATGACTCTGGCTTGAAGAAACCAGCTGTTGCCAGCTCCAAAACCAGCTGCCACAACCTCTGCGCAAGCACCACCGCCTTGGCAGCAGGAGCGCCCAGCTCCCATCCCAGCTGCACGCAGCCGCAAGAGGGCAATGCTATAAACAGACAGGCCAAAATACTCCCTTCCTCCTCAGGGCAAAGTGTGTGCAGCTCTGCCTCTGGTGACTAACAGAGGGGGTTTATTTTATTTTATTCTTAGCAGGGTTCAGGCTTCAGTTGTGAGGAACCACAAACATTCTCAAAGCAGACAGTCTGAAAGAAGGGAAAGTCCTGATGGTGACAGCTCTCAGCGCAGCAGCTTCCGTCCATCCTGAAAGATCCCGGGATGATTCATTTCCTCCAGTGTGTTGAAGACGCTGTTTTGAGTTGTAGCTGTATTTTTACTGTGTGTGGAAACATTCAGCAAATAACATATGTTTAAACTTTGTTTTTGGATGGTGTCCCACTGACTGACTAGCTCCTAATACAGACAAACAGTTGTTTCTCCCTCTCCCAATTGTGCAGGGACATCAGCTAAGATCAGTTCCAGCTCTTCAGGTTCTCACTGGGCAGTGAATGAGGGACAAAAGAGAAGAGGAAGGGAAAGACCAAAACCACAGCCTGTACTCAGAAAAGAACACTTTGAAACAGGGGGAAAAAAAAAGAAAATAATCTTCAGAGTCCGTACCATCTAACCCTTCCACCCAGTCATCATCACATCCCAAATTTTGATCCAAAAATCTGACAATCTGGTTTGAATATCCTGAGTGAGGATGCAGTCACTAGCTAAGTCCCAGACTACCCCAAAAGTGGGGAAAAACAAACCACAATACAGGTTATTCTCCAGAAGGAAGTGTGAACAGGCAGAAATCCCCAGAAGACCAAGCAAATCAGCCACTCCAACATCAGCAGCAGCAGCAGCACCACATCCCTCAGCCGAGTGCCGGTGATCTAGCACTGCTATTCTGATTTGACATTTTCAGGTTGCCAAGCACTGCAAAGCAGCTCAGAAAAAAAAAGCTTCTGGAGCTCTATTTAACTTTACTAATGTCAGAGCTCTATTTAACCTTGCAAATGCATCATCAGTGGATAAGCAGAGATAAATACTTGGCAATCCTGCTGAACATCAAATGCTCACTGTTAAAGGCTGCTATCTCCTTTCCTAACTTTTCTGACCATGCTTTCCCTCACTGAGCAGGTGTGAAATACTGAAAGTTGACATCTTATGAACACAATGATGGGATTTAACAGTGACATACTACCAGGCAGCTCTCTTCCAGTGCCCTGGATACACACCCGATCAGCAGACTGCGTGCTCTGAGCATCTGTACAGAGGGACGTAACAGGACTCATGCTACTGCAGGAGAAGCATTCTCTGCTACGATCAGGCAAGTACCAGCAGCGCAGCCGTATCCGGAGGGTATGAGCGTATTGGTATGCATACAAAAAGTCACCTAGCAGTGTGCCAAACAGTTAATAAAAGGCCTGATGAATCTGCTCTGGCAATCCCTGCACTTTTGTTATCAGGGAGCTGAAGACTGTAAATAGTGTAAATATTGGAAATTTGCCACGGTCTGTGACTTCTTGGGAAGTGGAGATGAGGCAGAAGCACACCCTCTGAAACCCAGGCCTGGTGTGTATAAAGTCTGTTCAGATACCCCTACTACCAGTTCATTCACTTTTATCCTCCTTACTTTAAGAAAAAAAATCTGAATGCAACCTTCAATTCAGGAAATTCCTCATCATGACAGTTCTCGTCTGCCCAAAGTCAGAAGGAGAGACCTGAGACAACTGCCATGCATTTTTCCATTCTCTTCCTCTGTCTAAACATCTGCTGCAAGCTGCCCTCAGAGACAAGATCCTGATGATCCAGTACGACAGCTTCTCTGCTCCTGTGCCCCAAGGACTGTTATCTACTGCTTTTTCACTTTACTGACTTGCCTTTTCACATTACCATTGTTTTGTGGAGCCTCCTGCAGAAAAATACTTCACAAACTAACAAAAGACAGTTTTAGGCTCAATAGCTGTGCACTATCCCCACCTAGAGAGTTTGTGTCTGATTTGGGAAAAACAGATCCAGTATGGCTCACAGCTGAGAACTCTGGCAAGTTTATTGCTTTTCTGGGAAAAGAATTAAGCATACAGAGAAATTCTTTCCAATTCCCTTAGTCATCTTATTGTCTGAAGTGATTAATTAAGGATTAAGAGACTGAAAAGACAAGGACTTGAACTAACACTCTGAGAAGCAGAACAAATGACATGACAGAAGTACACAGGGTGACAAGCTGCATGAGAAAAGACAACTTGAGGTTTTCTTCCTAATGTAAAACCTCAGCGACCTTTGAAAGCCACTGCACAAGACATCTTTTGAGTCTTGAGTTTGAAAGGATTCAAAAGAGATTACCAGTGGACATATAAAATAACAATATATACAATTTCAGTTTCAGTTTTTAGAAGGGATATCAAATACCTGATTTGGAGAATCACACCGGAGAATCAGACAACCACTAATCAACACAAATAATACAGAACTTGTGACTGACAAGTTGCCCACATCAGAATTTTCTGCCTTTTTATAATGAATTTGATAGCAATGAGGCAGAGATATATTCAGAACTAGATTATTCAGATGGCAACTAAGTGCTGTGAAAGCGAACAAAAACCAAGAGCAGCTGCTTCTTCCCAGACAGTAGTTACTGTGCCCAAGCTACATGTTCTGCTTTACTACAACCAATCTGCAACTTGATCACTTCAGCTCATGTTTTTAAAAAAAAATGTTTCTTTTGGTGCCAGGATTCCAAAGCAAAACTGGAAAATGGTTGGTTTGTGAAGCTGCATATTCCTGTCCATTATGCTCTTTCCCACACATGCTACTCGGTAGCAACGCTAATGTCTGAGACTGGAATTTAAATGGAAAGCTTGTATTTATAAAGTGAGTTGAAAGCAGATATAAATCTTGAGTAATAAAATACGACACAGTGCTATTTTAAGAATGGTCTAGTTCCCACTGGGACTCTGTAAAACACCCAACCTACAACAAAAAGTTTTTTTATCTGAACTTGGGGTGTGGGGAAATGTTGTCTTGGTATGGGTCTTTCAAAATAACTAGCTGCTGTTTCTTGTCCTGTAGGAAGGCTCTGACCTCTTCTCTCCCAGAGAAGAAGCACTTAGCGACACTGCTAACCACGCTACAAACTCAGTAAATGGCTGAAACACTCACAAAAGCACATAGAGTATCTACAAAACCAGCCTTGTACTGGAACATGTTAGGCAGCCAGTCTTTTAGCCAGAGCTGGCAGCAATCCCCCCTTGGTAATATTATCAGAACCATGAAACTCGATTGTGGAACCCTATATCACATCCCTGCTTTGGTGATTAAAGGAACAAATTCACAAATGTGTTGAATTTGTGCCTGTAAAATCAAAGCTGAAACTAGCAATAGCATTCCTGCTTTGTCACCCTTTAGGCATCCCGAAGCAGCCAAAGACTGATGGCTGGTTCAATTTCCCCGCGGTTTTCCCCATAGCACTGGAATGTAATCCAGCTGGAGAAAGCCTCCACTTCTACGAGCACAGAAAACATTCTCCTGGGGACACTGCAGGTACTCAGCTCTCACTACAACAGATTGCTATCGAAACACTCAGACAACGACTGGAAAATCCCTCCCTGTATGTAAACACTTAACAGGCAAGAAGTTCGCCATCCACCTATGTCACAATTCCTGCCCTATCTTCATGCTGAATTCTAGTTAAATGCATGGAGCTGGACTTCTTAGCACTCCAGTCAGTCAGTCCTGCAGTTGGGCCCATCGATAAACTAATGCTGACAACCTGGTTGGTGCATAAGCGCAGAGGACAGCATTCTCATTATCCACTCTGAAGACAAACAGCCGAGTTCAACCCAGAGCCCGAAGCCACACCTAGCACGTACAGAGCGGGGCGGGCAGGGAGGCGGCTGTAACGGCAGCAGCAGCCATCCTGAGGAGCAGATGCTAAACAGGGCTGACTTCTGCTTCTCTCTGCTAGTGCTGTGGGCTAAACTTCCATCTCTCACCTCTCTGTAGGAGAGACTACGGAATAAACTACCTCATGGACACGCCAGCTTCAACAGCCAAGGTTGTGCGAGACCTACTCCTCGGTACTTGCGTTTCGGTTCATTTGCCCAGATGGAGGTTACACGTTCTGTAAAATAGTTTGAGAAACCTAAAGGATGAGAGAAGTTCAAGGAACCCCCGCTCCCACTGGACTCCAGAGTAGGATACTCTAAGCTGAGCCATGCCATACCCCAGCAAAGGACATTTTTTTGCTGATAAACTTGCATCATGCAGAAAGTTGGTAGTGGAAAATGGAAATTGTAATGATCAGTAAGAAAAATAAGAGACTTAAGGGGAAACAATGCTAGTATCATCCTTGTTAGCAAAGTCGGATTTTTTACATCCAAAAGCAAATAACATTCAAAGCAGTTTGATTCAAAGAGGATCTACTTACTAATGAGGCCTCCTTGAAACAAGTCATCCCCATAACTTTTTTTTTTTTAAAACACTCTTCCTAGGAAACATTTTAAATACGTTTTAAGTGTCCACATTTTTTTAATTTCTATTCAAACATAGCTTTCAAATATTCTTCCCCCAGACAAAGAACAAAACAAACAAAACCCCCACCGTTCCCATCCCACCAGGGACCCGCACTGTTTTTACCAGCGGTCGCGGGCACCCGAGGCTGGGCGGGGGACGGAGGGGGCCCAGCCCCCGCACCGCACAGTGCCCGGTGGTCTTTTGCCCCTTCCTCCCTCGGGGAAAGTCGCCGACTTTCAGCGGGCGGATTAACGCACCGAGCCGAGCTCTCTGAAGGACGGGAACGGTTACACCGAGGCGCCGCGAAGTTTGAGGCGTTGTGCTGATGGAAGTCACGGAGACCGATCGCGCAGCCTGGCCGCCGTCCCGGCAGATCCCGTACGAAACGCACCTCCCTCCGCCCCCCAGAGCCGCTCCCTCGGCGAGAAGCTGCGGGGGCTCTCCCCTCAGCCCGGCGGGGGGGCCGCGGGGAGGAGACTCCCCCCTCACGGCCCGCTCAGCGCCCCGCGCCGCCGCTCCCCGGCGGGCTCCCCGCGGCCCGTTCCCGCGGGACACCCGGCCCGGCCCTACCTGCTGCTGGCGCTGGCGGGGCTGAGGCAGCTGCCGGGAGCGGGACCGGGCGGGGCAGGGCAGGGCAACCCCGGGGGCGGGACGCGGTGCGCCGCAGCCCCGCCGCCCGCCGCCAGGGGGCGCGGCTGCCGGTGACGCCCGGTAGCGGCCGGTGACGCCCGGTAGCGGCCGGGGCCGCCCATGGCGGCGGAGCTAGAAGCGGTACCGGTACCGCCCGTGATCGGCTCAGCGCCGGCGCCCTCGGCCGCCATTTTGTTACACACGCGTTACCTCAGCCCCCCGCACGTCCCGGCCTCCCCTGCCCTCCGGGCTGCGCCGAGCTGTGCCCGCCGCGGGGCCTCCGACTCCTGCGGCCTCCCCGCCGCAGCTGGACCGCGGGCCGGGGTGGCGGGAGGGAGAGGTTCCATCCCTCCCGTTCTCACCCGTGGCAGGCAGCCCCATTAGCACGTAGCCGTGAGGCAGGCGTGACGAGGCAGGCCATTCCAGGGCACATCCAGGGAAACACTCACCAGCAAATCGGGGAAAGTTGGGTACTCCAGCACCCCTCTTCTCGTCTCCCTCCAGGCTGGTCACCCCGTGCCTTCCCTCTGCTCCCAAAGGAACAAGGCGTGTGTTGAGCCTGCCGAACAAAGCAGCCCTTCATTTCGGTACCGTGGGAGGCTGGGCGGCTGCATCACCCTACGGCAAGGCAGTGGTGCTGGAAGACTTGATTCTCCGCTGAAAACCCGGTGACAAGGCAGGAGGTGAAGGCCAAGTAAGCACTGTGAGGCCATGGCTTTCACATTGCGGGCTGCCCGAAGCCACGTTTGCGGTGTTCGGGTTGTGAGCACACGCAGGGTCAGTGCCTCTTTGCAAGGCTATTGCGGGATGATGAGCGGCTTGTCTCTGAACTCCGGTTCATCTCTCTCCAGCTCTACCTGTCTGCAGCCTCTCTCCCCAGCTCATCCTTCTCCACGTTTCTTTCAAACCTTTAACTTGAGTGTTAAGATATGCTGAGGTTTGTTCTCCTCTCTGGGTGTTACTAGTTTTTTCCTGGCTTTATCTCTGTCTCGTGAAACACATCCAAGTCAGATTGACTGGTTTTTTCTGTTTAGCTGGAGTTTTCCTTGTGGTGGGGAAAAATTAGCATTAACTGGCAAATACTTCCCTGTCTCTTGACATATTACTCTAAGCTCTTCTATGTGGGTTTGCTTCTGCCACATCTTCCCACCTCTTCAATTCCAGATATTGTTTTAATGATTTCATTTGTTATGTAAGTTTTCTTGTTTGTTTTTATACACTTTCATCCCAGAATTGATATGTCCATACAAAAGCACAGATATGAGAAACTTGCTAGTACGGCCTCCTTATAGAGCACACAGCCATTAATCAAACATCACTCTACGATACAGTGGCTTCATGCCATAATAAACCAGTCGTGTGGTCTGGGAGGCTTTGGTAATGTGCATAGCCTGCGATCCCTGCTGCCTGCAGCGGCGGGAGCGGGGACCAGCGGGACTGCTGGGGCCAGCACTGGCGATTGCCTTGGAGGCCAGCGACCACTTCCTTCCTCTCACCTATTTACAGAAACCCACTCCTTCCAGCCAGTTGGCCAAGATACGGTGTATATGCATACACAGAGATGTATGTGTGTATACATAGATGTCTTCCTGGCCCTCAGCCATGTGAAGATAGTATTTGATGCTTGCTAGCTACAATGTACCTCCGAATATCTTCTTTGCAAGAGCGAGCGCCCCTGGGCATAGTGTGTATATGAATCTGTATATGAACAAATTGCCATGACGTGGGTAACAGAAGTTATAACTATTGCTTAGATAACCCATTTAAGCTCCTAAGAAATTTAACGTAACACTTAATTTCCAAAGTCAGCAGCAGATGAGTTATGACAGTACACACATGAAGACTGGACTTTAGAGCTCATGTACTTGGTGTGTATCACACAGAGCAGATTCCTTCCTCCCGTGATTGTATTGAAGCTCTTAGACAGGGAACATGATCTTTAAAATCAATTTACTGTTAAACATTTTTTGTGGAACGTTGTATGCAGTAACACATCAGAGACCTACTAATACATTTTCAACATTACTCAGAAACAACTGATATTTCTAACTTCTTGCATTTTTATATAGTTTTTCCTAGATACTAGAAGTGAGTTGTGGTAAATCTGATACAGGCTGGCAGGCCACAGACAACTGTTGTTTTTCTTTCTTTCTCTACATCATGTAATCAGAGAAGTGTCTTGTGTTCTTGAGAGAAGCATTGTACCGAGACAGTGCCACCCTGGTATGGGTTTTTACAAAAACAGTTTCTATGCCATCAACAATGCCCCGAGTGGCTGCTGGAATTGGATGGAAATGTAACAATGACATGGTTAATTATAAAAGCCAACGGTCAAAATTTCTCCTTTGTCATCGCTGTAACTGAAGAAGATTGCTGTTATCCTTTTGTTTTATGAGAACATTATTATCTAGAATATTTTAGAAGGGCTAAAAACTATCTGCAATTGTGATTCTGCTGTCTGGTAGAACTGTGCATAACCAGGGCAATAGTAAGCCTTTCATTAAATCAGGAACATACATTACAACGAGGCACTAACACCGTTACACCGTTGCACAGATTCTGTTTTCATAACTTAAATTATCTACTTGATGTTCTGCATCATATTCCTATCAAGCAAAGGTACTATTTAGAGCTACAAAGGGGCAGGCTCCTATTAGAGCTAATAACTATGGGAAACTGCTCTTTCAAAATGTGCTTTCATTCAAAATGTAAATGTTTAATTCTGTTCTTAATTAAAATAGAAACATATTATAATGCATAATATAAATTGCATTTATAAGATAATTGTTACACAGCTAAACCAAAAATTCTTTAACTGTCAATCGGGTATGATTAATGTAAAATGATTCAACCTTTTAAAAACACTATGTTAATTTTTTTTTTTAAGTATTGTTAAAATTGTAGTGTTTCCATGGAAATTTTAGGTCCCAGTTTCCACAACAAACCTATTCAACTGGAAATACAGCTACAGTTGTGTTGCTGACCATATGAAAATGTGAGCTTGGTGTGCTGAAACAGTTGAGATAGTTGCTTTTCAGGAAGAAAACTCTCTCACTACAGAGAGAGTGGGATGTGGAATTACATCTATATGTACAGTAGAATCAAGATGGAATACTGATGTCAGGAGGAGCCTTAGGATTCACTGTGGATGAGAAGGGTGGAAACTTTTTGAGGCAAACTGTTGTGCCCTGCCAACCTTACGTTCTGCACTTGGAAATACTGCTACATAATTGTCCTTCAGCAAGAAAATACCTTGAAATTGTGCACAAATATCTAAAGGTATTTGTTGTTAGTGTCAATAATTGGTTTCTGTTCATGAGAAACTCTGCATGGGCCTAATCTTGATTTGTGCAAGACAATTGACTCATACATTCTTTCACCACTTTTAAGATTCTGTCTGTGAGTATGTTGTCGTATCAACCAGGAAAACCACACAACTTACATGTCTTTGAAGGGCCGCTGCTGGTGTTTTGCAAACAGTTCTATTTGCTGTAACAATGGGTTTTTTTGGTGCTAAGCTATAAGCTACTTGCTAAATGACGCATGCAAGCTTGAATGCAGCATTGAGGATTAAGCTACAGCAGAAGTGAACCAGACATCAGAGCGTAAATGTGATCTCCAAAATAAGTCAAATAAAGCCAGCGCAGCTCAGCTTTATCTTTACTCAGGATAAAAGGAGCCATGCTGAGCACTGACCCCGTCGACTGGAGTCACTGCTGTATGTGCTTGAAAGTTAGTGTTGAAAGGCAGGCAGGCAAAGGAGTATCCTTCCACCTGGTACTTCCATTCTCTGCCTTCAATGAAATAGAACATCCACAGAGAGAATCCAGCTGATCTGCTTCTACTTACACCAGAATTATTGTTGGCCCAAATGTTCTTGTATTATTAATAAATTTAATTTGAAGCTTTGAGATTGTATAAATGCCAATGAAAAAATGATTTTGGGCTACCTATTTTACAAGAGATGAAGGAACTAAAAAAAAAGATAAAGAAGGAACTAAAAAAAAAATTGACCACAGGGACATTTCTACAGACACCACAAAATTAAAATAGGAAGATATGAAAGAAGAACCTAGCAACCCAAAATTAAAATACAAATAAAGACCAATTAGTCATTTCAGACCACTCCAGTGTTACGTGATCATCTCTCACAGAAGTATATTTCAAAATAGTTCCTGAAAAATCTCATGCTTCTTCTTTCTGTATTTCCCTACATACACTTGAACAAAGCCAAAAGAAGAAGTTGGGGTTCAGGGGAAGAAGACAGACTGATAAACCAAGTCTGAACAAACACACCTTACTTTAGCTACCTTATTCTTGGCTGTTTGTGATGTGACAATTTAAATTCTGACAATCTGATAATTTTTTGCGGATGGGTAATAGATTTTCCTACCTGTTGCTAATTGCTGCTTCCACATTGCCCTGTACGTGCCAACAGTGGTTGTTTTCTGTAGGTGCACTTCGCGGATCGTTTCTGGTATAACGAGGTTTCTGCTGGACTGTATGAAGTAGTATTTCCTGCAGGATAAGAAACTTGTGTTAGTGATAGTAATAGTGAGTTCTTGTGCTGTGACTTCACAGCAGCTGTTCTGACTGCAAATAGGGAACTAGTGACCAATTGTTTGATGTTTGCTTTTACTCCAGGTTGCTGGGCTTGTCTGCCACCCACGATGTTCCCCAGTTTTTCCATGCATACAGAACGGTGGAAGGCCTACTTCCTCTGTGATTTCAAATGTATTTTTGTACGTTGTTTTCCACATTTCTGTGTAGTTGTCACCTCTTAATATTTTCAGATGCTGATGAGCGTGTGAGTTTCTGGGTTGCAACGGAAAGACAAACGCTCGGGAGTTCAACGGAGCCGCAGTGCACATGCAGTGTGAGCGTGAGGGAAGCGCAGGTCTATAGGTCTGCGGAGTCACTGGGGAGGTTAAACACCTCACAGGGCGTGAAAGGATCTTCATTGTGCAGTCGCTCAAGCTTCTTGTGTGAACAATGTCATAGATGTTTGTGATATTGTTCTTCATTGTTTTTTTGCCGTTTTCTTTGTGAAAATCTATTTTAATAAGGAAACTAAAAATTGACTGAGATGCAATGATTTGTTTAAAGCAACAGTCCCGCTGAAGTGGGAGTGGAGCCATGGTCTGAACAGGGAGTTAGGACTCAGAAAGCTTGGCTCCTATTTCTGTCTTTCTGGTGTATTCGTGTTCTAGGGCAAGGCCCTCGATCACATCGATCTTCCGTTTTTGTATTTGTAGCATGGGGATTAGAATAATTCCCTTCATAGAATGTTGTGAGGATTATGTTTTCTTTTGTTTTGAAAGCACTTACTTGGAGTTATATAATAATAAAACCTATTACTGGTGAAACTATTCATTATAGTGTAATAGGTAGATCTAATACATTTCATTATATTTAAGGTAGAGAATTTTGAAAATATAAGAAGTAATATGTTTTCAGAGTGCCTGGAACAATGCTAGGAAAGGATTAAAATAATGTAGTGTTGACAGTTTGTAACGGTAGGGATATGAAATGCAGAGAGTCTTGCAAAAATAAATTGGTTGTTTAGAGTATTTTAAAGCAGCTTGTTGCAAAGGGGTCACTGAGTGTTTCTCTTAGGAACAGCTATAAAGCAGGTGTGTTAGAGCCTGAGGAAAGGAATGGTGACTCTTCCTCCAGTCTCAGTGTGCTGAGTAAGCTGTGCAATACACCTCTGCTCTGCATTTCCTGGGGCCAGGAATCGAGAGAGCTCTTATTTTGCTCCCAGTGACTTTGGGAGGTGCAGGATCATGCGGAGGTCACTGACAGCAGACCTTGGTAAGGATTGAATAGACTGGGTGAGGACCAAAACTTCCCAGCCTGGAGGTGCTTCTGTCCAAGTGGGGCAGTTAAAGCAAGGCTTTTTACTGCTGTCCTCAGTAAAAATAAAGTGTTTTGGACAAAAAATGTAGCTTTCTGTACTGTTCAATTCCATGTTCTTAATGAATGCTGACATGTAATTTAATCATTTTTTTAAAAGTATTTTACAAGGATGCATTCTAAAACAAGGAAACAGATATTATAGATCATTGTATGTAATTTATTTAAAAAGAACAGAATCCGCAAACCTTCTGTCAACTGAATTACTTTTGAGTCTTTATTTTTCCTGAGGTTTGTGGTAAAAAAAATAAATCCAAGAGCAATGTTCATGTGACCAGAAAATTTGGATCCTGTTCTTTGCTGACAGACTTCAGAAAGAGACACATAGAAAAAGCTTTTCAAGAGCAAGCTGTATTGACCTGGCAGAAATTCACAAAGAAGGGTGGGACCGTAGGCAGTATTCCATCTCTAGTAATTTGGTATTGTTACCAATTTAGTGGGTTTTAATTACTGTTGTTAGGTTCTGTCCAGATGTTCAGAATGAATAGGCTGAAGTCAGCCTTTTCTCAATAACTGTTGTTGAAAAACTGCTGCAGGCTTTCAAGTACTCACAAGAATAAAAGAATCAAAGAAGAAATATAGATGTCATTACACAGTCTTCTGTCTTGCTCATGTCTTTTGTGTACTTTAACCTTTACAGGAATATTTGGTAAAAGCATACAAAATTATTCAAAACCAGAACCTTTAAAGCAAATCTGTATTGCCTTTTACCTCCTCTGACAAATGAAGACAGGTTTATAAAATATTTTTGGGAGTAGATTGCAGAAATCTGAGTTTCAGAGTAACTGATGTTACTCATAGCTAGGTAATGGCTTCTAATTTTTGTTCAGGCTTAAAATATGCTCCCTGCAACTCAGACTTCAGATGAAAGTGATTTTGAGAATTGTTGAGTAATCCTGAAGATGTGGCCACTAGAGGGGAGAAGCGCCTGTCCCTTAGCGTGACTGAAGAGGTGCAATGTTCTGCTTCTATATTAGGCAAGCAGTTCTGCACGGCGCCAGGGGTTACCAAGCCCCACAGGAGAGCTGGCCACAGGGGTTATGCCTGCAGAGTGAAAGGGCCAGGACTGCTTGGAATTTTCACTGGAAAAGAAGATCCGACTCAGATTGGCTGCCTACCCCCTGTGCGGGCTGTGCAGTCTGCCGTAATTCCCAGGGCATCCCAGGGAACGGTGATGATTACCTGTCATGAATTCCACCTGGTGAAAACAGGAAAGCTAATACTGTTGGACTAACTACCAGGACCGAACCATAAATAGAAATGTAGTCAATGAACTTTTGTGTGATATTTTCACAATTTTGAATGCTAAAACCTGTTAAGCAAATATTATAGTGTCTGTGTTAATAGAATAATATTTGGGGAAATACTGAGTGCTTAAAGGAACTGTATTTTTAAAAGAGAGTAAACCAAACTGTAACTGGGTCAAAATAGTCAGATCATTTTCCGTTTAAATACTCCCTCTTGTGGAAATAATTCTTACTGACTTGTTTTGACGTATTTTTCTAGTAGAAGGCATTCCATATAAGGTATTACAAAACTTGAAAACAGTTCTGTGGCACCTTTTTATCTGTTTAAAAGCTAAGACCCTGACAATAACTGACAGTAGTACAACTGTACTGTAGCAGATTTTATATCTTTCTACTGAGTCCTTGCTTTATATTACTCAGAGATCTATTTTTTTTTTCATCTGTGCTTTTCACCCTGTATGACAGGCTTCTGCCCATATGATGTGGAGTGCAGCATTCAGTGCCTCCTTGGTAGGGGTTCAGTATAATTAGGGGGTCGATGTTTCATGGAAAGCAGTCACTGCACAAAGCAGAGGATTCCCTGTGCATTGCTACGCTAAGACAATGGAATTAGTAAAGTCATAGTAATGGAGATGGAAAATGCCCATTCTGGAAAGAGATTTCCATAGGAATATTAGTATCAGTGGCATGCTGCCTTATGGGAAGAGCAATTTGAATCTGGGATACTGATTCACAACAGAATTTGATGCTTTCCATGTGTGGGACTGAAATAACATCCTTATTGTCCTCTAGCAGTCTGTTAGGAGAGGAAATCACATTATTTAGATTCACTGTCTAATATGTTTTTGGGCAGGAAGAACAGTTAGCTCTTTTCAATCACACTTAAGCCCTAATCAACTCTCAATTCTAAAATAAGTAGAATCCCTCCACTTGCTTTAATTGAAGCTCTTGGCTTTTGTGGTACTAAAACTGACAAAGCATCCTGTTCGTTCTCAAAAGCATAAATCATCCACTGAAAACGTGGTGTGGCTGCCCTCTAGCAGCTCTCGTGGTAATTTCTCTTTAAATAAAGATGTAACTACCTTTAACAGGTTTGTAGGCCCTAAAGCTTTCAAAAAAAAAAACCCAAACATCTCGAGGGAGTTTCAGTTAAATACAGTGTAAACCTGAAAATCCGAATCTTAATCTGGAATACCAGGAGGCTTAATTTTGAACGTCTGAACTCGTTAACTGTTTCTGTAACTCGTGTGTTCATGTAAGGAAAGTTTGTATCTTGAGCTGAGAATCTGGGCAAGTTTGTTGAATTGGAGATACACAGGGTCCTTAATAATGTTACTTTTATTAAGTTTTTCATCTCCTGAACCACTGAGTGTTGGGGTTTTTTTTTAATCCCATGAGCTGTGAGATTTGTGCAGCATCTTGCATTTTCAGGTCTTTAGTACTGCCTGCCACAAGTGTTTAAAAAGCCCATTTAAAAAAAAATCAAAGCAAAAATTAACAAACTGGTTAGAGCACTTCACAGGATATTGTAAAAGAAACAAGATATAATATGAATTTTACTGGAAACAGAAACAGAGCTCTCTACAGTTCCTTAGAGATTCTGGATATGGGACTATGCTGGAGCATAGATGTCCTGTGTACCTGTACCTTACCAGGCCATTCCCGTTTGTCTCCTCCCCAGAACAACCAGCCGCAGCTCAGTAACGCGGAGAGAGATTTTGTCGTTCAAACGAGACCGGCTTTGTAGGGCTTCTGAGGCGGGACAGGGAACATGGACGTCACCCTTCCAGATAGTGTGTGAGGTATCTTGGAGAATTTGATTTTGCACTTTATTAATGTTCTTGTTTCTAGAGATTATCTAAAAATAGAAATCGGAAGATGGTTGTAACAATTCAGAGGCGGCTACAGCAGTGACTTCCGAAGCGGGAACATGGAGGGCCAAGGCCCAGTACGATTTTCTGGCGGGCTGGGGCTTCCGGGCGAATCACTCCACTTTTCCACCATGAAAAGCTGGGACAGCTGAGGTTTTCTTCCGTGCTAACGCCTTCTCTCGCCTCCGTGTCCCCTTCCCGCGGCCCCAGCCGAGAAGTGCCCGGCGCTGCGGGCCGAGGGGGCCGAGCCGCCGCCCCGAGCCCGCCCTGAGGCGGAGGAGGCACCGCCTGAGGTGGGGGGGGGGTGCGCGCGCCCGCCCCGCCCCGCCCCGCCGCTTTCCCGCCCGCCCTTCGGCGCGCGCACAGGCACGGGGAGCGCGGGCGCGCGGCCGCCTCGCGCCCCGCCCGGCCCCGCCCCGCGGCCTCCGCGATTGGTTCCGGCGCGGCCTCTCGCGCCCACCTTTGTGCAGCCGCGGCGCCCGTCGAGAGTGGGAGGGAAACCCCGTGCGAGGGGCGCCGCCATCTTGGATCAGGGGGGTGATGGGGGCGCAGTGGAGGCAGCCGAGCCGAGCCTGAGGGAGCCCCGCAGAGAGGCGGAGACCCGGCCCGGCCGTTGCCCAGCCTGAAGCAGAGCGCTGTAGTGCCCGCGGTGGAGACTGGGCTGCCGCCGACAGAGCCACGCTGCACAGCCACCCGCTCCCCGAGCCCAGGTACGGGGGAGCCGGGGAGGGGCACCGCTCCGCCCAGCCGGGCCTACAGCACTAGGCCCCGCGCCGGTGCTCGGCCGCCGACGGGCTCCGCTCGGGCGGGCGCCGCCCTCTCGACGGCAGGCCGGGGCAGACTCCCGGCCGCCTCCCGGCCCGGCTGGCAACGCTTCCTCCTGCTGCTGCCGGGAGCCGGGGCCTAATCGGGGCCGCGGTCCCGGTCAGCGTGCAGCTGCCCCCCTCCGAGGGCTGTGCGGCTGGGCCCCGGCGGGTCTGGACGGCCTCGCTGGCGCGGCAGGCAGAAAGGGGAAGGGACCGCTGGTCCACCTGAAGCCGAGGAGGGTGAGGCTGGCTGGGCAGGAGCTAGGCCGCTGCTGCACTGTTTGTCGCCACCGCCTCCCGTTCCTCCTCTGCACTGCATACTCCCTGTGTAACACGCCGCCATCAAGTACTTGTACACATGCAGTGTATATGTATGTGTGCCCCTTTACTAATCGTTGCAGTTGCACGTAGGGTGTTAACTGCGTGTATATGTTACACTGTGTGTGTGGCCGATGTGCAGTGTTATCTTTACTTTTGGTCCTTACGTTGACCTGTGCTGTCATGAGCTTTGACAGAAAAACAACTTTTGTGAGGGCTGAGGGGAATGCCACTTGCTATTTGAGAAAGTAACAAAAGTATTGTAGACTTGTTCTCTGTTTTCTTTTTTCAGTGCTTTTTCGGGTTAAATAGAAGAATGAAGTTCTGTTCTTTCACCTAGTTATCTGTTGCAATTTGCAGTACGTTCTTAAGGTTTCTGTAACATCAGTGGGTAGCTTTGTCTTGAATTAAAATAGTACTGATTTATCCTTGTGGTAAAGCCAGGAAAAGATGTCTGTCTGCATTGAGCTCTCTCTGGTAACGGCTCTGTTGCTGTCGAGGTTACTTGATGTGGACTTTGGTTTCTAGGCCTCTGAAACAGAGTGGTTCTATGTTATATGACACTTTGTCATAGTGGTAGAAGTACCCCTTTGTGAACAAGATTTATTCATATTGTCTATATCCTAAATAATTTCAAACTCCGAGTCAGAAGTCTAACTTTCCTCTTTTTTTCTTTTTTTTTTCATCATATGAAATGCATTGGGTTTGGGATTGATTTCTAGTGTGGTTTGGGTTGAGGATCTTTTGTGCTTGAGCATTACTCAAGGAATGGGAAGCAAATCCCAGCCCTGGGAGACATAATAACTAAATATCACATAGTTTAATATGGGTTTAAAAGGAATTTGCCGGCTTCCTGTAGGGATTTGAAAATGTCACAAATCTGAGTGGAAGGAAGAAGCTTGTATTTTCCTCTTCCGTTTTATGAATAACAAACAAAAAAAATTGTGAAGGACAGCAGTTTGAAAACAAACCTGTTATACTGGAGGTACAAGGATTTGAAATGTACATGGATCTCTTTAAAGTTACTCGCTTATTCCTGTGCATCTAATGGAACCTGCTGATGATTGGTTCTCGTTTTGCTGTATCTTTCTGAAACAAAGGAGGTAGGCCTTACTTAATTTTGTTTGAAAATGCGTTTGTGACATCTTGTGTTCTCCAAGATGATGACTCCAGACGGTTGCATATTATTCTGATTTGTTAGACTCTCAAAAAAAAATCCTCTTCCAGTTTCTGTATATACTATCCCTGAACTTACCTAATACCTCTGGAACTTGATTCTCCTGCTGCAAACACAGACATGTGCTACAGGTTAGACTCCTTTGTAGGAAGAGGAAAATAGGATAAATGAGGATATAGAAACGAATAAAGAACTATAGCTGGGAGAATGGGCGTAAGAGAAAGTGCTCTTACTGATGAGGACAGGTACGCAATATTTCATGTAGTTCTGGTGCTAGGGTGTGGTTAGTAAGAAATGAGGTGTGCGCGTATAAATGCAGGAAGTTTGGGAAACAAAATGGAGGAACTTAATGGAGCAGGATGTGAAACCATTAAAAGGATAATCAGTGCAATGTGTGCATGACTGGATAGCTGTTGAGGAAAATAAAAAAGTGAAGTTAGTATGATACATGGCCTGGATTTAAAAATAAGTAAAGTCAAAGTTCTCATATAGAAAGAGAAGTGAAGGCCTGTGGAGTCTTTAGAAATACTTACTAGGCCTCAGGCTGAGTTAAGGTGTTTTACATAATTAAAGAATACAGCAAATGCATTTCTTGAAGAACAGCTTGAAGCAGGGCTCTGCACAGCTGAAGATTGTTAATCCGAGTCCAGTAGGATGCAGATGTTGTGTGCTTTCAGAGAAAGAATAACTGGACGTGGAAATAACAAGGAAATGCAAAGTGATCTTCAGCAGCAGATCATAAGAAGCTTCCTGGGTTGCTGTATGATCAAAGATCAGTTTAGCACAGGACAGTAAATTTGGCTGATCAGTTGCTTTAATGAAATCCAAATAGGGAAGGCTAGAGAGGATGACTCTAGAAGAGCTGAGAAGTGAGTGAGGAACAGGCCAGCAACAAGTAATGTCATCAGATAGACGTGGAAGTATTGGGCTGCTAGCAGACTGCTAATGAGACTTCTCAGGGATCAGTCTCAGAAGAAGGCCTTGTAAAGACAATCCTTCAAAGAGAAATAAATAAGCAGACCAGGGAGGCTACCAGGCAGTCATCTTAAAGAGGGCTGAGATGTTTATGTTTAGGAAGACCTAAATGTCCTTGATAGGTGGAAGACATAGAACTATAGTGAAATTTAATTGTAACAGACCTCATACCTTGCTATGGACAACAGACTGATGGGAATTCACTGCTTGGGTGTATTAATTGATACAGAAATATTATTACCTTCCAGGATGGTGTGATTTTTACAGAAGACCACAATTGAAGCAATTGCAGACTGTTTTTCTAGCAGCCTTCTAAAGAAAGGTACCAGTTAGACAGCTCTTTAAAAGTTGTTTTGGTTTATGAAAGGAGTGATATTATGGCATTTTATAGAAGGGATCTGGACCTCAGCTGTGCGATCCTTTCCTGTTGCGTATCATTGAGGTACAACTGAAAGAAAATCTGCAGAGCCAGATGAAACACACAATGCCTCTTGCTTCAGACTAACTGAACAGTGGTCGTCTGGCTGCAGAGTGGTTTGTTTTTAAGGGGAATGTGGAATAATTAGACAGTCCTGAGTTTGAAGCTGATAGCTGTTTTCAGAGATACCGTCTCTGTGTGGGTTGGCCAGCTGATTGTATTACCCATGTGCAGTGCCTAATAAAACCTGTGCATACAGGTTCCAGTCTCTTCCAGTAACACACCCGCTTCTTGCTGAGCGTAAAGCTATGAAATTTCTCTGTGCAAATGATATCCAGTGAAGAGTTAAAGTTGACTATGTCCTTGAGTTGAGCTAGAAGGAACTGCATGGGTCTCAGGAAAGCTGGAATGGATATGATATTTACAGTTACATTATTCTGATAAAGAATGTTACGGCAGTATGTCTAGAACAACCTTATCTCTGTTTGTTCAGATGTATGCTGATACCTGAAATAAGGCTTCCGTGAGATGTCAAAATACCTGTGTAGTAGTACTTGCTGATGAGAGGAAGAAATGTAGGTGTCACTAGTATCTCATTAAAATAATCTTTAACTTTTAATAAAAAAAAGCCTCTAAGGGAGAAGTCGGTAAATGGAAAATGGATTATGGTGACGCTGTTCACTTTAAAACTTCTAGTCCGAACTGTAATACGGAAATGATTTGTACAGGCTTTGAAACTAGCAGAAATCTCTGTATAGTGAAGCATGCTCCTCTGGCTAGTTGCCATCCTGAAGTAATGCTTTCAGCTCTGGGGAAGTGTTACCTCTGAACAGGGAGCCAAAACTTGTTCTAAGTTGGCAGGCTTTCCTGGAAGAAAGATGGCAGGTAGATCAAGCTTCTGGACTAAACTTCTTTCACTTTGTGTTAACAGTAAATTCACGGTTGGGTAACTTGGATGTCATATTGTGTATTGTCAGCAGTGGCTGAAGGTAAGTTGCATATACTTATGTGCAACTTTCTTGGTCCTAGTTCTTGCCTCCTTTCTCTCCCAAGAGGGAAAACCCCAAATCCACATGTTGGGATTATTAAGATTCACGTGTCTGGAATAGAGGGCTGTGGAGTAGAGGTAGAACTCTGGTTTCTACAGTTAGCTGATGCCGTCAACATGTGTTAACCTCTTGCATTAATATGTAGCTAACATTTTTATATTTACTGGATCGTGTTGTGCACTATTCTTGTCTAGACTTCCTTCTTTCATCTGTAGTAAATGCTGAGATTGTAAGTGTTCTAAGGCTGAATTCTCACCATGGCTTCTGTGTTTAGTTTGTTGCACTTTTTTCTTTTTTCTTTTTTCTTTTTTTCCCATTCAGCACAGAACCCTTCTGGAATATCAGTTTTTATTCCAAGATCTGAGTATAATTTGAATTCATGCTAATCCTTATTGAAATTTGGATGTCTAAGAGTTTGTTTTTTGGTTGGGTTTTTTTTTTTTTTTAAGACTTCATCTGTTCTTCTGAAAAGATTCCTGACCTTAGTAGTAATTTGGAATATTTCAGAATGTTTTCTGTAATATGATCCTTTGAATAAATGTAATATGAAAGTGTTGCCTTATTTTTCAGTTTAGCTCCAGAAGTTGTGTTTAAACTTAATACGTGTGTTTCTGCAAGCTTTCGGGACTTACGTCTGTCAGGCACAATGACTTCTCTAGCAGCTCTCCGGGACTTAAGAGAAGGTCTAGACTCATGAGTTAATTTCTCTATTGGTGTCGGTATTAATATGTTGCTTTAAGCTGTGGAGAGAGCCTGCTAGGTCTGGCTGTGCACACGGGATGCGTGGTATTTCTCGCCTCTTTTAGGGGCCTAATGTCACTGTAGGGAGGAGGATGAAGTTTTAACAATGAGACGTGGCTTAAGTTAGTCCTTCCTTCCCGCTCATTTCTTAGCCTTAGCAAACTTTGTTGCCAAGCACATAACTTATTTTTCTAACTCTCACTTTTAACAGATTCTGATGCCTGTGTTGCAAAGCAGTGACAGTTTCTTTATAGAGATAGCATAGCTAGACTTCTTTACGTTTAAGAGTATAATGAAAATTGAGGTGTCTTAGCAAGCAAAACCAGTCTGTCAAATAAACAGAGATGTATATTTAGCAGTAAAGATTCTAGTTAAGAGACTCACCTCAAATTCCATTTGTGATACAGCCTGCACAGAGTTCCAAGTTTGTCCATTATTTTAAAAAGTTTTCCTCACCTCCCAGCGATGCGCTTACGAGCTTGGGTAGTAGGACGCGTTCCCCTAACTTATTACATACAGCGATATTGTACAGTCATGTGCTCAGAAACATGAAACAACCTCAAGTATTTCTGAGTACTTAGTCTTCCTTAGCCAACTGATACTGTGAAGGAGGAGAGGGTCACCTAGGTTTCTGCAGGACAGATTTCATAGCCACATGAGTGATTCCCTTTCTTGGAATTCATGATGCTGAATTTTTTTTAAAACAGTGTAACTTACTATGTACAACTGTCCTCAGAATGCACCATAGATCTTTCAAACTACATACATATTTAGTGCTCTCAGTGTCCTCGCCTGCCTTTATTGTGGCTGAAGCACCCACCTATTTTCTGTTGGAATAGTACAGTTCATGCCATCCTCCTGAAGTACTTGCATGTATAAACCTTTTTTTTTTTTTTTTTTTTTTTTTTTTTTTTTTTTTTTTTTTTTTTTTTTTTAATACTTCCACTTGCATACCTCGTAATCCTCCATTTCAACCTTGTCTGCTATCAAACTGAATTGAGCCGTGAACGTAGTCCTCCTAGCTTTGCTTAGAAAGGAAGTGGCGCGTTAAATATACTGTAAGGACAAGTGGATTGGATCGGAAGATGCTCAGTTTGAATGTCACTGCTGTTGGGATCAGCTGGGGAAGAGGAAGAATATAATGTGTGAAGATGTATTCAGAAAATTTGCAGTACTGGATGTTTCCACAGTGACACATTAGTTTTGAACTTTGTATGGAACAGTTACTTGTCTTTATTTGCTGGTGTTGAAAATGAGTGCACGTGTTGAAACTGATATTATAACTCTGGAATCTTCCCCTTCCAGGAAATAAGGCAGTAAAGCTGCTGGCTTGCTTGGTAAAGAGCAGTTCATTTCCAGTCATGAATGTGGATTCTTACCCAGTACAGCCCTAAGAAGTGAGCTATCCACTGGGCGGTTATTTGCCAGAGACTGAGGAGGACAAAAGTGGTGTGGGATGGCCGCATGAGATTTCACTCTCCTACAGCAAAAGAGT
Source organism: Tetrax tetrax (assembly GCA_009806455.1). Taxonomy (NCBI): domain Eukaryota; kingdom Metazoa; phylum Chordata; class Aves; order Otidiformes; family Otididae; genus Tetrax; species Tetrax tetrax. Next base: position 663,527 of record WHYT01016251.1, read on the forward strand.
TGCCTTTAAAACTTTCTTGGTTGAAATGACTCTTCTTGGAACATGTACAGCACTTGGTGTCAAGTTCTATCTTGCTGACATATATAAGAATAACTGTAAAAATTTCTTTTGTTTACTATCTTGGATTAAACTTGGTTTAATAGAACAGAGTGTGTGTGTGTATGTAGATGCTTTGCATACTGCTTGAGATAGAAGGACTTGAGAGTTTCCATATCATGAGCCAAGCATGAAGGAGAGACAAGGTGCAAATCAGAGACTGGCACACAGTAAACCCTTCTTAACTGCCTGTTGGAGTTGTTCCGCCTCCAAGGTCTAGATAAGAGCGTTTGCTTTAAACCTCTGCTGTGTGAAGTGGTGGCTGATGGCTGTGTACTGTGAATGAGATTTGTTGTCAGTCACCTTTCCCATGACTGCAATTTACTATTATGGGTTAACTGTGGTTGAGGAAACAATACTTTTTCAGAAATGAAGTTACAGGCCTGTGAGCCTTTCTACATTTTTATTTCCTTACAGTACTGGTTTTATTTGTCATGTGGATGACACATGACTGAGTGAAAATCTTTCTAGGCTAAAGCAATGTTCTTTAGTAGAAGTACCATGTTTTTCTAATGGCTGGCTAGCTGCCATGCAGGAGCAGAAAAGGAAATGGTGAATTCCTAGTAGAAATATTTCCATTTGCTTAACTGATCACACTGTGTCTGTTTTAATTTAAAACCTGGGACAAAAGCAGGCATTTTTAACTGATGTTAACCGGTAAGTCAGTTATTACTCCTTGCAGGCTTACACAACTGAAGTCAGTTCTAACTCCTCCTACATCTAGGAAAGCATAGGAAAACTCTGGACTGTTGGAAGTACTTACCCCAATCTAATTTTGACTAAACTTAAATCCACTATAGAGCATAGATTAGTGAGTCAATTTGAATCTTACCAGAGCAGTGAGATGTATTTGGGGGATGGGGAAGAGAGAGAAATGCTAAACCTTGCTGTAATGCTGCTGTGCTGACAGAGCCACAGAGGTGTTAACGAGCTTCCTGAACGTCTGATTTGTGGCTTGTACTGCTTTTCTAGCATGGACATGTAGCAGTCCAGACCCCAGTTGTGCCTACTACAGCATTCTTCTGCTGTCTTTTAAAGTAATTCTTAGCTCTTTGATGCAAGCTGCACTGCTTCCTTTGTTCCTGTTGCAAGTCTCAAATGTGTGAGGTAGTATTTCCAAATTGCTGGTTTTGTTAAACCTCTTAAGATTTTTCTTTTGGAGTCAGAGTTTGTTTTCAGTTTATATATCAGCTATTTGGCTAGCGAGTGCTGGTCCACTCAGTGACTCTGTGCAAAGCAAGAAGCTACTGGAGTTTTTCAACAGCTTTAAGTCTTTCTCTGTAAAATTGAATGGGTGTCAATACTATGCAGCGTATGTTTCTATTTGGAGGCCTTACTGACAGGGGTTCAGGGCAAATGATATGGGAGTTGTGCTGAATGTCTCTGGCACAAATTCAGTGACCGTGGGGAAGTATACAGAAACTTGAACTGTGAATGAAAGAATGGGGGAGGAGGGGAGTTAAGGGATTTTATTTTATTTTTAATAATTTTATTTTATTATTTTTTTTTTACTTATATGAACTACATTGGATTAATTGGGTTGAATCTGGTGAACAAGTAGCAGTTCTGATGTGTTCTGTTTTTTGTTTTAGTGCCACAATGGCAACTGCACCTTACAACTATTCCTACATCTTTAAGTACATCATTATTGGTAAGTATCCCTGGGCTCGTACCTGTTTCTGTCAATGTGTGTGTGCATGCCAGCCTACCTCCAAACCCTCTGGCTCTCTGACTTCTGTTGTGTGCTACTTGCTATGCAGTAGTGATTCTTTCAGCAGTTCCTTGTCCACCCTCAGTGCCTCACAGATCACCACACTTGCTCTGAAGCTTTAGCAGCTGGCAATATAAAGGCAAATATCTTTATAATTCTGTGTGCTACAGAATTAGAGCTGTGTGAGTGGTGGCAGATGAACTGGGAGTGAGGGCAAGTACCAGTGCCTCTACTGAGTTCACTTTATTGCTGAGTTACACTTAAAAATAACTGTTCTTCCAGACATATGTAGTCAGTATTCTTGAACATCTTCACTGTTAGGGCCCTAATGCTTAGCCCTCTGCATAGCACTAGAAAAAACAACATTTGGAAAACGTGCACCTGTGGTCCTAAGTCAAGCGTGTATTTAGAAAAATTGCTAAGTCTGTTGGAAATGAGAAAAACTTTAATGGGGATCACCACAACTGGGATGATGTGTTGATTCAGATTTGCTTTAGCACCTTTACTGCTTCTACATCATTAGTCTCAGAGTTTTTAGAATCTATGTTGAAGACACAAGTACTAATTGGAATCCATTGCTTTAGGAAGGGTTATAAACCTGTCAAGCTATATTTTTGTGTTTAAATGTTGGTTTTAGCTGCAGCTTCCTTGGCTGTTTAGAGTCAGACGCTTGATTGCATGTGCTACTGTCCTGGAAGAACTGGTCTTGCTGTTAATTATTTAATTCTTAATCATCTTGTGTAGGTGTAAGTGATCTACTATCTTAGTGTAATAGTCTGCAAGTCAGGCTGCTGTGACAGCCTCAGCCTGTGGAAGAGTTGGCTCTTAAAAGATCTTGCTCACTATTGGTGTTGTGTAAGTGGACCGGTGGAAGTGAAGCAATTTCTTGATGTGTTCTGGTTGGTCGTCAGTATTTTTTATGTCCTTACCAGTAATTGCAGGACAAACACTCAAAAGATGTATTTTACACTTCAGTTTACAGGTCTGTTTCTCATAATGTTGTGAAATACAGTTGTAAAATCAGTAATACAGATTAACTTCTCTTTTGGGTTTTCTGCTCCACTCTTGCTTGCAACCCTCTACCTGTTACCAAAGCTGTAGGGCACAAGTTAAGTGTAAGGACTGTGGCCAGGTATGGAACGTTGCCCCCTAGGCCTGAGAAAGGAATGACTGCCTGTCTCTGTACCATTTGTTGTTTGGGATGAAGAAAATGTGCTTGTTGCAACAATGATATGGTGTCAGCCTTAACTATTCTTTCTGTAACAGGGGACATGGGTGTAGGAAAGTCCTGTTTGCTCCATCAATTTACAGAAAAGAAATGTGAGTATTTCAGTCCACAATATTTATTCTAACTGGTATGCTTCATCCCTCTTTCCTGCCTTTTTGCTTCCATCATGCATGAGCTCGATGTGGTCTGTCTTAATTTGTATGGGTTTGTATTGTACTTGGTCAGATTTTTGTTTTGACTCTCCTGCTGATGTGGAAACAAAAGGTAGTAATGGCAAAACTGCTGCTTCAGTCAGTCCTACCTCTGATGAGTGGGAAGACCATGTCTGTTTTTGTAGCTTTTCTGGGGAATTTTGATATGGAACAAAGTGAAATTTCTTGTCTGAAATGTCTGTTTTCAGTATTGGTGTAGCTTGAACACAAGCAGTTGGCTTTTTTTAGTGCTTTTAAGCACTTCATAAAGAAAAAAGGATTCATTTTTCTTTAACTCTTTGTTTGCAGACTTAAGTACCACTGTCATTCTCTGTCGCTGCTGTGACTCCTAGCACTTGGACTGCCCTGGGTGGTGGTGTTTCAGGCTTACTGCAGTCTATCTCAAATGTAGCATTTTGTCATGTCTACTGTCGTGACCGGCTAAGAACAGCTTCAGTTCCTAATGATGTGTGTTGCATTGGAGTTTACAGCGCCTTTTAGCTTTTAGGACTTTCCATGTAGCTCACACTCGATGGATAAGTCACCCGATATTTATTAGTACAAAGTTAGTCTTTACTTGAGATGTGGCAGTAAGTGGGTAGAAGCAGCAATCGAAAACATTTCTGTTTTCTAGTAGAAATAGTTGGGGTTTTTTAACTGTTGCTTTTAATTAAAATCCAGTATCGGACAATTGTTTAAATGCTGCTTTGTATACGGCCATGTATTCTTGATAGGGCTGTGTTATGTTCTTAATTTGTCAGTGTTAAGTGCAAGCAGTACAACTGAACAAACTAACACACCAAACACCTCTACTGAAAGACTGTCGCTAACTGTAGATAGCTTGAATGGGTTCTCATTCTTTTTGTGTTTTCTGATCATTCTTAAAGATGAGCTTATTGAGATGAGTTTCTAGAACTAGAAAGATGCTGTTTTGGTTTTGATTTGCTGTGTTGATACCTACTTACAAAACTGGCTTTTTCCTGTGGGTGGTCATGCTATTTACCCTGTCTGAAACAAGCTGGATATTTGTTTTTTAAGCTGTTTTACTGTCTTTTAACTGTATCTTGGTAGTTCCCTAAAAGTTATCTTTTCCTACTGCATTAAAATAGTTAACCGTTTCTGCAAGGATAGACTGAGAATCAACTGACTTGATACCTTCTGATATATATGGCCGAATAGCATCAGTATACAATGCGTCAGAGAAGGCAAGGAATTTTATAACTGTTTTTAAAACTAACAGCAATTCAGGAAATACTTCATTTTATTTCTCGTTAAGTGATACAGTTTGGGTACTGTAGCTGTAAAAATGCTTTCTTAAATACTGAAAACCTACTAAAGATAACTGAAAACTGAAATAGTAACATCTTTGTAGCAAGGAGACCTTGTACTAGAAAGATCTGATCTCTGCTTTTATTTTTCATGACAGTTATGGCAGACTGTCCCCACACAATTGGTGTTGAATTTGGCACAAGAATAATTGAAGTTAGTGGCCAAAAAATTAAACTACAGATTTGGGATACAGCAGGACAAGAGAGATTCAGGGCTGTCACACGAAGCTACTACAGAGGAGCAGCAGGAGCTCTCATGGTCTACGACATTACCAGGTAAGGTGCTGTTGACTGGCACGTCTTGTGTTGTAGCTCTGTGTGCTTGACGAGCACTTTGAATACCACAGCCTTATGTACTATCTTGTCTGTCCCTTTAAGTATTTAAGAGCTGAAAATTAAACATAGGGGATTATGTGAGCTGCTTTTCTTGGAAAACTTCACTTCTGACAGACCTGAGGATCTGGCTGTTTCAGGCCTTGACTGCCTGTGTTTGAAGTTGTTTAAAGAACTAGCTTTGCCTTTAAAATCTGCTCTTCAATACATTGACTTTTCTCTTTCTGGGAGGCATTGGATACTGCTGCTTACCTGGGAGGAGTATTCTTAGAGCAGGCACGGGACAGAACGCTTCCTCCGTTGCAGTGGACTATGTAAATGTACTTAACAGACTCTGTGTAGGTGAGAGCATTGGAGAACTCAGTCTTCTGGGCCTCTTTGCAGGCTGGTCCTCCAACCGAACGGGGCTGCGTAGAAGCTCTCCTGTCTTCCTTTCATAGGTGAAAATTACAGATGCTGCTAAAACAATAAGAAATCAGATGTACAACAGAATACTTTTGCTTTCATATGTCTCCTATCTTCCCCTGAGGCTGTTCCTGATATTCTTTAAGCACTTTTTTCTTTTTTTTTTTTTTTTTTTTTTTTTTTTTTTTTTTTTTTTTTTCTTTCTGCATGTATAGCTATATCTTCTCTTTGCTTAAATCTTGAGTAAAACATAAATCACCTTATGCGCTGTTTGTTAACGAGGGGCTATTCTACTGTACAGTGTTCTGTGAGAGTGTTTGACGGGAAATCCTTTAATGTGTTCTATGCAAAACAATATGAATGTTGTCCTTGGGAAGACAGTAAAACTGGCACGTGCTAGAAGTGTGATTTGGTCCATTCCACCTGTGTTGTATGAATTGCTCTGTGGGTTTAAAGTTGACTTTACAGTTGGAACCTTGGTCTGAGTCCAAACAAGATGGTGCTGCTTTGTCTGTCTTAAGACTGGGGAGAAGAATAGGGGTGACAAATGTTAGCGTAGGTAATGGATGATGACTATGCTGTTGGCACGTAGGTATTTTAAAAAATACCATAGCTGAAACTGTACTCACTTGATTCTTTGCAGAAGAAGTACATATAATCACTTAAGCAGCTGGCTGACAGATGCAAGGAACCTCACCAATCCAAATACTGTAAGTTGGACTTTATTTAGCTTGAAAGCAAGATTGCTTCTCTCTCTCTAGCAAGAGGTGGAAGGCTTAGGCCAAAGCATCTGCAGGGGTAGCAATGCTCTCTTAAATAAGCTGCCTGTGCTTTCTTGAGTACTTAGCTCCCAGTTGCCCTGATGTCCATATTTTGCAGTGGTTTCTTCTAAAAGTCTTGTTGTGGTACTCGCCTTTCAGGGGCCTGTTTTCAGCAGTTGGAGGCAGAATTGTGATTAACTCTGGACAAACCTTAACTTTGGTTACTACTTCTTGCTTAATGGTAGTAATGAGGTAAATGTTGTTTCATCTTAGAAAAGAATATAAATTGGGTCTTCAGCAAAAGCTGACCAGGTCTTCTGGAGGGATGGGGAAAGAAGGTTCATCTGTGTCTCTTTGACCATACCACAAAATCGCTGTCCTTCAGTCTTTTTCTGGTTGCACCTAAAATACTTCAGCACAACACTCATGGGAAGACTCCGCTGTGATGAAAGAAAACTAAAGATTCTGGCTGGATTAGCAGATGCTTAAACAAGTACAAGAAGTGGTTCAGAGTACAGCTCTCGTGAATGAAGAGTAGGACTGCTGCGTTTTAGGATTTCATCTCATGAGAACGGCCCTACAGCACTTGAAAGGGACAACTGGAGACGCTGTTCCTGACTTTGCAGAGGGGACACTGCTACAGCAGTGTTCTCCTGAAGATGCATGGCTTTTGCAGTTAAACTTTTCTGCATATTTCCTTTTTGGGTTTTTGTCCTGTTAATAATCAGAGTGGGAGTGAGAGTGCTAATAAGGTGTTTCCCAGACTAATTTTCTTTCTTCTGAACTAGGTGATAATCCTCATAGGAAATAAAGCAGATCTGGAAGCACAGAGAGATGTTACATATGAAGAAGCCAAACAATTTGCTGAAGAAAATGGTGTGTGTGGGTTTTTTGTTTGTTTATTTATATTTTTTTTTTCTTGAGCTGTTACCTTTCCTACAAGATAGTGATGTTAAATTGAATCCTCATCATTGATACTTACAAGTGTAAGCTTGCAAGTAGTGTCATTATGTATACAAACTTCTGTGCCTCAGCACAGTTAGAGCTAAGCCAGGCTTAGTTCTAGAAAGTGGCTTGTGTACTGCTGCCTTAACTTAATCACAAAATGCTGTTGAGTGCTACGTAGTGTCCTGCGTGTAACCTGAAGGTCATAACGCGACTGACTTAGAGCTGTTTGAAGTGTATCACACACTGACTGTTAAACCTCTGTTTCTAAACAGGTTTACTGTTCCTTGAAGCAAGTGCAAAAACGTAAGTTACTTTTGTCTAGAGTAACGATTCAGATGTGGAGTATCTTGGTTATGATTAGTAAAGCCATAGAGTTCAGGTATAGTAGGGCTTTACAAGTGAAAGTTATTTTTGAGTTCGCTTGGAGGTCAGGTGTATGTAGAGCGGTTTCAGTCATGTCAGCTTTGACTTGAAGGCAGCTTGGAAATTAGACTTCTGGCTATGTTTCTGGCAAAGACTTGTTGAATTGAACTGATTTGGTTTTAAGACATCATTTGAGTGTAGAATGTGTATGTGTGGGCAAGAGTGGTTCCCAACTAGACATTCCTTTCCTGGGATGTTTTGAGCTGTGAGCAAGTGAACAGCCAGTCCCTTTGGCTGCTGAGAGGAATGGGCGCACCGTGCTTGCGGTAGGCCTGTCAGAACGCTGGGGATAGGCCTCTGGTGGCAGTAGGAGATGTGATTCCAACTGGCACCCGTCTTCATGGGACTCGTTAACGAAAGGTTTTGGGTAATAGTAGCTCCCCTGTCTTTCGGCCTCTTTTCAAACTGCTCTGTGCATGTGGCTCAATGCCTTTGCCATTTATTTTTATTATTCCTGGCGAGTCTTAATAGGTTTAACAGGGAGTGAATTGCCCTATCAAAGGCTGTCCCAAGGACAGCTCATCAAACTTCATGATGTCTGCTTGAAATCCTGTGAACTCCTCTTGCGTGTAAGAGGGCGGGGGAGCAACTGCTGCTGCTTGGTGGCCTGTCAGATCCCGGCAAGGGTGACCAGCCAGCTGCCTCCATGAGCTGCATTGCTCTGCTGCAGTGTAACCTAAGTAACTCCTGCCGCTCTCTTCGTAGCGGAGAGAATGTCGAGGACGCATTCCTGGAGGCTGCCAAGAAAATCTACCAGAACATCCAAGACGGAAGCCTGGATCTGAATGCTGCAGAATCGGGTGTACAGCACAAACCATCGGCTCCGCAGGGGGGGCGGCTAACCAGTGAACCCCAGCCCCAGAGAGAAGGCTGTGGCTGCTAGTGACCTCTGTTTGATGGCTCCATCTGACCTTTCACCTCTGTCTGCTGGAAGTGGTGCTTTTGACTGCTTCCCTGTCTTCAGTACATCTTATTGGGTTTAATTAAAACTCTGAGACAAGTTTAACACAGTACTAAACTGCTAAACAACTCTAGATGTAATCAGGTTATCAAAGGCAAGTAGAGTAATAAAACCTCTCCTGCATGGTGAATCTAGACCTTTTTTTTTTTTTTGGTTTGGTTTTTTTTTTTTTTTTTTTTCTTTTTTTTTTTTTTTTTTTTTTCCTTGATTGTCCTTGTGATAGTGTCACCGATCCATAATTTAAACTGAGCACTGATGCTGGACTCATGATTTTACACTTTCGCAGGGCTTTGTCTTGTACGGTTTAATTTTATGGTTCTTTGGCCTTTCTTCCCCACCTCTAACTGTTAGAGCTGTCCATAGTAAAGGATAAGTTTTTGCTGTGAAATGACTTCCGATGGTAGCGAGGGGCTCTGTAACAATGTGCTTTTCTTGAAAGAATTCCCTGTGGTGTGTGCTGGGGGTCGGGTGGGCTGGTGCGGGAGCGTACAACTTGCACAGGGAAACAACCCATTCATTTCTGTGCTCATAGCTTTACGTCATTTTTTTGCCACTTTTATCCTTTACATTTGTTAACAGAACGTAAATATGTATAAAATTTGAAGGAACTGAGCTAACAGTTGGGTACACCCCGTGTATATGATTTTAATGAAGAAGATGATTACTGGCGTTAGCACAGTGTGTAAGCCAATCCCGGTTTGTACAGTGTGACCTGTGTGTGACCACGCTGCCCCGTTAGCGCAGAACCCATGTGGCTGCCGTTCACTAACAGGCTTAACTCCGTGTGCCGCCGGCGGGCGTTGTGCCGGGGAGCTCTAGTCCCGACGCGGAACTGAACACTAGTGGAATCTCTCTTTCATCTTTGCACTGTGGTATATCCATGCCATTTTATTAATCCCGTTCTGTGCAATCGGCAGCGTGCTAACCTGCTTTTCTCTTCTGTAAGCGTTTTGCATTATTGGGCTTCATCACCTGCCTTGCATCGTATACAAAGGCTGGTTCTCTTGCACATCTTAAGCTTTTATACCTTTAACTTTTTGAATGGTCAGAGGCCGAACTGGACAGTCGGAACAATGCGCGTGCTCTCTAGGGATTTTTAGCTACTGTTGTATTTTTAACAGTCCTGTGTGAGGGTTTCTTTTAAGGCTTGGGCTCTTTCATCAAGCCTTGGAGCGCATCCTTTGTGGGGTGACACAAGCTGTGCGAAGGGGAGGGTGGGAGGGGAGTGCACACGTGGGTGCTGCTGAGCTACCTGTGGGCTTCGCTGTGCTGTCGGGCGGGTGTGGCTCTGCACCAGTACTGCTCTTGGAAAATGGCACAGAGGGTTGAAAAAGGGGAGGGGTAAGTGCTGAGCCAGGGTCAGATGTCCAGCTTTGGTCTTACTGCAGCGTTCAAAATACAAAGTAGTCTTAAAATCCCTCTCTAGACACTAAAACTATACAATGTTCAGACTTGTAAGTAAACAGTGGTACCAGAGTATTGTACAGTCAATGTTAAATAAAGCCAAAACTGGAATGTGCAGACAATAGGATTTGGGTAACTTGTGCGCTGTCCCTTTGTTTTGTCTGGTTAGTCCTTTTTTTAACTAATATTCTGACGTAGATCTACAGCTAATGCATCCTGCTTAGACCGAGGTTGCACCACAAAGGGTTTGCCCAGGGACCAGGACCTGCTGCTGACGTGACGTTGGGTGAAGTAAACGTTGTAACGCCTACGGCTTGGCGAGGTGCAATACCCATACTCCCCGAGTAACTTACAGTGGGTCTTACTGTTTCTGTCACAGAAAGGATTTGTTCGGACTGCTGTACTCTCATTTGATGTAACAATGCTATTAATCTAAATATTTGTAAATAAAGTACCTGTATCTAGATAAACTACCCTGGCCTGTGGTATTTGCTGTGGCCCTCTCTACTTACAGGGTGATGTAAGCTGCGTGTTCCCTGCAGCTCGGTGACGGTGCTGGTGCTGTTCTCCAGCCAAGGGCTGAGGCTGTTCTCCCTCTGCCACAGCTCAGCTTGTGCAAGCTGCCCCTGCGTGCTTCTGCAGAAAAGCATCTGGTTAAACGGGTGGAAGAGGAATGCAAATGCTCCCCAAGACTATGCCAGAGTTCCTCCTAGTGCTGGTGTTTGTGCCTTAACTCCTGGAGTTTAGCCTTGGCAATGGTAAAAACTTCATGGGCCTTTCCCCAGGAGGCTGCCGGTCTCTTCTACAGCCCAGAAGTGTTCTTAAAGATCTAAGGCGTGGGGTAGTGTTGTCCACTCCCTGAACTGTGAGAGGTGACCCTCGGTGCCCAGAAAAGGTTTGTATTAACGGTGTGGATGGAACAGGATGTCAAAGCCTGTCCGGAGGGAAAGGGGCTGGGAAGGAGGCACTGTGGCAGTGTCCTGCTGGAGGGGCAGAGGGGGGGGTATGGTACCGTGTTCTGGAGGAGTGGTGCTTTGTTCTGCTGCTGGGGCTTTGCAGTGCGGTTTTTCCACTACTAACCGAGCGCGCTGGGAGCTTTGGTTATGAAACCATTGGCCATGGCCCCGTGCGGCAGGAGAGCGATGCAGCAGGGCCTTCGGAGAAGGGCAGCCAGCCGTGTGCCTCCCCCCAGGACCCAGGGAGGGACAGCAATACGCAGCTGGGCAGGTTTCTGCACAGAGGAGCCACGGCACTGAGCCTGCTGCTGCTCTCCTGTGACTATAAATAACGAACTTAAACCCCACCAACCCACCCCCAGGGACAGAACAGACAACCATCCATAAAGCAAGGGTCAGTCAGTGAAGTTTATTTTGATAGAGGAAGTAATAAAAAAATAACTGTTTTTAAAACAACATGTCAGTGCCCCACATGTTCTTTGTTACAAGTTTTCTTTAGAGTGGAAACTGACACTTAAATAGGAGTTGTTTTGGACACACTTGAATTCACCTTTAAAATAGGGGTTTTTTAAAAAAAAAAAACAACCAACCCAAACTTATCTACACAAAGCTCAGTTAATTCAGTCGTACAGAAACTTCACAGTAGAGAGCAGGTGCTGTAGCTGCTGGTTAGCGGTGGGCAAGGCCCGTTCAGGAACGGCTCAGAACCGGCAAGGTAGCGTCGTCACAGGTGGTGGGGGAGGCCCAGGCCCCGGGGGCTGGCGGGTGGCTCTGCCCCAAGCTGGGGGCAGTTCCCGAGGTGGGGACCTACCTGCTGCTGGCGGGCAGCGGCCCAGGGGCAGCCCTAGGTGTGCCTGAACCTTTTCTCCTCATGTACAGCAGCTCTGGGAGCACAGATTTTAACCGAAATCAAAGAACGAGTACCAGGCCAGTACTGTAACCGGCTGGAACTGGGACAGAGGCCAGGCTGTTACTAAACCAGAAGAGCGTCACTGAGAGATCAAGGACAGCAGTACCTTAACATTTAAGTTGGTCAAGACAGTAGTAATTTCTCCACGTCACCTGAGAGTTTGCAAGCAGCTCTGACCAACAATTTGTTTGAAAATACCCATCCAAGAGCCAAACCAGCACCACGAGCCACGCTATCCACCACACGAACGTTTTCTCTGGGGGGGACAACACAGGAGCCCCTGGGCTGCTGCCGCCCACAAGCCTCAGCTTTCAAGACACCCTTGACTGGGCAGGAAGTTCAGACGGGGCTGAAGTCCTGTCTCACCTCCGGGCTTTCCCGAGAAACTCCTCGCGAGCAGGAATGCAGTGTCTGTGACACCACCGGAACACCGGCCGGCCTGCTGGGGAAGCAGGCGAGTCTTGTCAGAGTGGCCTAGAAAAAGCAGTAAAAGTGAGTAATAAATTTATGTCTTCAGTAAGGA
>WHYT01016251.1:688871-703908 GCA_009806455.1 Tetrax tetrax
CCCCCCCAAAAAAACCAAAACCAAACCACCAAACCAAACAACTTTGATGAACATTTGCCCTTCCAGCCACCTTAGCTACTGCCAGAGTAGGAAAGTGCCCAGGACAATCCCCCTACCTTCAGAAACCCCTGCTGTGCCTCTTAGATGGCAAGCACATGGCTGTAACAGACTAAGAACTATTAAAACAGCTAAAAACTATTAAAAAACCCCAAAGCCAGAATTCCTGCAGGCAGTAGAGCATTACCTGAGTTTCTGCTGGATGCAGAGCATCGTTAGGAGACACCAGCCGCGAGCTTTGGGCTACCAACAGCGAATCTGAAGAAGTGCTGCTGACGAGCTCGTCCAGCGCGTCCACCTGCCGCTTCAAGCTGTGAAGGGTGCCTTCCGTGTGCCGTTTGCCTCGGATTAATACTTCTGCTTGCTTGGACATGCACTGCCGGAGCTCAGCCTAAACACAGCAGAACTTCTGTTTACATCCAGCCCCGGGAATTTTCAATGTCTGACGACCTTAAAGTCAGGCCGTGAGGGGTGTGGCGAAGGGTCTCACGCCACAGGCAGAGGGCAGCGCGTTTGGGAGCTGTTTTTAAAGAGCTCACCAACCTGAAATAAGTTACGGCCTCTGCCATTACCTGTCTGAGGGAGAGTTTAGCTTCTACCTAAACTTGGCCAGCACCTGTACCTCCGTGATCACAGGGGCTCCTCAACTGCCATTGGCCATGTTGCCAATATGCCGCAGCATGATGTAAATGAGGGAATCTTGTTGGAATACTCAAAAAATCCAATAAACTGTTAATTATTAATCTCGACAGAGTATGCAGTAGCTAGGCTTTGACTGTCCCCACCCGAAGGTCCCCCGTAGCAGTCGCTGCGTACAGAGTGGACTGCTTTTAGAAGGGACCCAAGGGACACGGCAGCGCGACTGGGGAGAGAGGAGCCACCTTCAGCCGATCCTCGCGATGCTGCAGTTTTTCTCGGAGAGCCTCGCCACGCCATTGTTCATCCTTTTGGAATAAAAACAAAAACAAAACCAAACACATTCAGCAACGGAGCGTTGCAGCTAAAGGTACCAATGCTGACGTGCCCAGCTGCAGCACGGGTAGCAGTGACTCTCTGAAAGCATTTTACCATTAAGAAGACTTTAGAAAAATTCAGCTTTTCTTGCAATGAGAGGAGTCTCTTGTCAGCAGCAGCAAACGGAGCAGTCTCCTCTAAGGGATCAGATTCACATGGCTGACTTCCCTCTACTTGAGAAGATTCTTCCAAATCTTCCAACGGTTCCAGAGAAGACAGGCTTGAAGATCTGAACCCCATCCTAATTTCATCTTCAACCTCCAGTTTAAGGAACATTGCTGTGTTCTCTGTTTCCCTTTGTCTCTTTTCCACATCTTCCTGAGTTTTAACCTGCATCACAGAACAGTCTCACTATTTTGCTGTCACATTACAAGTGCATCCATCCAGAGGGATTTTCCTGAATAACTGACCAAGGGCTTATTTCTGAAGTGTTTATGTTTTGACTACTGCAATCAGAAATCACAAAGCCTCTGATGGCTGCAGCGCTAATTCTGACATTAACTTTGCCTGTGAAGCCCCTCAGATGGTAACAGGCAAGCAGAGTTACCAGGCTACAACTCGTTAATGTAACCCTGCTCGCACTCTGCTCTTGCACGGTCTTCCTGGAATGGTTTCTAGCCAACAGCGTTCACCTGAAGGACCCTGTTTATAAAGGGCTTGGAAACAATTTACAAAGCATTTATTAAAGGACTAGGAGTCAGACAACATGGAGTCACCTTTTAAATTAACGTGAATATCCAAAGAAAATGCTGGCCCAGGTTGGCACTAACAAGTTGTGCAGTGCCTGCTGAGTAGCTTTGAATGTTGATAACATTTAGTGATTTGCATAAGTTACGACTCTCGTTATGCCAGGTTCCCATTACCTAACCTTAACTGAACGGGAGCCAGAGCGAACCACTGCCTGCACTGAGCTGACAGCAAACGCGATGGCGCGTTTGCAGTGCATCTTGTGCCACGCCACCACGGCCTCCAAGATCTGAGGAGGGAAATGCAGCTTCAGAGCCTGGCAGCCCCGCACCGAGCGCTCCGCTCACGACCCACTGGCTGGTGTTGCTTTGTTCACTTTTAACCCGGGGTTACTGAGCTGCCTTATCCTACTGATTGTTAACAAAGCTTAACTTCTCCCAGATTTGGGAAAATCGCATGGCTGGTTGAAGCAGGTGTATTTCTAACTGGGATACCGCGGACAAGAGGAGATCCAGAGCCAACACAATACAAATCTGTCTGGAAGATGCCGCTTTCCCTCGCCCCCGCCTGCATTTGGCCGCTGGGTTGTACCTGGGCTTGGAGATCCATGCAATCCTGCTGGATCTGGCCAGCCTCCTTAGTAAGGCGCTCGGCTCGTTCATGGTTGTCGTGTGCTACTTGTTCAGCAGCTGCTGTATCACTCCGCAAACGCTTGCTTTCATGCCTTTGTTCCTAGGAAAATGCAGAAAGATTGCCTTTTACTGTGAGCAGCCACTGCAGGAAAGTGAATCAGGAGAACCCACGTAACAGTTCCTTCAAGTTAAAAGTCAGAAACAGCATTAAACAGGAACAACTAGAGAGCTGTTCTGCAGCACCATCTAGAAATTCCCCAGTCTGGCTGCCTCAAGTTCTGTCTAGTCAGGAAGGTAATGCATTACTCTGTTCCCCCTACAACAGAAAACGGGTGTTCTTACATTTTGCTGTTTTACAAAAACCCAAATCCCCAGACATTCTCCCCTCAGCCAGGACTTACCTGCAGTTTTCTTTCAAGCTGCATCCTGTGCTTTTTCATTGCTTCTTTCAGACTCAAGATTTTTTTCTCTGCTTTTCTCCTCTCTGACACTATCTGATCTTGGAGATGGTTTAGCTCAGACTTGGAGACGTCCAGTTCTTTTTGAAGAGACTGTATTTCTCTATTTTTTTGTTGCAATTGTAATTCTTTTTCTGAGAGCTGATGTTCTGTAATTAACATTTTTTTAAAACAATCCTGATTAGCAGAAATGTAAGTACCTTGGCATATTTCATACACATTAGGTATTTTTCAAACACATCAACTGCTAAGCAAGGGTTTGTAAAAAACACCGACACAAGGTGAGAGGGGATGGAACACCATCTGGCTTCAGAAATTCAGTTCTTTGAGCAAATCAGTTTGAGGCTGGAGTCAACGCAGGTGCTGCATTAGAAACCAAGCGAGATTAAAAGAAATATTTACTGGTTTCATTAGAACTCGTTATTTGTGCAATGAATCTTACTGCTTTTTCTGACAGCTTCTTCAAGTGCTGCGCATTGGGACTCCTCCTTTTCCAGCTTTCTGAGGTTTTCTTCCGCCAGCCTTACTTTCGCCATTCCCTGCTCCAGTTTCTTTTGTTGATCCGTTAGCTCCTTTTCCAATAGTATTTTCTGATTTTTCACTTTAGCAATACATTCTTCCAGTTTTTTTCCTTCACGCTCTGAGTTTTGCTTGAGGCGATGAAGAATCTGTGAAAAAACCCACCACCAAGCTTTAACCAACTCAGTGAGAAGAAATACAACCACCAAAAGGCATTCTAGAACTTAAAGCAGCATGAATTGGAAGGAACTGTAGTCTAATACTCTCTGCTGACAAAAGAAGCTTGAATTTTTCTTCCCTCTCACTTCCAGCACAGCTCCCTCAGTTTTTCTTTTGGTTAATACTTTATTGAAACTGCACAGCCAACATAAGTTAATTTTACTACAGGAATATATGATTAAGTCCTAGTTTTCATGAACAGCTGATGAGCTTTGCACAGCAATCCTGCAGAAGGGAACTAGCTGCCAATAGCGATCCACTCAAAAGCAAAAGGAAACTTCAGGATTAAAAAGCCCTAGAATTTTTTCTGCTTAGTTCTGGAATTCTGTTATGCACCAGAGTTAAGTTTTGATTAGTTTCACGTGAGATCCACTGCAGCATTTCAGGTCCTCTACAAGTCTGCTCACCTCCCCAGAGAAATCAACAGCACGGGAAGAAGTTCTCCGAACTACATCCTGCTGCTGCTGTATCTTGGCAGCTGACGAAACAGAACTACGGAGAATAATCTGTACCAGTCCGTCTCCGCACCCCGTCACCAGCAGCCAAGGCAGCAGGCCGCCCAGTGCTCCCACTCCCTCAGCCCCTCCTCCACTCAGCGGTCACTGCTGAGGTTGCAGCAGTTTTGCGATCGGTTCAGTGTAAGATGACGGCCTTTGTTGTGACGCACTAAAACATAACGGGATGTTGAAGCTTTTTGTTTACTGCTATTCCACTAAAATGAGGTTTCATGTTTCTCAAAGCACTGGTATATCATTTGTACAACTGCACCCAAAACGGTTTTGCCTGCGTTATTTATAGAGGTAAGGGAAAGTGAGGCAAGTCGGCAGTCGTTACCGCTTCTTGTTTGGCTAGTTCTGTTTCTTTCTCTTCAATCTCTTTCTGGAGCTGCTGCAGTTGGTTCTCCCTCTTTTTCTGTCTCTCTTGGCAATCCTTACGTTTCCTTAAATACTCTAGGATATCTTCTTTCAGGGTTGCCTGCTCTCTGAGCAACTCGTCCTGACGCCTTGTGTTATTTTTCAAATCCTGCAATATAAACCAAAAGCAAGTGACATCACTAGCTGGTGAGAGGAACAGCCTCTGTAGCTACTGCAGTCCAAACCCAGCAGGACGAGGCAGTTAACAGCCACTGTTCATTAGCTCTGCAAGGGCCTGATTTTGAGCTAGCGTGCCTAGATGAGAGATGCTGCGCCCCTCCTTCCTGTGTAACAATCTACTCACTCTGCAAAGTATGTATTTCGTTACAACAAACCTGTTCTACTAGTTGAAGCTGTTGCCTGGAGTCCTTTAACTCTATTTTCAGTGCTTCCAGTTCTTCCTTTTTTTCTAGAAAAATATTTGGTGACAGAGATTTTCAATCAGCAATTTGAAATACCTATACAAATAAGTTATCTCTTTCCATAAACGAAGAATAAACAATAGAAAAACAGTTTCTAACATTTCCACCTTTTTGACACGTTACATACTTTCTGCCTGCAGATGTTTGAGCATATTGGATATTTCATATCAATACAGTGCAGTTATTAACAGAACTTATCTTAAAATGTATTACAGCTTAAAACCCAAAACTGATCTTTACCTTGAAGGTCCTTCTGTACAACCATAATGTCTCCATTCAGTGATTTTTTTTGTTTGTTCAGCAGATCTACCTCCTGCTGCAGGTTTTTAACGTCCAATTCCATTTTTTCTACATGGGACAATGCAGTTCTGCTGCTATCTTCAGTAGCAGTTAAGTCTCTGTAAAACGTGAACGCATTCTCTATTTGTTGGAAGCCCTTGGTGAGGACTCAAACAGCTGCATTTCAGTCAAAGTTCCCTCAGCTCAAGGGGATGCTACCTAGTAATCAGCAGAGCAAGACAGCTGTCCTGTTCCAAGACTTCACGTTTTACTTTTCATAACATTTCCCATTGCATAACCATGACATAACAAATATTGCTGCATTCATCAGCTGTATTGCTGAATATTTTCTGTGAGTCTGCTGTAGACATGCTTAAAATAAAACCTCCCCAGGATATAAGAAACAGCATATTCTGTGTAATTGGGCACCTCAAAGTTATAGCTGTATTTTTAATTACAAGAAACAGACATTCAAGGCACTTCCCATCACTTCTGATCTTTGCAGGAAAAAAAAAAATATTACCCAACCTTCTGGTTTGTGACAACTTCTTTTCCAAACTCTGACAATCTTCTTCCAGCTTTTCCTTTTCTTTATTCAAAGATTCAATGTTATTTTGCAGAGTGCGCATTTGAGAAACCAGATGTTCATTTTCCTGACGCTCTTTCTCAAGTAGTTGTTCCTGCCAGTCTACTTCCCCTTGCTGACACTGACATAATCTCTGAGTATTCTCCAATTTTAACTTCTCCTACAAAAGAAGGCATCGTGAACAATACATTTGTATGGTCAAGGAGTAGAACGCGTTATTAACATATTTAGCTGCAAGGTTTAAAAACCTTTCATTCACAGAGATCATTCGTGGCTACAACGCCCTCTGTAACTCCTGCGTTGTAACAAGGAGAACTGCTTCAAGCGCCAGCTTAATGGGAGTGTATTTAGGGTCAAGGTTACGATGAACGTGAGCAGGAGGACTGGAAGATAGAAGTGCAATCCCTTGTTCCATCACAGTTTAACCACAATTTTCCCCCATCCATAAGGGCAGCACATCCCTCCCTGGCAGGGATTTTGAGAGAATGACCACCTCAAGGGCTGCGAGATGCTCAGGCAACGTAGCAAGGTGACAACTCAAAGTGCGGTAACAGAAAGGTACCAAGTGTATCAATTAGTCTCTTTTCCCTGTCCTTCACAGAAGTAGTATCTGCTTACACGTACTGGTAAATGCTCTCTTCGCAACGGCCTGTTAGATTTTCTGGAATGGCACAACTGAGTAGAGGAGGGCTGTCCCGGACCCTGACCTAACCGTCCTCAGCTACGAGGAGACTGCCACGGGGATGCCGCTGATCTCTCTGCCCGCTGGTAGCAAAGCTGAATGTCTGTCTGTATTTGTCAAAAAAAGAGACTACTACACTAAAATACCTTTTAAATGGTAGAGAAGATCACCCAGCTGATTTAGTAAGCTGTCTTCCATACTTACTCTTTGCAAGTAAGGACACAGACAGAATCCAGAAGACAGGACTCTGGAAGCTAATGCTGAGCAAACACTATTCACGTTCTGCAGCCACAGAAGAGCCTTCTGTCTTTCTGCGTGCTCTCCCTCATACGCACCCAAAAAAATCCCTTTATTTTCAAAGGCCTCAGCAGACCTAAGACCTTTCTGTGATAAGCTGAAATCAGACCACAAACCAATTGATTTAAGAGTGTAGGGACTCTGCGACTCAGATCTTAACAGAACCACAGAATATGCAGATCGCTCCTTCCAGTCGCTGTCGTAGCTGTAGAAGAAATACTTACTTCTAGAATTGCAACCTGCGTCTTTTCCAGCTCATTGACCTTTTGGTCATGTTGTAGTTTCAAACCTTGAAGTTCTTTCTTTTCAAGCTCCAGCACTGCCAGAACGTGTTTCAGTTCTAATAAGATTAAAGAAATAAAAAGGTTATTACTAGCACATCAAATGCATTCTATTGCAAAAAGAGACACCAAGGAAAAGTTAAGAGACGCTGCGCTGATGTCATCCCTGTAAAAACTCTTCACGTCTTCGATTGCTGTGTCAGACACACCAGATATTATATCTGATGCTGTTTTACCAGCAAGTTGCAGGTCCCTAGGTGTCCTGCTCTTCCTGTTCCCTAGGGAGTGATTCTGGGACAGAGCATCTGACTGATAATCTACTAAAGAATTTCAGAACAGGTACAAAGCTGCAAACTGCGGCTGCTTGTACTTCCAACAACCTGACAGGATTTCCCTGCCTGGCAGGAGATTCCTCCACTTCCCCACACATCCCCATGTTTGGTTCTTCCGTGAACGCGGCACAATCAGCTAATGCCTCCTAACCATGCAGCGCTCCAGCGTGAACTGGACAGGTCAGTCCTGTCAGCAGGTCTGTTCACGTTTCTCTCTGGCATGAAAGCCCCCTGCCCCAAATACAAAGCAGCAGAAGCACAGCCTCAGCTTAAGCAAAGGGTACCTGCCAGCTCTCTATAAACAACGGGAATCACAGAGAGCTCCTCCTCTGCGGTCTTCACAGGATTTAAAAAGGGGCAAGGAACAGAAGACTCCAGCAATGTACACCTGAGAACTTACAGTGTGCTTCTTTCCCATCTGCACAAAATACTCTCTAGTAAAGTAAGGTACGTACCTATCTTATGCCTGGTAATTTGCCCAAGCATTCCTTGAAGATTTTCTTCCTCTTTTCCAATATCCTTCTTTAAGAAGGAAAGCTGTGTTTTTTTCTCATTAATCTGGATATCCAGATCTTTCTTCTCAACATTAAGCTCTTCTAGAAGTAGTTTTATTTCCTATGGAAATATATCAGTGTTACAAGGAATGCCATTATTTGCCATCTTAAATAGTTTTTCTTTAAACAGAAGTTCTAAATATTTATAAATTTTAAAAAAGTCTGTCAACAATATTCTGGCCAGTTTATTTCCACAGTTTACAGTTACAGTTAATTGTGTAAACAAACAAAAATACATAAAATTTAGGTTAAAGTCTTGCTTGTTGACAATTTAAAGTAGTAATCTTGCCAAGATCTTGATCTGCAAGTCTGACCAGAACACTCTCATTCAAGTGAAAAACAGGCAGGCCGAAGCAGAAAGCCAGACCAAAAGCCCCCACAAAAGCATAATTCACCTTGATACTTTGTTGTTCTTTCGGCAAGAAATGAAATACAGAATCCTTTAAGTGGGGATGGAGACAGAGAGCTGACTTATGCCAGCTTTGGTGTGTTTTACACACACTGATCAGACTGATTTGCTTTAGCAGCTGCTTGTCTTGGCAACAGCAAGTAATTCAGAGACTTTTTCAAATATAATTCAGTTATCAAGGGGCCAATTCTGTAAGTACTACTGGAGCTAGGGAGTTGTTCTTATTTGTGCATCTGGATCAAGCTCTTAGTCACACAAACCCATGAACTCGCTCGTTCTATTTTTCAGTGGGTTTTGGGAGGTTGTAGAAAGCAAAACTGATTTTGTGGAAACTTTATGGAGATTTTGATACTTCTATTCTTTTGCTGTTCTTCAGAGATATACTTAATTGAAAAACTAATTTGGAAAAGTTACTCTTATTTGGCGTAGTTTTTCATTTGCTTCAGTCTCCCCATCTCGAAGAGCTTCTTTGAGGTCACCTCTCTTTTGAGAAATACAGTCTTGAAGAACACGGAGCTCTTCTTTTCTTTGATTTAACTGTTGCTCCAGAAACAAGAGCTCTTGTTGCTGAGCAGTAATCTGCAATGTAGAAGTTTAACAGAAGAAGCATCTGAAGGCTTTTATTTTTGTAGCTACACACATGCACAGGAATAAGGGCAGTACGCTGTTCCCTGCCAGAGAGGGTTGAGTTGTGTAACACGTAAGGATCTCAGAGCAATGAGCTTCATCTGCTGAACCTGTGTAATAAAGCCAATATTAAAGACTTAAGTTCTGATCTGGACAGCACAGAGATCTGTACCTCAGAGAGTGAAGTTTCTTACTGCAGTACAAATTGTCACAGAGCACTCTGCAGTAGCGTTTATGATGCAGAAATGCCAGCGATATTGGGATCATACTTATTATGAGTCAAAACAAGGAGAACTCAAATTACCAACATTAAACTTAAGAACTAAATTCTTCAGACAAGGCAGTTCAGAATTAAGACTCTTCTCAGCTTTCAGTTACATCAAAACACACAAAATTTATAGTCCAGAGTTAATCAGAAAAGCCCTACCTGTCTTTCAATCTTTCCAGTTCAGTTTTCTTGCCTTGAAGAAGGTTTTCTGCTTCTCTAAGAATCTGGAGGTGATGTTCTTCATTACCTTCTGCAACTTGAATATCTCCCTGAAGCTTCTGAAGACTGACAGTGAGGATAAAAACATGGCTCAGAAGAAACAAGAATACCTTAGGCAGTAACTTACTGGAGGTGGACATCTTTATTTTTAATTTATTGTAAACTATATTAGATAAAATACTTACCTTTCAGTTAGCATTTCTATCTTCTGGTTCAACAACTGGAACTCAGAGTCTCTTGCAGCCACCATTTTGTTGATTTCCTTCAAAATACCTTCTTGTTCCCCCTTACGCTGTTCTAAATCCCTTGTTTCTGCCTGTAATAACCTAAAGAAGCATTTATGTCTTTTTGTATTAACATATTTTAACAGCTCTCCCTCTCCAAAAGCATTATGTTGATATCTGAAGGAATCTTGTTCTTCCCCTCATCCCCGCTGGATACAGATTCACAGGAACAGTGTACCTTAATTGCTGATCTGCTTTCACAAGTTTAACGGCCATTTCCTGAGCCCTTCGCTCCAGCTCCTTTGCCTCAGTTTCAGAACGGGACAAATGCTGTTTGGCACGATTGTACTTTTGAATAGTGTCTTTAGTCTAGAGCAAAAATTGAAGATTATTGAGACAATACATTTCCATCTTATGCTTTCCACACCCATAAGCTGCAGATCAGCCATCCGAAGATGACCTCCTCCTGGCTTCAATATTCCACCTGAGCTTTCTCCCTTTGAATGCCATGAAGTAGAACCTTTTCTCCTCTCTTGTCTAGAGTAGAAAATCTTCCTCCTCTCTGGCAAGGACCGATACATTTTCTTTCAGCACATTATCGCACGACTTATTTTCAAATAGAAGCATTCTTAGAAGCTTCAGGTTATACAAGTGAAAAAAACTGCTTAAACAAAAATCCTCTGCTTAAAACAATCTTAACACAACACATAAATCCTTCCGCACTTAGGGTTACAGCTTTACTTACTTTCCCCCGTGTGCTCTCAAGTTCCACTTCAGCTTCTGAAAGCAGCCTATCTGCCTCTCTAAGCTCCGCTCGTCGTTTCAGAAGAGTCTTCTCTATACATTCTATTTCATCTGCAATATCGTCGTGATGTTTAAGAGACTTTTCTAACTGCAATTCTGCAGTAAGGTTGCCAGTATACCCTTCAATAAAGTCCCTAAAAGGTCAGGAAGAAACATATGGGATTAAAATACAAAATGCCAGAGGCCTGGAGCCTCTTGAAGTTCTACTCCATTTACAATTAATTGTAAATGAGTCAAAATTGACTTTTAGTGGGAAAAAGTTTAGGTACTTCCACATGCTTACTTTAAATGCATTCTAGTGCAATATTCTTACTTGCGTTTGTTATGCTTTTGCACTGCTCTTCGTAGCTCTGCTACTTCATCTTCCAACTCTTCTCTTTCATGCAGAAGCTCTTCTATGTTTTGATGCAATTTTTCCACCTCTTTTTTGTATTTATGCTCAGCTGCCTCTGACCATTTCTCTTTGTATTTCCGAGACTTTAAATAATACACAGTGTCTTCTAGCCTTGAGACTTCACTCTCCTACATGCAGGAAACAGAACAACAAAATTAAGACCTGTTTTCTATTTCAGTCCTCCCGAGACTGAAGCTACAAACAGCAAAGCTCAGACTATCAGCACTGAAGACAGAGCATTCCTATCCGCAAGCTCTCTCAGATCCAGAGCCTTCCTAGCAGAGACGACTTTATTTTTTCTGAGAAACTGGACTAATCTGTGAAAATCAGATTTTGCTTTTTTGTGTGTGTGTTTGTTTTTGAGAAAGCACGTGTTAAAAGATGCTCCTAATCCATTTCTAAGTCAGTTGCCTATGGTTAAACCTGCAGCTTGCAGCTCTGCATCTTACCAAATCGTGATGTTCAGGCACATTGCAGTGGAGCACGCCAACAGGAACGAGCGGGACAGTGAAGTTTGGAGGAAGAGGGCCATAAACAACCTGGGCTCCCACAGGAGGTGGGCCATAGATCACAGATCCAGGGGCAACCGAATCTCCGTTTGCTGCTGCGGGAGGAGGGCCATAAACTGCAGTTCCCTGAGGTACAGGGGCACCACCTGGAAGGACTGTGTAAATAACTGCACCCGGTGGTGGTACGAAGGGAGCCTCTTCATTTCCTTCACTATCATCCTTTGCTCTTTTATCTTTAAAAAAAAAAAAAGTTATTTTAAATCACTTTTTCAGTAAAATATATTCTTCAAATGCACATTCTAAATTCCATGTAGTGTACAAAAATATAATAAATGCTGCTTAAACTGAATAATGAGTTCAACAGTAATATATAATTCACTCATGCACAAAAAAAAAAAAAATTCTCAGTGAACTCTAAGCAAGAGCTCATCTTTAGTATGCCCCTAAACATTCTGAGACCATGAGACGGCCGTACCTTTACCAGAATTTGTTTTGTACAACCTATTTCTGACTGGTGAATACACCCAACATCCTCCTTGACCGGGCAAGTCTTCCTTCCTGCACTGCCCATCTTGACCACACGCTCTTCTGGGTGGGGATGTGCCAGAACACCATAAATAAACTCCAGAATCTTTTGTGCTGCGGGAAGCAGGAGTTGAAGCCTAAAGAAGAGAAGAATATGTGTTGATCTAGAAATAGCAAATAATGTAAAATAAATTATTTGTTGTACAGATTCTAAAGCACTGGTTTTTCAAGAACAGGCTATACACACTCTGCTTGCACTCACTTCCAAGTATTATGCTGCTTTAAAGAGAGCATTACTTTAACAATATTTCTCTTAAATGCAGACAAATGCTGCTTTGCAAGAAATGTTTGTCTGTAACTTCCCTTTTTAAATCTTTACCTAAATGAATTTGCAGTACTGCATTTTAAATAGTTGTCTCCCAGTTTTACGTGTACTAGATTCCTGTTACTACACAGTAACCGGCTTTATCAGGGAATATTTGTGTGTGTGGTGTTTCAGTATTTCTCTTACACACCAGCCAATAATTTTTCTTACGTTCCTCCCAAACCTAGCAAGTTTGTAGTGGACTTTTATGTACCAAATTACTTTCCTCATAATAGGATTTTTATTTCTGACCTGTGATGATGGCATGTAATACCAGTATCCCCTTCTTTTCAATGGATCTGCTATACTGGTGATGTAATCATTCTGGTATGAAAGCACATTTCTGAGTGCTGCAATTTCATCTTGTAAGTTGTCAATTTCATCTTTGTTACCTGTAAATTAATCACAGTTTTATAGGCATATAAGGCAAATAATTAAGTCATAAAATACTGCATTCAGCTTTAGTTAAAGTAACAGTTTAAACCTCTTCCCTCATTATTATTCTGTTAATCTGAAACAGTACTAAAAGATTAATTGCTGAGGAAACAAACTAAAGGTTATTATATAGTGATGTAGATAAACACTGGCCCTTGCAAGTTTGTCATTTTAAGACTGTAGAAATGCAAGTTCATACACAGGTAACTGATGCTCGTTTTTCCTTGTACAAAGATCTCTGATAACATCCTAGAGCAGCATAAACTGGCTGCATAACACAATTAGCGCTTTCTAAACAGCTGTAAAATGTGCTGTTAAAGCAAACTAATGGAAACTGACAGTCATTCTGATTTTCAAACGAGGCAGAACTTAACTATATTTCCAAGGGTCACAAGGCACATCAACTGGCAAAGCTGGAAACCAGCCAGTGCCACTGCTGGTCCTTCACCATCCATTTCCTCCATTCCTCCTACGGGAAGAAGGAAAGACCCATACACACTGCACAGTCACACTGTCTTGCTGTTTCCCTCACACACACAGATACAGAAAATCCACTGAAGTGCAGTGATTTAAGGGCTGACTGTATCCTGTGCAGGAACTACACAGGAAGCTATCCTGAGCAGTTATTCTAAAATAAACTTCCAGAGCTCTGAACAGCTGCTCAGATCAAACAGTGAGAAATATGGAGAAGAAATGAAGTCTTCTGCATCCATGCTTAACTGCAAGAAATGAAGAGAAAAAGAAGAGATTACCTGTCCCAATGTTATCCAACAACCATCTTAAACGCTCAATTTCTGCTTTTTGTTGCTCCATAGCTTCATTTAATTTATCAATTTCAAATTTCTGAGAGCTTGATGCCACAGTCTTCTCACCACCTTTCTCCATTTCATGCCGAAACTATTTAAAAATAGAAGTTTAAATCAAAGCAAAGTACTTCACTTTGGACCATGCTAAAGCTTTTCGAACACCTATCCATCCCTACAGAAATGTTCCCAGGTACCACTTCAATGCAGCAAAACTGTTCTTCCCACCTCCTCATATGGCCGGGGCTTACAGACATAGCCCCGTTAAGGCATGTAAACGAAGAGGTGACAGTTTTACTCAAAGGTCAGCTACTCCAGCCAGTGAGATTTTCATTTTGTTCTTTGTCAGGTGTGGGAAGAACATTGTGACTTGGGAAAACCTGAGGAAAAAGGGCAAGGCAGACACCTCTAAATACAGCATTTTCAGAAACTAACTGAACCAAAATATTTAAGTATTTTATCCTCCTCACACAGAGCAAACATCACTGCAACCTACTTGTTCTTCCTTCTCTTTGAGGAGCTGTTGTAACAATTCTATTTCTGCTTCTGCTCTGGCAAGATCCTGGGCTGCACGAGCTGCCTCAGCACAGAACTCTTCAGCTTCCTCAATCTCCTAAAATTGAAATTTTAGTTTGAGCTTTAGTTTGCAAGAATACTTCACAAGCTTGCAGATGTCTCATGCAGCTTTGTGAAAAGCTGACTAGTAAGAAGCACCAGCACTTGTCTGTTCTGAAATTCCAGAAAGTTTATGTAAAAATCCTGTTTCTACTTTAACTTTATAGTATTGCTACTGTGGAGATGTTAGCATGTAGCCAAAAAAAAAAAAACCAGTTCTCCATTTAAAAACTTGAACCGTAAGAACAAGCTTCCACAGTCCCTTCTTTTGCTTTTCTATCTTATGTAACAATGTAGTCTCTATTGTTTGACTTTCAATTAATAAGAGGCTAAACTTGCCTCTCCCTCACCTTCTAACACACAGCAAGGATGCCTGTCCATACCCAAATTTACTCAGGCATTCATCTATCTATTTGAAGACCAGACTCTGTCCAAAGCAAAAGCTCCTGTGCAGCAGGACAACTGAGAATAAAGCTCTGAAGCTGAATTAAAAAAAAAAAAATCATCAAGACTGTTCTTATTATGATGGCATTAGAAAACACTACTTATATACAAGCAATTAATTATCAATGTTGATTTACCTCAGTTCGCTCCTGATTAATTCTGAGAACAGTCCCATGAAGTGCCTTCAGCTGATTTTTAGCTATGGAGAGCTCTGTGGCTGCCAGTTTATCTGAAGTGATAATTGCTCTCTTTAATTCCTTCAGTTCTTTATCTAGACTGTCAAACTGCTTTTGTGCCCTGGCATCTTCTATTTTTTTCTGAAACCAGGAAAGAAATAGGTTTTATAAGTTTTAAGTAAAAAGCAGCCCAGAACAAAGGCTTTCTGTTGGTATTACTTTTTTCCCCACACATATCCCATTTTGTATTGTAGGCAGAGAAATAACAGGAAAAAAAAAAAAAAAAAA
>WHYT01016251.1:708776-719343 GCA_009806455.1 Tetrax tetrax
AAAAAAAAAAACAACCAACCAACACTTACAGCTTTGCCTTTGTCTTTTCTTCCTCCGGACTCATTTGCAGAACGCCCCACCCCTGCTCTAGAAGTCATTTGACAGGAGCCCCGGTACCGCCAGCTCGGGGAGCAGCCTCCCGCCTCCCCCCGGCGCCGGGCGGTGCGGGGCCGCTCCCCGCCCGCAGCCGGTTGGCCCCGGCCGCGCTTCCTGTGTTGTGATTTGAAGCGCGGGCGGCCCGCGGGAAGGGCCGGGCTGGCTCCCTGCGCACGGCGGGCCGGCAGCGGGGGGTCCTGCCCCAAACGCTCACGGCCCTGCCGTTCCCTAACAGCTCAGGAAAAAATAATAAAATAAAAATGCATTTTTTACAAGTGTTTGCAGACCTCAGCTGAAAGCAGGAGCCGAGCATAAAAATTCTTTCTTTGCATACTTAGAAGCATCAAGCTGGCCTAAAAAGCTCTCACTTAAAAAGACATACGTTTTTTTTAAAAACACTATTAAAAACATAACTCAATTTCATTTTAATTTAAAATTTCTAGAAATGTTTGCTCTACCTGAACAGTTAATAACTCCACATCGAAAGTCTTGCTTCCCTGGAGATCAAAAAAAAAAAAAAATTGATGCAGCCAGCTTTGCCCCAAACCTGCAACGTGACCTCTGAGACCTCACTGAATGTATCAGTAATGACAGGACTGACGTGACAGCAGAGAAAGGGCACCAATCCCCACCAAAAAGGCAGGATAAATCTTTTCAGAATTAGAACTATTTATTGAAAATTTATTCTAGTTTTAGGATGCTGGACTACACTGTAAAGGCAAAGATTTCAGTTTTACTTACATGTCTTGGATCTTCAGGATTTACAGAAGCAAGAGAACTCTGCAAGTCTTCAAGCTCTTTCTGTTTTTTCCCTATTTCTCTTTTCTGTTTCTCCATTTGCTTTTCCAGTTCTAAAGCTTCTTTGCGTAGCTGATGCAGGATTTCTATCTTTTCACTCAGCTGCTGTTCAAGACCTTCCTTGTTGGCCTGTGACATCTGGAGATAGCATTAAAAGGTTGGGTAAAATAGTTTAATTGGAAATACACAGCTAATCAACAGCATTTTCAAAAGTTAAATCAGACTGCTAATTTAGCCTAACAGGTTACCTAAAAATGATCTATTCATTGTTTTGAATCTTCTTTATTTTCTTAAGACAAGACAGTTTGCTTTTGGTAACTAAAAATTCTGTAGCATTAGTCTACCATACCAGAAAATGACAGTAGCTATACAATGGCCCCTTTAAAAACAAATAGGAAGAAAAACAGGTATATTTTTTACATCAACACTGCTTCAAATGTTTTCCCTTGCTATTCATGTAGCAATGTTTTTGCATACCTTTTTCTGAGACAGAGCATCCTCCACTTGTTGCAGTTCCCCTGTTACTTTCAAAACTTGTTGCTCTGCATTTCCTATTGCACTTTGCAGTTCTTGTAATCTTCTTTGTGCTGCAGACAAAACAGAAAAAAAAAAAACCAACCGAACCCACAACACACTAAAATGACCCACAACCCCACAAAATATGTTATAATATTCAGTGTAACATTCCTATGCATGTTTTCTCTTAACACATTAATCAGAATGTATTTTCTTAAAATAGTGATAATCAAAGCTAATACATTCTGGCTTCTCAAAAAGAATGTCTAAAGTTTTTTTAATCCGTCTTATACAATTAATGCATCAAATATTAAACCTTTCTAGCATTCTCTTTTCAATAATAATTAATCCTTTCATCCCGAATTATCTTAAAATAATAGCAAAAAGAAATTGTAATAGTTTTGACCCAAAATGCATGAAGTACAGTGTTTGGAAATTACACCACTTTCAGCCTTTGGCACATTATTGCTATTCTTATGTCAAATGTGTGTCAAGCATGTAATCAGTGGAATAAGCTACATTGATATACATACTTTAGTTTTTATTTGATAAAAATTAAGATTTTACCTGAACTAATCTTTTTTTCTTTACTCTCTAGTAGTTCATCTAGAGTTTGGAGCTGCAATTTCAGTTGGGATTTCCAGTAGAAGTCATCTTCGCCTAGTTGCATTTTTCCAATCTCCATCTGCTGAGCTTTGTTAGCGATATAGCCTTCTCTTATAAACATATTTCTTTTATACCGAGCCTTGCCAATGTACGGGCTTTCACCAGGTACATTATCAAGTTCAACATCCTGAAACGTATGAAGCAAAATGTCTTTCTATCTATCAATCTCACAGATACAGGTTGCAGTCAACTCATAACACAAACTCTCTTAACAAGGATATAAAAGGAAAACCAATTTGAAATTAGAATAATTAGAAGAAAACAGACTCCAATTGACTTGTTTGGCCTTGAACATTCTTGTTATTTTATAACTACATTAAAAACAAACAAACCCCATTAGGGTATAATCAGTTTGTTGCAAATGGGTAATGCAAGTGGATATTTAACAGGAGGAATTCTTAGTAATTTAGACTTAAGAGCAATATAGATAATACTTAGTCTACTGCATTGTTGCACTTAAAATTTACTCAAGCGCAACTTAAAAAAATCATTTGCAGTTGATGATTACTGATCTTTTCGTTTCTTGTGCAGACTCCTTTCATTCACGCGTCTCTAACTTGTTTGCAAGTACGACAGGTTAGCTCTACCAGGAGGAAAAATAACAGAGAAAGGACAGAAATGCTAATACCATTTAACTCAGTAACATTCTGGCTTGTGGAATTTCTCCATAATAATAAAGTGTCTGTTCACTGACTCTACTTAGCTAAAACATATGCATACAGGTGTGTATACTAATATTCGAGGCATTAAGTGTCACTTAGATTCAGTTTAGTTCAAATTTTGTAACATGACTGTTAAATTAAATGTTTGCATTTCATACCTAATAACTCTTAATAAAGCAGTATCTACTAGAATTATATAAAAAAATATTAAGTTTTCTATTTTCCAAGTTGAAAAGTAAGAGAAACAGCAATGAAAAGATCTATTATTTTAAAATTATTACCTCTGATGGAAAATAATTTAACGGCTCAAATTTAGCATCAATCTTATAAAACGCCAGTTCCTGCTCCAGTTCGTACTGCTTCTGGCAAGCTCGGGTCAGCTCCATTGTCTTCTGCTTTAACTAATAAACCAGTAAACAGGTAAGCTGCATTCCAGTGTCATCATTATCACATACATTTCAATTCAGTAGAGAGCAGGGCCAAAACATCAACTTTGAAACAAAGCTCACAGCAGAAAAAGTTAAGATGGTATATTATGGATCAAGAATATCACAAAGTGCAACTTCATTACAAGATACAATACGACGACTAAGAGTACAAAAGAACACCACAATTAATATAACACAAATGATCACATGAAAGGCCTTTTATGTTTACATGCAAAGGTTTGAAAATATATTTGTCACTAACTTAGGATAAAAAAATTAATTTGGGTACAATCCTTTAGCAAAATCTATGCCAAATAATGAATTTATTTACTGCTACTAATGAGCAGTGAGAACTATTAACACTCATTGTCTGTAAAAGAAACAACAAGGTCTCAATTGTCAAGTGTATAGAGCCTATGCATTTCATTTTAGCTTAACTTTGTGCTAGTTAGGTTTTGAGGGTTGGGGGTTTTTTAAAAAAAAAAAAAAAAATAAAAAAATAAAAGTCCATCATGTGATTTCTTTTTAAATCAACTTTTCACACTGAATACCTGAGGGAGAACATGCAGCAAAACTCCAATAGACAGTGGAAAGCAGGACTAGTAAGGGAAAAGAAACAGGACAGGCTGGAATAAAGGAAAGATTTTAAAACAAAAATTGACTGTGTTTCTGAGAAAAGAAAAGGAAAAAATAAAAATAACAAAAAAACCAGCATCCAAAAACCACAGTGAATATAAAGTCTCGCTGTAACACTTTATACAAATGTTCCTACTTCAGTAAACATGCAAATAAATCCTAGAATTAAAAATAACCATGCAACCCAGGAGCACAGTGGGGCTACCTTCAGTGAGGAATAAAGGCTCTGCGGAAAGGGAACTGTGACAAACCAATACACCAGCTAAAGGAAGAAAGAAGCAAGCAAAGTTTGTCATCCAAAGGATAAGAGTGGGTTAAGTTGCAAAATATATGCTGCTAAATCTCACTATACTGAGAACTACACTTTAGGCTGCTGGTTAGTGTCTGTGTTCACAGAAGAAACAGCTATAGAAATATTATCTATAGAGATTCTGAAGGATAAAATTTTAGAGGGCAAGTCTAACAAGTAAGATAAAGGCCATATATTAAGTTCCCATCAGGTCATTCACAACCAAGGACTCTCAAGTCAATGGGACATTTCTTGTGTTTTTCAGCTGCCAAGGAAAGATACCTGTCAAACCTAAGATTGTAGGATAATGTGAATAAAGTACAAGTAACCTAATGGACATTACCCAAAATAATAATCAAGGGGTACTAGTGACATACAACTTGGACGCACACCTTGTTTTTTGTAAAAGCATTAATCTTTCCCCTTATTGCAACAGCAACTTTAAAAGTCCAAACACAGGAGATTCAGTACATCGGCAATTTAGCAGCAAGAGGATGCTTAACCTGTCATCAACTGACAAGATTTTAAACAAACAAACAAAAGATATTACTAGAGACAAACAAATAAGGTACTATGAACTATAAATTACCAGAGTGATACTGATTGCTGGCTCAAGATACTTATTTTTTTCCACAGAAAGAATATTGAAGAACTGGTCAAGGAATAATCACTCTTTAAAGCTGAAGTGCCTACATTTTGTCTCTTAACTTTAAACATAAAGCTCCAGCCATTTGAACTCTGTTTCTGCCAACAAAACTATTCCAAATATTTACTTAGTGCAAGTAATTATCTTACCAATACATTTTTGGTGTCCAGGTCCCCTTGTAGGTCTTCATAGCTTTGTTTCTGTTGTAAAGTCTTTTCCTTTAATGATTTGTTGACCTCATCTTGATGGCGAAGTTTCTCCAGCACTTTGGACTGGTTAAGTTTAAGGTTCTCCAACTCCTTTACTGTGTTTTCCAACTCTCTTTCTAATTTTTCTATCTCTTCTGAAAAACAGAGTAACAGAAACATCCAGATTTTTTTTTTCCCATCTAAACTTAAATTTGGTGTCATTAAGTATAGTTCTAACACATCACTATTACCTAAATCAAACCTCTCTAGAGCTTCCTGCCTGTCGTGATTTGTCACTGGCTGTCCATCCAAGTTTTCCAGCGCTCGCAAGTGGAATATGGTGTACAAGCGGTAGTGAGACAGACTTACAACTGGATTATCAGCAAGGAATAGAGAAGTCAGATCTTGTAGAGGCTTTAGTTTAGCTATATCATGGAGCTAAATCAAAGATAAATGGAACAATGATTAGATAACTTTTCAAGAACAATTGAACCACCATTACTGAATTTCTGATCATATAGAATGTTTTATGTTAGGTCCATCTCAGAGGATCTATTTTAACATTTATGCTGCAGTGGAATCTCTAAAAACCTACCAAAATACACAGTACTACAATTAAAAGTAACTTCCTAAAATAAATTTCTTTCTTCTGTGAAAAAAATGCCACTGCAAAGAGGGCAAATTTGATCAAGTGTGACCTTTCAAAATAATGAGGCCTGCAGATATAGATAACCTTCAATTCCCCTGGACTTATAAGAAAAGTTTCCAAAAACTTACACTTTCCTGAACAACATAATATAGGTTTATGCTTTGAATACCTCTCAACAACTTTATTAGACTCACAATGGCTGTATTTCACAACATGATTTGTGGAAAGAGACTCAGCAATTATTCAGAGTCAGTCAATCAATGTAAATATAGTAGTCCACTTCATGAGAAGTTTCTGAACAATTACTGTTCCTAACTATAATCACTTACTGATGATATTTTATTCTGTTTCAAGTTAAGGATGCGCAGGGATCTCAGTTTCTTCCCTACCCACACAGGAATATGCTCAATCTCATTCCCTGAAAGGTTCAGCTTTTGTAGATTCTGCATATGTTCTATACCTTCAATTTTACTGAAAAGAAGAAGAAAAATATATAGAACCATAAACAAATTTACAGTGTAACAGACATTATAGATAACCTACAGCAAAATCTGTCTCAAATAATTATCATCCAAGAGATGAGTAAAACCAGTTCCTGCCATGGACTCACAACTCAAATGAAATTACACCAGCTTACTTGCAAGTACTACATTTAGACAATTAAAAAAATAAAATCACAGCAAAAAAAAAACCTCACTGTGGCAAAACCTTTACTTTTACATATTTTTAACATTAAAATTATTTTAATGTGTGGTAATTCTATTTTAATATGCAAAATTTGTTCTTTTTCTCCTGAGAATGTCATGGGACACAGATAAACCAAAATACAGATGTTTTGGCTCTTTTTTTACATACAAAGGAAGCATCAACTGTAAGCAGACAGCATGCAGACCTATATGTTTTAGTGTTTTCATTAAAACACTAAATAGCTAATAAGGAAAATACCCAAGTAAACAAAAACCTAGTGCATTTATCTAAAGATATGAAGATTATAATGAAGTACAGTAGAACGTGCTCTTGTGACAGTACTATTTTTTTAATATATACCAACTGTATACAACTAAAATCTCAAAACATGTAGTAGTAGCTAAAAGCTATTCTGACCTTTTCAGTTTCTGTTGAGAGAGGAAGTTGTGTGAATGCAATGTGGAGAAATGCTAGTGTCTTGCTTACTTCCTATTGTAACTCTACTGAAATCGCAGCTTCTCTACTGCGAAGCCACTCACATGTAAAAATCATAATTCACTAACAAAAAAATTAAAGGAAATAAAGAATTTTGCTATTGTGTGAACCATTACCCTTGAACATTTTTATACTGCTCAGACAAGATACTAGACTTTTAAAACAGCAAAAGCAAAAAAGCAATTTAATGAGTTTATGGCCTGCCTGATCAAGCCCATTCAGCCTCCTCTTAAAAGAAAGCTTCTTGTATAACCCATAATAAAATACAGTAAAAGTTTAATTATTTTTTGATGTATTTAATTGAATTATTGTACACTTTTCATTACTGTATCTGGAAACTGACATTTCTGACTTGGTTTCCTAGGAAAACAAGTTTAACTGCAGCCATGGTACACTAACAGCACCCCCAGAACTATTTATCCTTTTAATAACTAACAGCTTGCACTTTTTAAGAAGATCTCACCAAAGCCTGTTAGTCTGGACATACAACTGATGGGAAATTCACCTTAACTGTTCACACCTGTAAGAGAACTCACTTAAACGGTAAGAGAATGTCAGCTTTATTGTATCTGGGCTTATGAAAACCATTAGTGTTTCTGCTTACCTGATTTTGTTGGAAGACAAATTGAGTTCACGCAACTTCGTCAGTTTATCCAACTTCTCAATCTTCTCTATTTGGTTATTACTAAGATTTAGAGTTTCAAGTTTAGAGCACTTTTCCAAATTTTCTATGTACTAAAGAACAGAAAATTAATCCCTTAGCATTGCAGCTTTTTTTTCCCCCCTATTTTTAACAGCCACCTATTCTTTAAAAAAAAAAATACAAAGTATTCCAACATTTTATTAATCACAGTTTAACCATTGCATTCTAAAAGCCTGCTTTAGGTACAGTATTCTGCATCACTGGAAGATAAAAACTAAGTTTTATATTTACAGTGGACTAGTCTCATCTATACAAAAGGGAACTTGCCATTAAAAAAAAACAACAACAACAAAAAAAAAAAACCCACACACCTCATCACAATCCAAAAGCCAAAAAGTTACACAAATGGATGGCATTCTAAACTTCATTCTAATAGATCCAAAATTTTTTCTTTTGCACAAGTCTCCACTGTTTTGGTTTGTTTGTTTTTTTTTTTTTTTAAGACAGAAGCTGCTTGTAGAACTAGGCTAGCATAATTAGAATACAGCTGTTTACATCCACTAAAAAATAGACGTTTACTAAAAAATAAAACAAAGTTAATTTTTAATTTTGATTAGTTACCAGTTCTTTTCAATAACTTACCTTAAATTTCTTATCCCCATCCTTTGGGGAAGAAAGATTCAGTGAGCTTATACATGCCACATTTTCCTGTTTTGACAGACCCTGTATAAGGGGTTCTGTAATGTACCTAACTCCTGCACCAACACCATTTTCATCTGAAATTAAACAGAGAAGCTACATTCAATAGGGGAAGGACTGGCAATTTTTATATTAGTCTCTTACTTCACATTGAATACTGGGAAGACGTTGAAAATTATTTCTTCCCCACAGGAGATGAGAAGAAA
Organism: Tetrax tetrax; assembly: GCA_009806455.1. Taxonomy (NCBI): domain Eukaryota; kingdom Metazoa; phylum Chordata; class Aves; order Otidiformes; family Otididae; genus Tetrax; species Tetrax tetrax. The sequence goes on from WHYT01016251.1 coordinate 717,081, forward strand.
CAGCACACCAGAAACATTTACAGGAAATTACATGTTAAGAGTAAGCGGGTACAGCCTTTTGGAAGAGGCGCAGTATGCATCTTTGCCAGTCTTCCCCCCGGCACAGAATGTAAGGACTAAAAGTCTCATTATTCTACAAAGTTTTCATTAGTCTTATTTCCACATTTGAGTATCAAAAGATGAAAGCAATTTTTTCAGATCATACATCTCTAATCATCCAGTTCACAGAACATTGGCTTTTCATGCTTTTAGTATGTACTTTTATAGCAGCAGGTTTTTATACAATACCTGTATGAAACTTACACTCAAAAGAAGCTTTTACATTTTCTGCTGTAATATCAAGTTGTTGGTGCCTCTGCTCCATGCTTTTGCAAGGAGACAGCAATGTCTCTTGGCTAATAGGAGATGGCGATGCGGTACGTGAACTGACAGGAGATGTTAGACTAGGTGGTCTGAGAAGCTGATATCTGTGTTTTTCTACATAATGCTTTTCTTATGGAGCCTTTCTTCATTACCAAAAATACAGAATGTCAGGTAACTAATATCTGGAAGAACAGAAATAAACATCAGTCTGTAGATAACTCTAAACCTTAATGGTTTGCATGCCAACAAAATTGTCTTTTTAGCATAAGAAAATATTTCCAGCAATGATATGGTGCCAAAAAAACCACACCCAAGCCAGTGACAGCTTCCAGTTTTCATGGGCTAACACGTATTTGGAGGAATGGTGTACCTGTTTACTTACACCACACTACAGCACAGCACAGCACCAGGAACTGGCTGAACTGCTTTCTGTTTTGCAACTCATGTGGGTAACTGTCCTGCAATTCATTGCTAACACAAAGTCTGTCAGGTCTGGAGGTTACTCTCAACTCAGACAGAGTTGGCAGAGGACAGAGAGGCCTAAGTTTCCAATTGTTTTTACCAAAGCTAGAAACTACCCACTTTACAGCTAGAAGAGCAAATACAAGCAAATAAAAAAAAAAAAAAAAACAACAGAGATAAAAATAATTAAAATCAGTCTAGCACTTGCATTCCTCCAGTGTTCCGCTTTCTGCAAACAAGTTTTTCCGTGACTGCCTGGGAAATTCCAGGGAATGTTAACAGAAACTTCCCCCAGAGACAAATATATTTCCCTAGGGGGAAGGGTAGAAGCAGTCGTGTGTGCACTGTGCCTGAACGCCCTTGCAGGGGCTACTGCTTCAAGGGACAGGTTTTAACTAAAACCTAGACCCAGTAACAAAAAACACATTTTAAGATATTCTTTAAGATAGAAATGTATGCTTTTAAGTGAACTTAGAGCTATATGAGTGATTAAATTCTGTCTTATGATGAGATTTTCTTAATTACAATGGATTTTTTTCCCCTGAATCTTCAAAAAGAAAGAAAGGAAGAAGGAAGGAGCCACTTTCTTCTGTCCAATACTTGGAGGCACAATTCATTCAGCGCAGGAGAGGAGAAAAGAGTGGCGAGCTAGGAAACAGCTACTTTGGGATGTTTCGTCGTGTTTTAAAGGGAGGAGTTAACCATTTTAACGCGGTTTCTTGAGAAGAGATGGATATTTTAGCGCTGAACACCAGGACAAAACTCTCAGGTTAGAGCAGGCAGGGAGGGGGGAGCTCTGAGCTGACCTGGCCGCCGAGGTGCCCTGGCCGTACCCCGCGCCCCGGCGGGAGCAGAAGGGCCCTGGGTGCTGCCCACCCCCGAGTCACCCGCTAACGGCTGCGCACCCGCCACAGCCGCGCTACCGGCCTCTTCCCGCCCTCCCGCCGTGGCCGGCCCACACCTGACAGGATGGCGACCGCCCAGCGCGGCACGGTGCTGAGCTCCCCGCCGCGGGGCCGGGCTCTGGGGCAACGCCGCGCCTCCAGCCCGCAGTAGAGGCGGCAGCGGAGCGGCTGCTCGCTGAAGGGGAATCCCAGTTCCCGCCGAGGGCGGTTCCCCTCAGGCCTCCGCTTTGATTACCTGCGTTGACATGGTAACGCCGTTTCACCGCCTCCCGCTCGCCACCGGCGGCCAGGAGAGCCTCCGGCCGACCCTGCGTGAAGGCACCGGTTCTCAACGCACCGCTCTCCCGCCTCCCTTTCTCCACCGACCGTTCGTCTTCTCCACCGGCCAGGCCCAAGGTGCTGCGGCTCCTTTAAGAGCCCGGCGTGAGGAGCCGAGCCGACGCCATTTTGTCTGGTTGTTGGCCGGCGACGGGGGAAGGGGCGGGGTAGGCCCTCGCCAGGCCCCGCCCCTCCCCAAGGCGGCTTTCCCGCCC
>WHYT01016252.1:21395-111156 GCA_009806455.1 Tetrax tetrax
TTTTTTTTTTTTTTTTTTTTTTTTACTGTGCAAGTAAGTGGGATGGTTATATCTCTAAATGTCTAGTCTGAGGCGTATGGCCTCAGCCAAGGTGACATTTAATTCAAGCATCATGCATCACTGACACTTCTTCATACAATGCAGTGGCACTCAGTATATGAAAAAGAGGAGCAGAAGTCGTCCTCCACTGTTAGCTAATTCCCTCAACTGAGCTCATCATTAAAAAGAAGATAAGAGCTTTGCCCTGGAGATTCCTGCAACCTTTAACAAACACACTAAAGACAAGAAAATTACTTCAAAGTGTCACGCTTAAGGCTGTTGTTTGCTTCCAGGTTCTAGCTATCTGTAAGAATGTTATCTAATTAACAGTTTGATTCCCCCCTTCCCACCAGCACCCCTCTCCCCCTTCAGGAAAGTGCTCATTAGGGAGAAAAGTCATCATTGTTAAATTCTGGGTAAAATTTTCACTTTTGCTACTTCTATATGGAGTACTGTCGTGTGCTTTAAGAAGCCAAACTTGAAATGGAAAAAACAGAGTTTGCTGCCAGAGCGCTCTTGGATGCATTTGGTCAAATCATTACGCTTTTTTTTGTAGAAGACATTGAGACAGACATCTTCATTACTTGAAATTTAAACTCTTCTTAGAAGGTACTGATTTTAAAATTTTATATAGTTTTTACAGTGCTTGGATCAACTGGATCTCAGTGACTACTGTGCTACAAATATACATCAGGTGTAGGTCTACTTACTTGTTACTTATAAGTCTATCCAGACTACTTCTTAGTTGTTGGCCCATGGAATGTTTCTTTGTTTAATCATTAATTAAATAGAGCAATATCCCAGTTAAAAATATTGCTGTAAAAGAAAGATGCTGTAAATACTTACTGGGAGCTTCTCCACTAGTTTTGTAGAAAAACTGTAGACTATAAAGAACCTTGAGAGGAAAAGAGACATATGTACTCACATCTGAGACTAATTTGCACTGTTTTGACAATATATATTCAGAAGAGATTTCTCTGGCATCTGAGTCACCATTTGCTTTCCCTGTCATTTTCACAATGAAAGGAGAATGATGCTTTCTCCAGGAATAGTGGAAAAAGGTGATACCATTGTAAAAGGCAGTGTAAAACCAACAGTAATTACTTACCTTTGTGCTATGATTCAGTCTTCTTCCCAAATATGCTTTGCTGTATATATATCTTAAATAAGAGCTTTTTTATCCAAAACTCACAGAGTGTAAACTTCCTCTGGCCATTGGTAGGATATTACGGGGATTTCCAAAAGCAGCTTAAAAAAGAGAAATGGCATGCATATTTCATTTTATTCACAGCACTTAATCAGCAGCTTTATTAATCGAGGTGCACATTTTCTGCAGTTCCCTTGGGCAGAGGTGTGTATTTCAGGGGACACTAATGAGGGTCAGACTGTATCTTCTTCATAAGATGTTCATAAATTACTTTCTGCTGCTTAGTGAAAACTGTGTTCTATATTATGAACACATGGAGAATTCAAATCTACTCTGGCAAATGCTAGTCTTAATTTTTTCCTTGGAATTAACCATTAGGAGATCTGAACTTCACTTCTCTATTTTTTTTTTCTTCCCCTGCTTCTGAAATAGGTTAGCACAGAGGCATTGTCACTGAACATTCCATCACCAATTGGTTTGGCCCTGGCCAGCAGCGAGTCCACCCTAGGCCCAGCCGAGTCCACTGGACAAAAGGGAAACTTCTAGCAGCTTCTTACAGAAGCTGCCACCGTAGCTCCCACCACTACACAAAACCAGCACACCACTCAAAATACAGGAAGTGAGGTCAAGCAAAGAAAGAGAAGATACTGATGTGAGAGCTGAGTTCCTTAGAAATTATGTTTATAGATTTTTTTTTTGCTTTGTTTGCTTATTCTATGAAATGCAGATATTAATACTTATTGACCTTATGGGATGTTGTAAATTTCTAAATTTGAAGAAGCTGTGAAGTACTAGATTTGATTACTAATTAACACGTTTTAAAATTTGAATATGAATAACAGGTTCCTTGTCAAATGTACAAACTTTCTGTGTAGTTGCTAACAATTTATCTAACAAAGTTTACTTGCTAATGAGCATCAAGGTATTTGTATTTAAATTTCAAGATGTGTTTCTGTTACTAAATGAGAAATTTTTAATGCCTGATTTAATGGAAGCGAATCAGTCAATCAGATACATCCAGGATAATAGGAGCACCGCAATTACAAAGGCTGTCAGGAAATGTGGAGTTTCTTAACAACTTAATCTACACATTCCAATTAGACTACATTGTTGTTGATATATGCCATGTGTTCAAGCTTTATTTCAGTTAATTTTTGCCAATGAAACTTAGCAGCTAGCAGAATTGCCAATTTTACTATTAAATTTATCAACATTTTCCAGAAGTTTTGATGGAAGTTTGATTTTACACCTGCAAGTACGGACTACTGGTGTAAGTTGTCCACTTTCATAAGCTTAAGAAAGGTCTGAAGTTTGGGAATAAAGATGATCCTGTGATTATAAGGGAAAGGTTGAGGTTTAGGGGATGGGATTTCATACAATTTATTTAGTAGAACTAAGTGTGCAAAAAAGGAGAACATATTTGCAAAAATTTACCTGATAAATGTTTTTCATTGAATTATTGATGCATTTTCAATGTGGAAAAAACCCGACCAATGGTATTGCCAGTGACTGTGTGCCTCTACAGACAGTTATATACTATGGTTAAACTCATCAAACTGGGAGAAAGTGCTAAGGAAACTCTAACAGAATCAATGGCTTTTTTTTCTCAGAAACATGCACTTGCCTAGTCTTAGGCACAATTCGTCACTTTTAGTTGCTTCTTACAAATGAAGAAATTCATTTATGTTGTTCCTGAATATGATTTGTTCTGCTTTTCAGTAAATAGACTTTGTTTAATCTTAGGAAGTATTAAGTAGTAAATTCAGCCATTTTTGGCACTCCTTTGCTTTGATATGAGACATTGTGTCAGACTTTGCTGGCAGAGGACAGGCTGAAACCATTTTTTAGAATAAATGCTAAAGAGTAGGGTTTGATGACATTTTTGCACAAGCGGTAAAATGAAGTCCCAATCTCCTAGAACCTGCAAAATTCAGGTTAACTTCTGTAAATATTTTCCGTGCAAATAAATAGGGAATATATGTTAAAAAATGTAGAAACTTTAGTTTAATTTTAGAATTGCTGAAATGCTTTGATGGACATTTGATAAATCTTTTCTACAACTCTTTTGTCAAAAAAGAATTAAAAAAAAAATTTAAAATACAAACACATAAGTTGTTTTGGTTTGGATAAGGGAAATGTCAGGAAGATGACTCAAAGAGATTTTTCTGCTCTATTTTGTGTGGCTTTTTCCCCAAGTTCTTCCATTTTCTACTTTTTTTTTTTTTTTGATTCAACATGAAGTGAATATTTTTCTGAGGTTTTCAATTTGTCTCTTGCAGCAAGTGCCATTATTGGCTGGCCATTGCAGTATTCTCCTCCTATGTTTGGAAGAGCCCTGTAAGAACACAGCCGAAGTTGATGCTCCAAGGACAAACACAGTACCATTTCACACAGAGCTACTTTTTAACATATCTGAGAGAAAAAAAATCACAGCACTTGGATTTTAGTTTCATCTGCCCTTGGATTTTGTTCTGAAACTTTTCTTCACAATCACAAAAACTAATTAGTGTTGCACTGTGTTTTAGTACAGAAGAGACAGTTAAGTATTTCTGTGATACAATCTATGTAAATTCTTAACATGTGATAAAACATCCTACATACTTGACTACAACAGAAATTGAAGAATTGCTCTTACCACTTTTAATACTAAGAAACACACACTTAGTATTTTCCAAACCATTTGACTTTTACTTCTTTCTTTATTGCTGTTTCTCCTTGCACTTCTAGCATACTGAGACACTTTTGGACACCTCTCTATTTACCATAGTCACATTTGCTATGCCACACTAAAAGTTAGGATGTTAGTTTTGCTGTTTTCAGCAATTACTGAAAATTTACATTTTTCCTAATTTTCGAATGAATAGAAGTCTGGCTTATGACCACTAATTTCAGTTAATAATTAGCCATATTAGTATAAATGTTTTTTAGAAAAACAAAGAAGTAGATTTTAAATGGATAGACAACTTTTTATAAGGAGAGTTGATATGGAGCTATTTCCTCTTATTTAAGGAGAGCTGAACTGAAATTATTTCCTCTTATATATTCTGAAAGTTTTTTTTGCTAACTTTTCAGTTGTAAAACACAATAGCCAAAATTAATTTTCAGTTGAAAACTGCTGTTAACAAAAAATAGTTTAGGCAATAAAACAACAGGTTCTGGAGTTATTGGATCTTTTGGCTTGGGTTTTTGAAGCTTTTAAAATGAAAATCTGAGGCAGGCATCAGTCAACAATAAATTTTTAATGTAAAAGTTTTACCAGTAAATCTATAACCAAGTATAAGTTTAATAGTTACGCTGTAGATAAACTGTATTTTTGAGAGCAAAACATGAATGTGTTCTTTCAAAAAGATCAAAAGGCTGCAAGCCCTGAAGACAGATTTCCCTCATCACATCCATTTGTTATTCTAGAATATTAATAACTGGTAGAAATTTCCTGAAAAAAAATTCCTTAGAATTTAAGGTAAAACAGAAAGAAGCTAAATTTGTGTCTCACCTCTGAAACTCTTAAGCTGCTTCCCGTGTCAAGCAGGAAGTTCATGACTTGTTCTTACCTCTGCTCAGGACCACTCTGGAATCTGAAGTGCAACACCAATAAAAACTAGGAGCTCCTGAGCCAGAACTTTTTCTATCCTTATTAATGCTGAAAGGAAAACAATGCATGTAATTAATATGAAAAGTCAGGGAGAGGAAGGAAGAAAAAGAAGCACGTACAACCTCAGTGCATAGCTGCTTAAGGACACAGGGGGACTATTCACTTCATCTGGGGAAATCTATAGATTTTGAATCTTAGCTGTGAAATACGATAATACTAGCTCATATTTCAACTTGTTGCTGCCCTCCACTCATGTTTGCAATGTATTTGCTTTATTCTCTTGGATTATAGTGCATTCTAATCACTATATATTTTATTATTAGTTTTTCTTCTTTCAGTAATTTCTATACAACTCGAAGAGGATAAACATGAGGGAATGTGATTTAGATGACCAAGTATACCACTTCTGTTCTTCTATGATTCTAATAATAAAGTCCTAAGAGCTGAGGTAGGACTTCAGAAAAGAGAAGTATCTGAGTGAACAGCTTTGCCTTTGAGTGAGTCTTTTGGTTTCTGCAAGCTGTTAGATGTTGTTCCAAGCCCCTTTCCCTGTAGGATACAAGGCTAAGAAGGATTACTCAATCATCAAAACCCTGCTGGCTCAGCTTATGATATAGAATCCTCTACTCACTGCAGAAGTAGATGTGTGTCTTCTGGGATGTTTCAGGCCCAGTTTTTGTGTCTTTCTTGATATTTTAGCCGACAAAAATGCTTTCAAAGGTGAGCCCTACAACCAAAGGGGCAGTGGAATTATGAACTGTTGCCAGAAGCTGATTTACCCAGAATTCAGAAATGAAACTAATTTCAGAAATTATAGTTAGACTAATTTCACGATGAAATAGAAATTCCACAGACTTCTTTTCTCACATAGGAACCTCTGTGCCACTGAGTCTCTTTCACAATCAAGAAGCAGTGATGTGCTCTTCTCTGCATAAGAAGTAGCATTGCTCTGTGATTTGAGTGAAACTAGAGATTTTTTTTCCTCTATTTGTAGAACTAGAGATAATCATACCATTTAATCAAATAGGAGTCTGTTGACCGCTAACATTTTCAAAGTGATATTTTTCAAAACAGGGAAAAAGTATCATTATTTTTAAAATTGCTGATTTCACAGATGTTGATTTCCTCTTTAATGCAATTTGTGATAATTTCAACTTCTATCTCTGTTCTTGGATGAAATGTTAGATCTGCAACAGAATCCGCATTATTTTTATAAGAGACAGTTCCCTCATTCTCTTAGTTATTAGTGGGAAAATACACTACCATTGGTAATATGCAATGCTTTCTGATGCAGTTCTTATGATTACTTATGCCAGGCCAAAAATTGACCATGTGCTATATAAACCATGTCAAGTTTCTAGCTGCCTTATTATTTGAGTCATTGGGCACTCACATTGAGTCTTCAACGTAGTAGAACACGTACAGACTGGTGATAAAAAAAAGCCTGCTTTAGTATAATTGAGTACTGATTAGAAAAAAAAATAAACTTTGGAAAAGGCACATCTCTTTCAGTGGGTGTAACGTAGAAGCACAAATCAGATATTTTGCCCATGAAGTTTGGGATCGAGCCAGAAATTACATTTGCAAACCTGAATCACGGTTCCATGAACACATCTGTTCTCATCTTCCACATCACAACACTTGTCCATCAGTTTTGTAAACTAGTGAATTTCAAAAGAGCAACCAGAGCATTTGTAAACTGCACAAGAGATCTGACTGTTTTCTTGCCCTTTACTTTGTGTCTAGTCAGACATTTAAACCTAAAAAGCACACTATTGGTAATCATTCTGTGATAAATGAGGTCATTGACTGCCTTACATTGACACAACGTTTGCTTTTTCTGCCTGGAATACAGTCCCCACCTCTTGCATATATATGTAAATGAACGTTATATGAAATGAAATATAATTGAACCATCATAGATGAAACCAAATAGCAGAACTGTAGTCTGTGTTCAGGCCATGAAGGCATCTTCCGCTATGGTAGTCATTTTCCAGGCTACACAGGAAGGACTGATCCTAGAGCACTTACTGTTTAGTCTTATCTTAAGGTTCATATATCTGGCACAGGTGAAAATGGCTGGTATTGTGCTACCATCTATCACACTTCTTTTGCCTCTTCATGTATGCATTTTTGTTGTGAGAGAATCAAGCTACCTTTCTCTTCCAAGGGTCAATACGTGCCAAGAACTGACAGACTTCAAAAGCATTAATGAAGGAAAAAGGCAGCCTCAGGGATTTAGCTATATAACTGGTGTCTCTATCCTTGTTTTTCGTTCCACATCCTTACACCTATAGAACCTGCCTTTTGCAGAAAGGAGTGCTCACTATGTGTGTTTTAACAGGGTAAGGACCCAAACACAGTAACCTGTCTGGAACACTGCAGTAGAGTTTGTCCTGAAGAAAGGTATTTCATACGTATGCAGTGCATACCTCTGAAGAACTGAGAAGGAGGTAGTGGTGAGAAGAGGAGGAGGTAAGGTACCTGGATGCTTTGCAAAGTAGCAAGGAACCTGTAAGGTATCCAAAGACTTTTGTTAGTGCTGTATAGCCAAGTGAGATATATGCCTACAATGAGAAGGCCTGAGGCCCCAATTCAACGTTAGAATAAAGAGATTTTGACAGTTATTATTTCAAGCTTCACCAGAACAGCTGGGTTTAACTTTTTGGCTGTCAAGGGTTACTGCCATTTATCATCTAATAACAGCCAGTGCCATTCAGATTTCCTTTAGATTTGTTGAATCAAATTGAAGAGACAGAAATGTGGAATGTAAGACTAGATCTCTAGACAGACAATAGGAATAGGATTTTTTTTTTAGTAAAGACATCAACTGATTGTGTTGTAAGATGAATACAAAGGTTTATTTCCTGTTTGATCGTGATTTCAGGTTTCTTTCTTCTTCCTACAGTAACTGTTGTCCAGCCACTAAACCCTCTAATACTACTGTGATCAACTAATGGAGATAAAGAAAAATTTCGGTAATTCTAGGTTTGTTGTTGGCTATGTTTTCCTAAACTCTTCATGAATTTCATAAAAAAATTACACACAATCACCGTACCTCACCTCAGTTTCATTTAGCATCTCCAAACAAGACTTGATTGCTTACGTTTTGTTTTGATCATCTGTGTATGGCTGAATCTCATCCCAGTGTAGAACTGTTGCTGACAAAACAATCTCCTCTGCTTTGTCCAATTCGGCTGTAAATTACTAAATCAATGTGACCTTCAGAAAAATCTTCTAGATGATTATTCAGTAGCCTTTAGTGTCAATATGAAGCACTTCCTGTTTATCAGAACTCTTCACTAAAATAAATTTACTAATTGAACAGGTGACTGTTTATTTCAGAGGTGAGGAAAGTGAGATAGCTCCTGATACAAGATAACACAGAAGGTGACTTCTGTAATATTGCTAAGAAATTTAATATACTGTTACAGTCATGCTCAGGCTGCCAGGTCCTACCAGAACATATACTGTGCAAAATCCCATTTTTCTCCCTGACTGCTATGCCACTCTGCAACTTTATATCCATTTTCTTATTCTTAGCCTCTAACTCAGTTATGGCAGAACAGCTTTCCAAAGCTCTGATCTCTCAAAGACCTCAGGCCCAGCCTACAAACATACACATTTGCTTAATTTTTAATGAATAGCCCCACTGCAGGTATGGAGAATCAAGGCATGTTAAACATTACATTTCAAAGAACCTAGTGGGAAAAAAAAATGGATTCATATTCTTAGTGCTACTGGATACTGCAAACTTCAAGCTGCATTCCTCAGGACATAAGCCTATCTCTACCTAGCCTTGGATTAGAAAAGAACTTTGCACTACGCACGTACTACAGTGCACAGTGCTTGAATACATATCTTAGGTCTTCCTCGGATGTATGTTACTGATCACTGCTGAAAATGAAACAAAAAAAAATGGAATCTAAAGCAGTATTGTAGCTCCTATGCTGCTACTGACTTCAGTGGCAAAAGATATTCTGGGTAGGTTTTGCAGTCCAATTCTAGATGACGACTCTGGACATAAAGAAAGGCAAAAGTCGTTTCAGAGAGACCCATTGCCCTGCAGGACTTAGTTGGACAGGCTTTTTATGGCAATGAGAAGAAAAAATCTACTATCTCCTAGTTTTCCTAAAGAGTTATAAAAGACATTTCATTTCAGATTCTGGTTTCTTCTTCCATTTTTTTTGGTGCCTTATTAAATATAATTTTAAAAGGCAGCTCAGTAGATCAGACATTACAAAAGCCTTACTAATTTCATCCCTTTTATTAATATCTTCCCTTTCTTTTCCTTCCCAACACGCTTGTCAAAAGCCATTTTAACTCCTACACATAGACACAACATTTTTGGTCACTCTTTTTTGATACTCTTTCCTTACAAGTAGTAACTGACTCCACAGTGTTCTCCTTTCCCCTCCTTTTTCCCCTTTCCCAAACATTTCTAATCCTTCCTGTACCAAATCATGTTGTTAGCTTTTCACCCTGGCATTTAGAACTGAACAAGTAATTTGTAATGATTAATGCACTCAAATAAAGCTTTTTTTCCTCTTGGGGATTACCTGCAAGATGATCTTGATCTCAACATATTCACAGGTATATGATTCTCTCAGTCACTCTAATCTTTCCACACTCTTGTTTGTTGGAACTTTAGCCTGTGGTAGCTTTCAGTACAATACTTTCTTTTTATACCATAAGTGTCTCCCCACAGACATGCATTTGAATCCTTCTAACAGTCATCCTTGTTAAATCTGTTTCTGACTGATTTGGAGAGCAATAACATTGCAGGAGCCCAGACAACATTTTTCACAGGCTACATCAAAGCAATTTCCAAATGGACAGTTACAGTGAGCTGTTATATGGCCTCTGTTCTCAAGGAGTGAGGCCAGTGCACAAAGTCGAGAGAGAAAATACAACAGAAGCAAAGTACCACTGCAAAATTACTGAGTTCTTGGTTAACCCCAAAATATTTGGCCACTCTCTTTTTGAGTAAAGAACTCTGGTATTTTGTCATCTTTCAAAAATATTTAAAGTCTGAAATCTAACAAGCTTTGGTATGACTATCCTGTTTCAAGAATCTGAACTTCATTTTTCATTAATGAAGTTTCTTCATGAACAGCACTTGCCACTTGAGAGTGAAGGGAATAAAGCATCTGGAAAGCCAGCAAGAATGCAAAGAAACCATTGAGGTGTACACATAGACTTTGTAATAGTGGAAGAAATTTTGATCAGGGAAATGTAGCCTTTCCACCTGGGAAACACAGTTGATCATCATTGCTCAATGACTGTATTTATCAGTGGGATTTGAACCAGTATTATACCTGCAGCTTTTAAGATTTAATTCTACTTGAAAATCAGTTTTCTAGTGCAGTGTAGTGACTAAATCTGGGGAAAGAAGATCAGAAGAAACAAAATGGAGAGGTGAGGAGTCTGTGTCCTAGTCCCTGTTGTGCTACAGAGCTGCCGTTTGACCTTGGACAAGACACGTAACATCCATGCCTTAATGCTCCTGTTACCAAATTAGACAAGGCTGACCTGCCTTTGAGGGGGGCTGTGAGCTTCAATTTTTTAACATCTCAGTACAGAACCACTAAAAACTGCAAAATAGAGGCTTTTATTGTTGTAACTAAAAAAAAAAAAATTGAGACTTCAGCTCAGTAAAAATAAAAAATCAGCATTTTCTTGTTAAAGCCCTAGGTACGATGACATAGATCCACTTGAGTAAATGCAAGCAGACTCTGAGGGATGGGAAGAGTAACAAATCACAACATAAATGAATGAACAGAAACATCCGGCACAAGTTTTCCTAGTTGTCCTCACCTCTGCTACTTTGATTAATAGGGAACAACGAAATAAACAGTGCTGGAGGACAAACCAAGAAGCAAAGAATTGTAACTGACAATTTGCTGCTAAAATGCATAGTGCCTTGCAAAACCTATTGATTAATGGAGTCTCTCTACTAGCATAAAAAAAATACACACACAACAGAGGGAAACATATTCGAGTAAATACTCTCATTAGGAAACTCAGCACCATGCAGCATTTAATCTGTCTGCTGTTCAATAGCAGCAACACACACAAGTAACTTTTCTCTTTTGTTATTACTCACACAGAGCTATTAATCATCAGCCAACAAACAAAAGACCAAAAGGAGAGAGAAGGGATGAGCCTCTTTCTCCCTTGATGCAGCTACTGAAGAGGGCAGTGAACCCAGGGAGGGGCGTAAAGCAGCCTCCCAGCCCTGGCAGAGCAGGGATCGCAGGCGGAGCATGCACTGAGGATGGAAGAGGTGCACTCTTCTTGCCGCCGTGATATAGGGTGCCAACAAGCCGGACCCTGAAGTCATTCTCCCTTGCCAGCCAAAGTTTTTAGTGCAACACTGCCATCTATTGCCTACCTTCCAGATTTGAAGGAGGTTAGATATTACAAGACGGTCTGTCTTCTGAGATCGTCCCAGATGTGAAACCATATGTGGCACCCCACTAGCCAAACGCCATTGAAGTTATATGCTAGACCTACACTTTGACCTTCCAGCCCATGCATAACATCACGACAGGTTGCTGGCTCAAGGCAGTGTAATGAAAGATAAGACAAGCAGGCTGGACACTGGCAGATAATGCAATATGAAAGAGGAGAGGTGTTCTAACTGTTCTGTTCTGACTAAACCCTTCTGAATCAACCTGCATTAACCTTTTGAATACCATACTGAACCTGAGATTTATTCAGATGTACAATGGAGGAACCTGAAAAGCTGATTTCAAATGGTTACCATATTAGAGCAATACTAAATAATCCAACGGTCAAAGGAGGGAGAGGAGTTCTTGTACAAATTAGTCTTTTATTAATAGAACATTAAATCACTCTAAAGCAATACTTTAGCTTATAAATCTATACTTTAGAGTATAAATGCAGGGAAATGGTTTTCCCACCTCTAAAACGGGCTGTTTGCAATTTTTGGTATTCATCCTGGAATGCACATTTCTTAATTCATTATTGCATGCTATTATACAGATAGAAAAACATGCAAATGTAGAAATAAAACTCAGCATTTAGGCCATCATTTTTGGATCTGTGTCACTGTATTGCTTCCAGGGAGAGAAAACGATCCTGGGGCTGGTCAAGAAACACAGACTCAGATACAGTTCCATGAATCCTTTAAGTTTCAGTTCTGAAAAAAAAAATAGTAAGTTGTGTGCTTAGCTCTCCCAGGGAAACAAATCAAATTATATTTGTATGAGAGAAAGAATGCAGAGAATTAGACTTTCTGTATTGGCAAGGAGTAGACCAGGACACAAAAATGGGTAGCATTAACAATATGAAAGCTTTTATCTACAGGAAGGCCGATTTCAGAAAGTGTAAAAATTTCAATTGAAATCTCCCCATTTTCCTCCTTTCTCAAACTGCAGGATTGTTATCCTACCAAAGTGATTAAAACTACATTAGATGTTACTACTTTGTAAGGTTTTGTCTTCTGAAACGGGCTTGTTTAAAGCTCTCTTCTGAACCGCACTAGTTACACACATGACCGCAGTCCTACGAGAACACACATGAACTCTGGGGCAAAGGTCCTGGGGTTACAGACAATTGATAGGGAGGGATATTCTAGGCCACATGAAGTCATACTTAATTTCGCTAGGAATTCTGGAAATAGACTAGAGAATTGTCAGTAGGATAATTTGCAAAAAAAATGTCACCTCAATGTTCTCATGATGGAGTCATTCTGATCACAAAACCAGACAACTCCACATCTCCCAGCTCACCTCCCTCTTGGTCATTCTGTCAGATTTCACAGCTGCCATGTTGTTTGAATGGGAAGTTAACAATTTAATCTGATTTCTAAAAAGAGAAGGGAAAATATTTGAATTTTTCCTCTGCATTTTGTATGTGATGTCATTTATAATTCATCTTCCTCACAAAATAATATTTTGTTTCCTTTATTTTAATTCTGTTACAAGGGCCTTTCCCAATTTATATTGCATGCCTATCACTTTTGTCTTTTCATTCTATTATTAAAAAAAAAAAAAGGAGGAAGAGGAGGGGGGAGGATAAATAAAAGGAAAAATACCAAAGAAAAAGTGAGAAGAATTGATGGAAACAGACATTTGATAGTGATACTAAATAATTAAAACCAGAACTCGGACTATTTTGATTAAATGTTTGAAGCAACTGCAATCCTGATGACTGATAGAGTTTTTTGTATCCTAGGTCAAAAAAAACTTAGCGTGAAATTCACCTTCTTTCAGCAAGGCCCAGAATACTACCAAAGTGAGTCTCTATAGACTCCATTATTACCAGCACAGCAAGGATTTATCTATTATTTACAGATGTGTGTGACTGAACTTCTGTATTCTATTATATATGGGGATTTATTTTGTCAAAGATATCATAATGCCTTTGTTTGGATTTATTAGGCTTTGATATTTAGCATCCATCCAGATGATGTTTGGTGTACAGGACCTAGCTGACACTGCAGATAAGCTGTGTTTTTAAGACAATGTCACTACTCTCCGAAATGCCCTCCCAGAAAGGAAAGGTTCTAACAGAGCTTTCACTAACAAACCTACGTGGACTATGTCATCTCTTAAGGAGCTGTTGTGAAAAATAAGAGTGCATTCAAGTAAAAGAAGATTTTACAGTCTAGCCCAGTCAATATTTCCCCAGATATGGAGGTTTATGTGTAAACATTTCAACCATAAAATTGCTCATTGACTTGCCTTGTAAGAAAGGCCTTTTCATTTTTGCCTGGGTATATCTTACTGTTGCCAGGTATTCAATCCAACAGCTTCATCCTATCTGAAGGTGAAGGAAGGAAGGAAAGAAAAAAAGAGACTGAAAAATATAGGTAATGTAAAGCAAAAGACCTCCTGTAACGTTTTTAACATTTACAATGCTTACATGATTAAACCATATGGGGAAAAAGGGAAGGTTCCAGAGGCTCCCAGGGGTTTTAGATTTTGTGAAGGGTAAACATATCTCATCCAAATGCTGCTTCCCAAGTAATCCAAGAGGATAATTCCATTCCTGCTATCTTCCACTACTCCCCAAAAGAAATTTTGATTAGCATTTATTCATGGATCTTACACAAAACATAAGAAATTCTTGCCTATTGTTCCAGGTGTCTCCCTGTAAGGCTGACTGATTTTCTTCAGCCTAAATTGGCTTTGAAGTGCAGTCGCGTTTGACTTCAGCATTAACTGAAAGCAGGACAACCCTGTTTGCCACTGAGCAGCTGCTCTTTAACTTTTGTTAGGAATACTAAAAGGTAGACCAATGGTGCAGCTGACGCAATAGCTTGATCCTGACCATAGCAAATTGAAGATAGGAGGGGAGAGTGCAAGGACAAAATTTTATTTATGCCATCAGTCTATTCTTAACGTTCATGTTTATTGATGTCAGGACACAGCAAGGTCAGCTGTTCCCCAGGGGTGAGGGAGTCAGGCCTGACCCCACAGCCAGCGGGGCAGGGGCCTCACTAGCCAGGGCCCAGCCTCACAGCACCCAGGCAGGAGAGTGCCAGGGAGAGCAGCCAGCTCCAACCAAGAGCCCAGATCAGCAGGCACATCCACAGTGTGCAGGCAGGTCCGAGGCCAAGCCAAAAAGTCAACCCACAGGTCAGGTCCGGTGAAGGTGACCAGAATCAGACGTAATGCTGTAATCATCATGCAAGCCCACAGGGATAAGGTCAGGCTGATAAGAGCAAGCCAGGAGCAATAGGGTAGTAAGCAAGGTACAGCTAGGGCTGAGCTGGAGACCAACACTCCTCCATCATAGTTCAGGCAAGGTCTAAAGGCCCCAGGCTGAGCTTAAGTAGAGGCCCTGGGTTTATGCACTGGGAGCAGGTATGGGAGAGGCCCCAGGTGAGGCTGCTTTCTCTTATTAAGGCCTATTGATACCCTCAGGGCCCTGACAGTTGGCTTTAATACTTTTTGAGCCAAAGCAGGAGACTTTATTTTTAATAGTTCCTAGAGAATTTTTCTTCCATAGAGTTGTTCGGTTACTTTTTGATACATTGCAAGCCTACATGAGCCCAAATCATAGTATCATCTTTAATTTGTAAAACTAGATGACCACCTGGCTGAAAAACCTACCTCTGCTCTTTTGTATCCAATAAAAAAAAAGCAAATTGAGGTTGATTTTTATCAAGTTGCTATAAGAAAAAATAATCAGAGCATTGATGTTCAGTTTTTCAGTATTAAACATTAATTTTTCAATTTCAAGTTGATATCTTTAATTCAAATTTATTTCTATTCAAAAAGAGCTTTCATTCCCTAATGCTTTGGAGGCTCAGAACCAAACATGTTTCAACATTTCAGTTGTTCATTAAATTCAGAAAAATGCACTTAGCATTTTGACTAGAGGTATAACTTTCTAATTTTTAAAACTTTCAGGCAATCAAAAGAAATAATTTAGTTACAGAGATTCAGCTATTTGCAACACTTCACATATTTCTGTAGGAACCTGGGAATGTGGTTAACTGCAGCTCCAACCTTTGCAAGTTCAGAACTTGTCCAAAAGCTGTCTGCATCTTTAGGCAATTGCTTATCATTAGGTGTAGTAAGAACTGAAATGAAGATTAATTCTCTTTCCCTTTAAGATTGTGATCCTAGACACTATTGGTTTCACAGAGAGGCAAACTGAACTTTGCAGCCCTGGTGACAATAACATACCTTGCCCCAAGTGTTACCTGGACTCTATGGAGAATGTCAGAGGTTTTTTACATCACTAATATGCAAGAAGTTCTGTCAAAAGCCACAGCAGTGCCTTTAAATGGCTGTAGTCCTAGTCTGCATCGTAAGCGTGTCAGTCAGTCTGTAAACAAAATACTACAAGAAAAAGAGCACTGAAGTGGTTAGACATAAATCAACATGACTAACTCTGTGACAGTTTCTCTCATGAGAAAAAATATCAGACGGGGCATATTCATAGCCTCTACTACTAATGCCTCTGTGGCAATTTTGGCAGCTGGTCATATAGCATTCATTTCTTTCAAGTCAGCTCCATCGTATATCCTGGCAGTTTTCATCTGTAGCCTCCTAGATTAATACAGCACAAACAACTTCAGTTATCACAGTTCATATCAAAAGATTTTAGAATAAGGAGTCAAACTGTGCCACTGAGAGAGAGACATACAGTGCCATGAGAGTGTGGTATTTGGAAGTCTCCCAAAAAACACAACAGATGTCTAAAACCACAACAAATTTAACTTTTAAAGATGTTCAGCCTGGTAAGGCATCAATTTATGTTTCTTATTCTGCTTAAATATTCTAGCTGTCAGTCAACGCAAAAACTGTAGACTTTTTGTTGTAAATTCAAAGAGAAAAGAAGGGTTGTTTTTTTTTAAATACATGTGGACCAAAGTTCTATTCCAGTAAAAATACATGTTCCGTGAAATAAAAAAAAAACAACCTCATTTTGTAAAGATAAGAACTTCAAAGTTCATCCAAAACAAGTAGTGAGAAAAGATCTACACCCAGAGGATAACTATCTGCAGAACAATATGTCTCCTTTAATTATATATTTTTAAAACTCTGCTTGAAACAATAATAATTCTGGAAATCTAAAGAATATTTCTCATTGCCAAAATTTTTCAGTATGTAGAACAGAAAAACAACAAAACATTACTAATTGATTTCTAGGATTAAATTGTGAGCTCTGTAACTCAGATCATTGTGTAAATGGAGGCAATAGAAAAATGACTGGACTATGTAACTCAAAGTAAATCCAGCTAATCTTAGAGAATTAAACACATATCGTGATGTGTTTGGTTTTTCCCATTGAGTAGCTCCACATAAATTCAGTGGAATCTGTAATATAACTAATGTGTGATAAGGGCCAAGGCAGCAGCATAGCAAAAACAAATGACAGAAAAGGAGCACTAAAGAGATGCTGTATGCTGAGTATGTTTGAAACTGTTTCATGTAAGTAACATAACATGGAAGCTATCATCCAAATCAACAAACAATACAATTGAGTCACTATTAGATACAACCAGTTGCAGCACTTACACTAAGAAAAACATCAGTATATACATAAGTAGCCTATCAGTTCCTTGAGCTCCATCTGCAGAGATTCAAGGCTGTTCCGGTTTTTGCTGCTAAACAGTGTCTGTAGTTCAATGTGCAGAGGCTCAGATGTCTGTGAAGACTGACTACTGGCTCAGTCTCAATGAAGTGACCAAAACAGGAGCTGTCATGTACGAGGTGTAAGTATCCTTCAAGATAGCTTTTTACGTCAAGCTGCCAAGTGCTATATTTTGCACAATTAATTCATAGCCTTGAAGTGGAACCCTGAATGTGAAATGTCAAAGGTGAAAGAAAGGTGTTTATCTGGGCTTCTCCAAGAATACTGATCTGCATGGAGAACATTCCATTTTTGCCAGACAGGTACTCTCCCAATGGGATCTACAGCTGTCATATAGCCTGCACTCTCTTAACTGTTGCTGTTTTTCCTCTGCCTAATGAGCTTTTCCACTCCTAAAGGAAAAGAAGCCAATCTCAGGTTCCCTTTAGGACACTGAAAGTTCAAACAGAAAGAGAAGCCCAGTGGCCATTGTGTGACAGTGCTGCAGTATGTTACGACAGTACATACAGGTACATCCACCTAGTTCATCAGGATAATCTACATAGTTCCAAAGTAACAAAGAATACAGAATTTTTAGACAGGGACATTTTATGAGCTAAGACACTTACTAAATTAAAAGATGTTATTTTCTACTGCCTCCACGGGAACTACATCATGATGGGATAATCAAGAGGCATTTTCAATGCAGTTTACAAAAAAAAAATCTCAGTTTTAAATTAAGTTGAAAAGAAAGGGGCCTTCACTTTCTCCTGCATTCAGTGTAAGTACTACAGAGAGAGGTCATCAGCAACGTAGCTAGTCTATTGCATATAGCACGTTTCAAAGGTGTATACATGTTCTGGTTTTGTTTGGTGAGGGGGGCCTAAGGTGGCAGCTTCTGTAGGAAACTGCTAGAAGTCGCTCCCCT
Organism: Tetrax tetrax; assembly: GCA_009806455.1. NCBI lineage: Eukaryota > Metazoa > Chordata > Aves > Otidiformes > Otididae > Tetrax > Tetrax tetrax. The sequence continues at coordinate 39,159 of WHYT01016252.1, forward strand.
TTGTTCAGTGGACTTGGCCAGGCCTAGGGCGGACCCACTGCTGGCCAAGGCCAAGCCAATTGGTAGCAGAATGTTCTGTGATAACACTTCTGCAATAACGTATTTAAGAAGGGGAAAACAGAAAAAAGAAAAAGGAGAAGTGAAGATGTGAAGAAGCTGAGCAAGGGCAGAGAGGGAGAGGCGTGAGCCTTGTGGGCCTTGCAGGCCTCACCCTCTGGCCTCCCACCGGCAGCTGACTGGGCCCAACTTGGCCCAGCCCAGCTGCATGAAGTGTAGAGGAGATGAGATGTGAATGAGATGTAAAGAGACCCTGGTGTCTGCCAGCCTGTTGTGAAGAACTTTTCTTGTGAGCAGAATGGCTGCAGACACCAAGGTCAGTGAAGAAGGAGGGGGAGGAGTAATGCAGCTCCTGGCCAAGATTCCCCTGCAGCCTGTGGTGATGACCATGGTGGAGCAGGTTGTCCCCCTGCAGCCCATGGAGGTCCACAGAGGAGCAGAGATCCACCTGCAGCCCATGGAGGACCCCACGTCGAGGCAGGTAGATGCCTGAAGGAGGCTGTGGCCCGTGGAGGGCCTGTGCTGGGGCAGCCGTTCTGGACGGACTGCACCCCATGGAAGAGATGACCCACGCCGCAGCAGTTTCACAAAGGACTGTGGCCCATGGTAGGGATGCCATGAAGGAGCAGGGGAGGAATGTGAGGAGTTCTTCCCCCGGCGATGAAGCAGTGGCATAAAACGTGTGACGGACTGACCGTAACCCCCTGGTCCACTCAGGGTGGGGGAAGATAGTAGAGATAATGTTAAGCCTGGGAAGAGGGAGGGGTGGGAGGAGGTTTATCTTGTTCTCTGTCTCATTATCCTCCTGGCTTTAGTAATAAATTAATAGTTTTCCCCAAGTCGAGTCTGTCTGGCCCATAATGATGACTTTAAGGCTTTTCTCCCTGTCCTTATCTCAAATCTCGGGCCCTTTTTTTTCCTTATGTTATCTCCCCCTATTCTCTTAGAGGGTAGGGAGAGTGAGAGAGAGACTGCGTAGTCTGGCCCTGACTGAGGCTGAACTACAACCATAACAATAGCCTGGATTGCAGTCTGTTTTACTTTACAGTAAAAGGGAATTAGAACTTCTTATTAAATATTCAGGGGTAAAATTACTCAAGGACACCAGCACGTCTGGTGCTATGACATTCCAGTTGTCTGTGCACATACATGTCCGCCACTTGCACTACTGGCATACATGGCAAAGTTTATACATTTTCCAACACTCAGATAATCCAAGTTCTCGGTAGCATTTGATCTGCTACTGTAAATGCTATGCTGGGACAGAACATAAAAAGCATGGCTCTGACTGCTTGCCCAGAAATGCCAATGTTTCTCCAGGGGGTCATAGCAGATCTGAACCGTTAAATGTGTGCCTTCAGAAGCAATAGGCTTAAAGAGAAGCATCAAACCTTTTCTGTCTACCTGATCAGCATGCAGCAGATGGGCTTTTTTTCTGCCTCGTTCTATTTCTAGCTCTCTCATATATATGGCAAAATGTCCACAGCTGTCAATACATTAGGTCAACTCCTGTCACTCAGCAGCAAAAGCTGTGTCAGACAGGAGAAGCCTTGAGAGTTTTATTACTTCTGTGATTTCCAGAGTCTATCACTTGGTCACATTCCTTTGTAATCCAGAAGTCAGATCTTTTTTTTTTTTTTAATAGAGAATTCTGTCTCTGTTCCTCTAACAAGACTCTAATCTCTGCAGTGTTTGTTATGCTGTCTACAATGTACCTCTGCTGATCATGGTCTGCAGCAGAACTGGGAACCAGAGGGTGTAATTAAATTCTGCTGTGTAGTACAGCACCCATTATTTCTTCTTTAAGTGGAGGTAATCTTAAATCATAAGGTATATGACTTGAAATAATTTTCAGGCAGGAAAGCATCTTCAAAATGGTAAAAGAATACTTCACATCAGGGACTGACAAACAGTAAGAAAGGCGGAAATAAGTTGTAATACCCTTTCTTCTTCCACATCGTAAATGTGGAGAATGAAGAACTCACTATAAGGAGAAGATCAGGTTCAAGACCATCTAAGGAGACTGATGGGGCACAGGTCCATGGGACCTGAGGAGATGCATTCGCAGGTCCTGAGGGAACTGGCGGGTGAAGTTGCCAAGCCACTGTCCATCATATTTGAGTTGTGGCAGTCTGGTGAGGTTCCCACTGACTGGAAAAGGTGAAACATAACCCCCATTTTTAAAAAGGGGAACAAGGAAGACCCAGGCAACTACAGGCCGGTCAGTCTTACTCTGTGCCAAACAAGATCACAAAGTAGACCCCCCTGGAAAATATTCCAAGGCACATGGAAAATAAGATGTTTGGTGACAGCCAACATGGCTTTACTAAGAGCAAATCATGCCTGACAAATTTAGTGGTCTTCTACAACAGTGTTACCGCATGGGTAGATAAGAGAAGAGCAACTGATGTCGTCCACCTGGACTTCTGCAAGGCGTCTGACACTGTCCTGCATGACATCCTTGTCTCTAAACTGGAGAGACACGGATTTGACAGATGGACCACTCAATGGATAAGGAATTGACTGAATGGTTGTACTCAGAAAGTGGTGGCCAACGCCTCCAAGTGGAGACAGTGATGAGTGGCATTCCCCAGGGGTCAGTTTGGGACTGGCCCTATTTAACATCTTTGTCGGTGACAGGGACAGTGGGATAGAGTGCACCCTCAGCAAGTTCGCCGATGACACCAAGCTGTGTGGTGCCATTGACACACTGGAGGGAAGGGATGCCATCCAGAGGGATCTTCACAGGCTGGACAGGTGGGCCTGTGCCAACCTCATGAAGTCCAACAAGGCCAAGTGCAAGGTCCTGCACATGGGTCAGGGCTATCTAAAACACAAAGACAGGCTGGGCAGAGAATGGATCGAGAGCAGCCCTGAGGAGAAGGACTTGGGAGTGTTGGTTGATGAGAAGCTTACCGTGAGCCGGCAATGCGCCCTTGCAGCCCAGAAAGCCAACTGCATCCTGAGCTGCATCAAAAGGAGTGTGATGCAGAGGTCCAGGGAGGTGATTCTCCCCCTCTATTCCACTCTCATGAGACCCCACCTGGAGTACTGTGCCCAGCTCCAGGGCCCCCCAACATAAGAAGGATGTGGACCTGTTGTAGGGAGTCCAGAGAAGGGCCATGAGGATGATCAGAAGACTGGAGCAGCTCTCCTATGAAGACAGGCTTGATAGAGTTGGAGTTGTTCAGCCTGGAGAATAGAAGATATAAGGACTCTTTCTATGGAGACATTATAGCAGTCTTCAAGTACCTAAAGGGGGCCTACAAGAAAACTGGGGAGGAATTTTTGACAAGGGTATGTAGTGATAGGACAAGGGGTAATGGCTTTAAACGGGAATTTACTGTGAGAGTGGTGGGGCACTGGAACAGGTTGCCCAGAGAAGTTGTGGATGCCCTATCCATGGAAGTGTTCAAGCCCAGGTTGGATGGGACTTTGAATGACCTGGTCTAGTGGAGGTGTCCCTGCCCATGGCAGGGGAGTTGAACTAGATGATCTTTAAAGTCCCTTCCAACTCAAACCATTCCATTAATTTATGATTCTATTATAATAAAAACCAAGGCATCGTTCATTTTGCTCTTCAGTTTAGGAAATTTTTGTCGTTGAAGTGAAGCCAACTCACGCTTCAGCTCCTAGCTGACTGTAGGGAGTTGGATGGTTGCTGAGATTTAGAACTGAAAGGGTGGCTTCTACTTACAGGAATGCAACTGCCACGTATGCTTTAGATTGTGAACTGCTTTATAACCTCAGATTACCAGCCTAGCTTTCTGCTAGTTAAAAGCCACAGGTACCTGGGAAAAGTGAGGAGGAGGGCCGGAAGCTTTAGTGTTAAAAGAATGGCTCTTTCAGGAAGCCTTTAATGTATCCTCTTTGCCCAGCTGTGATTCTGAGCTCTGAAGGATATGTCAAACAAATAGGCTAGGGGGTTCCCTCCTGCCTACCTATGCCACACAGGAGTTTTTCTGTTTGTGTCACACATTTGCCAAGAAACCCAATTCTTTTTCTTTTGCTCTCAGTAATGGGGTTTGAACATTATACAGTCATGCTACAGCAATGTCTTAGATCTCTCCTCAGTGAGTGCTAGAACTATTAGTTTTCTTTTGGGCTAAATTGCCTCAGTCTAGCAACTAATTGCACTGGGACCATTTATACATGTTGGATTTATTATCTATGGTTACGTGGTTGGATCATTTTTCTGCATACTGAAATGGAGCATAATTGGGCTATTTTTCATAACAAATGGAGTGTGCCTGTACAGAAGGAGGTTGGCCTACAGCAGGTTTTGCCTCACCATTTTTAATAGCTCCAGCACCGAAGAGGTTTCACTTCTCTGTTGGGATCTTTCCAGACTAATGTTTCTCTGGTTTTTTAATGGCACAGAAGTTGGCCTCTGTCATATTGTTATAGGTGATAACGTGTAAGACCTGGTCATTTTTGCATTATTTTTTTTAGAAACAAAGTGAACAAAGTCCAAAAAGAAGTATTACTAGGAGTGTTTGAATTTTCTATACTAGTGGGGCACTAGCAGCCCAGACCAGTGAGTTGCTTGCAAGAATAGCTGGGTTTTGTTTCATTTTAACACAATATGTGAATGTAATGCTTGGGAGGGATTCCAGCCTGGAAATCCTTTATTGGCAGTACTGCAAACTATTAATGCCTGATCTAAAGTGGACATCTCTAGCAAAAAAAAAAAAAGGAATTAATGCATCGTCATCTATGAATAAATTTTGTATAGTAGGACTACGGTAGTACCGCAGTACTACCTGACCTGTGATGCCTGAGGTTTTTTCTTTGCTTATTATGTGATATATGTCACAGGCATGCTCTAGCAGAAAATAAACATTTAGAGCATTTCAAGAAAATCAATCAGACTCTTCCTCTTTGAGCATCTGCTTTTGTTTGGGTTATGTTTTGCTAGTGCCTCTTTGAATCACAGCCAAGCAAGAGCCAGACACAGAGGCAGAACATCAGGCACTGTCTTTATTCCTTTATGCCTTTACTCTCAAATAAGCTACAGGCTAGGGATGAGAGACACAGCAGAGTAGTAGCAATCAAATCTGCTTTTCAGCATATTCCAATGGTAGGCATCTGGTAAGGAACACAGTTGTTAATTTTGCATACTGTCTATGCTGGACCTTCAGCTTAGGTGTATGTCTTCATGAAAAACGAAAACAGAACAGAAAATAAGACTGTTGCACTTTGTAATCCTGTCCCCCTCTCCATGGAGTCCTGTGGTATACATGTGTATGTATCCATGCTTGTGCCTGTGTGTGTGTGTGCACACTTGTGTGCATGTGTTACGGTGTATTTAGAATGTTCATACAGTGGGATTATCTGTTGGGTTTTATCTTGGCCAGTTGTGCCTTTCATTCATATTGATAGTGGTGAGCACAAAGACAACTCCCGCTTTTCTTCCTAACCCTGCAGTTCTGAAAGTCTGCTGCATAAAATTGTATTGAGCAAAGTTCAAAGGGGTCAAAAGTGTGCAAAAACTTACAGTGAAGTCATATTTCAACTGAATGACTCTTTGGCACAAATTTCAGGTCACTACCTTTCTTTCCAAAATATGTCTGTGTGTGGTGCTCACAGTGTAGGCTCTGTGGCACACCTCCAAGAGTTTGGATTGCATGGAATAAATACCCTTCCATAGAATAGCTAAACCTTGACGTCAGTGCATTTTAGTGATTTACACAACAGAGCATTTTGCTGAGGACTCAGAAAGGAAAATAATGTATTTCTTATTTCATTTATTTTTCTGGGTTTATATCAACACTAGCTTTAAAGCAAAGATCTAGAGCTCAAAGCAATGTTGTCATCTGTTAGAAATGTGTGTACATTAATACATCTTCTTCCAAAAATGGTCTGAATGAAATCAAAGTCTAATCGACCTCAGTTTTATTAATTGGCATACATATGAACACTACATTCGTATCATAGTTGGTTTTGTTACTGTAATGTGCATAGACCTGATCCAAAATAAGGGCTTCACTCCAATTGTATAATGGTCCCTTAGGGAAGAGGCTATGCTATTTTATAAATCCACTGTGAGTAATTGAGTTCTGTTAGAACCTGAGAAGATACAGAGAAAAGTACAACTTTCACACAAGAAAAAGGTGAGACAAGAATATTCAGACAGAGAAAGATGAGTGAAGGGGAAACACAATTTAAGTCTATTAAAACATAAAAGGGAGAAGTTAAAAGATAATTATTTGTCTTTCATATAAAGAAAAAAAATACCGGGGATCCCATGAAATTAACAGGCAGGAAGTTTAAAACAAATAAAAGGCAGTAATGTTTCTAAGAACACATACTAACCTATACTGTGTTTTTCTGTCTCAGGCCATAGTGGAAACCAAAAGCAGGAATGTTTCCAAAAAGGGATCAGAGAACTGTGTTGAGGGTAATTCAAACAGCAACACACTAATGAGCTGAGGGATTGCTAAAATCAGAGAAATGCACTACCTTGATAATTTACTTCCCTAACAATACAATGAACGCACAACTGGGAGACACAGCCCTTTCATCAGGTTAACAATTGCATATTTCAAGTGCTACTGAAACTTGACTTTTGAAAATTTTTTCTCCCTTACCTAAAACAATTAAAGTTTTAATTAATTGCACTGCGAACACACCTAAGAGATGTATAACTTCCCACAGATGGAGCAGTTAGATTACATCTTTCTACAAATGTTCTTTAATAAATGGGTTTCAGGAAAACAGATTAGTTAACATTAAAAATGCTATCAAAAATTAATCTAGCCCCAAATTCACTTGTTCCAGCTGATCTGGTTTAATAATACTTAAATATGCACAGCATGCTTATTTTTGCCTTGCTTTTTTTAATGGAAACAGTTCCTAGAAAACATCTTTAAAAGTGATTCTTTTACAAGGAAAACAACTTTGAACTCTTGAAGATAAAATCCATTCTTACTTTACATTGGTTTAAACTTCACTGACTTTTAACAATGCTTCTCCTTATTTTTGCCAGTCTAAGGGAGCCCTGAACCAGACCTTAACTTTGTATTCATGTATATAACTGCATAGCCAATTCTGATGCAGACTAACAAAATCTGGCACACCAGCCATCATATATTTCTCATAGACAGTGTCTTGCTCTTGCATTTTTATGACAAGCCCTGCCATTTTGGGTGTTTTTTTCCTTGATATCTGAGTTTACAGAGTTATATTATTTTACAGGAAATTCAACTTTCAGTTTTCTTTTCAGAAAGTAAGCTTCAAGTTCTCATGGCTGCTAAGAGACATTTGGAAAGGTTAATCTGAAAGGATCAAGCACCAGAAGGCAAATAATATAACGATCTCAAGGGATACTACTTTTAAAATCTCATGATTTTTAATCCAGTTTTACGGGATTAAATTGCAGCAGGGGAGACTGAGGTTAAACATTAAGAAAAACTTCTGCTATAAGGATAATTAAGTAGTAGGACAGTCTGTCTAGAGAGCTTACAATTCTCCACTAGTGGAGGCTTTTAAGAGCAAACTGGACAGATTTCTAGCCAGGAATGTTCAAACTCTCATTGATTCTGCCTCAAGAGGTGGAGTAATAATATGAGGTCATGTAGCGAGGTCATGTCTTGCCCCATTTCGAATAATAATGATTTCTGTAGCCTGATTTACCATTTTTAACATGCTAGGTTAACAATGATAAATGCAAAATTTCTTCATCTAGACTACAGGCAATCACTGCTTGTAATGAATTTTTTATCAATATAGCTTAGAAAAATCATAAAATTCAATATTAGTAGGAAAAAAAAGGAACAGATCCATTTCAAAATGTTGAGGGTTTTCCCCAAGTCCTTTCCATAGGTCCTAAGGGATCTTTCTTCAGGACATATCTTTAAAGACTCTTAAACAATGTTTTTTCAGCCCCAAGTAATCCCAATGGACAGGCTTTTTATTTCATTTTCCTATCTTCTTCTACATTTCTTATTTTGTTCTTAACCTACTATGATTTTACTTCTGGTACGCTCATACCTCTTCAATAGTGTTGTATCACGGCTTTACAAGTTCTGTTGCACAGTGGCCCAGCTGACATTTAAGGTGGCAGCTTTCTTACGTGAAAATAAGACAAGGTTACCTTGTTAGCAAAAATCAGGTCAATAAATACTTTGGCAATGACTTTCGAGCTAATTTTCCGTGTGTGGACTTTCTTAGCTGTTAGTAAAGAGTGAATGCAGTGCACAGCATGTATAATGTGCTGTTGATATAAAAAATACTCAGAAATAACTAGCACTGTATGAGAGAACAGGAAGGTCTAGAGGAGTCAGGATATTGTTTCCTGCACTGCGGCCTAAAATCAGAGCACACAGATTAAAGCCTTGAGATGCAGCAGATACTCACTCTGGTAGATATCCCAGTAACTATTTATCTAGCGTATATCTAATATGATATGTAGAAAAACTCCATGAGGAGCATTTTATTCCATCTGATAAATGAAAAATTTATATGGAGGACAATGTCAGGAGAGTAGTTCCTTGTGTAATGTTGTATACATACTATTCTGCACTCATTCTGGATATTGAATGAGGCAAAGGTCCTACATAGAAAAAAAAATATATATGAAAGCTTCTGCTATAAAGCATACCTATAACACAAAGAAAAAATGGAATTAAAGTTTTCCCAAGTTAATAAAGTATTATTTAGCTTTGCCATGCTTCATGTTATAGCCTAAATAATATTACTCTGAAGGCTTTTTCAAGAAAAGCAAAATATGCACAACTCTCAACATCCTCTTCCCAACATTATCATAGAATCACAGAATAGAATCATAGAATAGTTTGGGTTGGAAGGGACCTTTTAAGGTCCTCTAGTCCAACCCCCCTGCAAGGAGCAGGGACATCTCCAACCAGATCAGGTTGCTCAGAGCCTCATCCAACCTGGCCTTGAATGTTTCCAGGGATTGGGCATCCACCACCTCTCTGGGCAACCTGTGCCAGTGTTCCACCACTCTCATTGTAAAAAAATTTTTCCTTATATCAAGTCTCCTTCTAGTTTAAAACTATTACCCCTTGTCCTATTGCAATGGGCCCTGCTGAAGAGTTTCTCTCCATCTTTCTTATCAGCCCCCTTTAAGTACTGAAAGGCTGCAGTAAGGTCTTCCTGGAGCCTTCTCTTCTCCAGGCTGAAGAGCCCGAGCCCTCTCAGCCTGTCTTCATAGGAGAGGTGTTCCAGTCCTCTGATTATCTCCATGGACTCAGTTTTACTCTCAGTCTTCAAAATAGGCTTTTGCCCTTGGAGTTTATTTATTGTTTATTGAATTGAAAGGAGCCTTTATATTTATGTATTTATGTTATTATTTCTTAATTGGCAGAAAGTTATTTGCAGTTGGTCTAGCATGCATGAGGGAGCACAGTGAAACCATCTTATCTTTCTACATCTCAAAAGTTTAAGAAGTCCCAAACTTCATGTTTTGTGCTCTGTAAGCAGAAAAAAAACTATCTGCCATGACCCATGAAGTCCTTAGAAGAACTCCTAGAGATGGTCTTCTGAGGCCTGGTGCTGACTCCGAGCACTACCAGTCAGTTCCGTTCTTTCTATGCCTGCTAATACAATTGCCTCAGCAGATCCTATGAATTTTTAATGCAGTGCTGTGGTGCTGGTGTTTTGGGTCGGGCACAAGTTTATGGCAGAAGCAAATAAACAAGAAAGGCAAATCTTAAGCTGCAAATGCAACGTGGTCTGTCTCAGCCTTAAATAATAGAGAAGTTAAGGGACGTTATAATCAATTTCTTGCACTTGTCCTGTTCCTACCTTAAGATTCTCAAACCTGGAACTGAAGAATTCAGAAACATCTGGTTTATAATGGGGGTATGATCATATTATTAATTCTATTCATGTCAAGAAGGGTGCTTCCTGGTACTCCATTCACTAAAGAGAGGAGTCAAGCACAGATGCTCCATTCACTGGTAGTCATAAAAAACATTCTTTGTTTTAGTTTTATTGTTTCTTGGATTCAAACCAGTGGTCCCCCACTGTCCCCAAATTGCTGTGCACATGTATCCACCCCTCCAGCTCTGCTTTATGGAAAAGAAACAAGCAATACATGTTCTTTCACCAACTCTATAGTTCAATGTTTGCTATTAATAAAAGAATCTGGCTACCTCAGGAACTCTTACACACTTTTTATTCCTAGAGGGTGAAAAAGTTACTGAAAATTAATAGAACTACTTTTTCTTTTGCAATATCAAAGTTAATGCTGTTCAATGGAAATGACTCAGCCTTTCAGAAATGTCTTTCTCAACTTTTCTACTCTGAAACGTCACACACTCTCTTGAGAATTGTAAAAAATCAACCTAAATATAAATACAGAAATATGTAATGTTCTTAGGAAGGATTATAAAAACGAATCAAAGTAATATGCCTCTTGTTCCTTCAGCAAATACACCAAAAATGCAGTAGGCATCTTCCTAGTAAAACATGATTTGTTAGATATAAAAAAGAAGACCAAGAGCCAAAACCTGCTGCCAGTTAAGCCTATCTAAATCTGAAGTAACCACTTTTTCATCCCAAACCCTCAGAGCTATACTGGCATGATTGAGAGGAGATACTTGTCTCAAAAGATAGATTAAGCATGAAATGATTAACTGATTAATAATGGTACCTGAGTGTAGACAGTGATTTATTTGACAAGCCAATTAATTATTCAGGTATTGTAGCATAGGATTAGGAGCACGGACTTCAGAGAAGGGTCAATGTTAGAAGTCAGGAAGGCAGTTAGCAGCCATAGGAGAAGATGAAGAATCCAAGAAGTGAAAGGAAAAGAATATCATTAAATATTTGAGCAATGTGAAATATCTTCTAATATTTTTCTTCTAAATTCTAATTAAGTTTTGAGAACCTTGAGAGCTTCAAGGAGCCGGAGGACCCTGCAGCTTAATCATCTCTCATCCTTTATTTTTATTTAGAGGAACATCTTGTGTTTACCTCTTTCTTACAGCACAAAATAGTTTGTATAATATTAGGAATAATACTTTTAAGTCATGTAGCCCCAAACGCAGAAGTTTGGAGAATGGCTGTAGGAACTCTAGTACTACTGTGCAAAAGCAGTTAAAGCTGGTATCTTCCAGGCATTTTACACTAAGCACTGCATCATGTCTGAGGCAAATAAATTGTAAGGAGAATTGTACTGAATGGAAAAACAGAGCTATTAAAACTTTTAGAGCTGAATCTGTCTGGAATACAGTGGCAAGTGAGCTAAACCTCTATCAGCAAGCAATGGGCTTTTGGAAGGTTGTGAGATTTCTGACACTAACAAGTTCACTTAGTATGTGAAACTTTTTCTTGTTGCTCCAGAGAAGAAGCTGTGATCATGAGAAGTATTGAAGGTATATTTATTTCAGTATCTACTTACTCCTTCATTTAAGAAGTATTGATTTCACAATTAAGCCTATAAGAGGTTTTGAACCCAAAGACACATGCAGTATGTAACCAGAAAGAAAAAAGTAGTGCTGAAAGAACCCAGCAGTAGGAAAATACAAAGTAAAACTTAGGTCGTATGGGGCCAGCTTACCCCTATTAAGCAATAAGCACACAGCATAGGGTTCAGTTGTGTACAGTTGAGGAGGAGTTGGAGATCGGCTTCCAGAGAATAAAGAAGCTTTTAAAGGAATAAAGAAGCGCAGTCAATCTGTCCAGAGTTTTCTTTTTTTGAAAGCTGAGGGTCAAGAAAAACTAAATAGGTTTCTTGACTTGTAAACAGGGGAACCAGCATAGCAGACACATTTAATTAATGCAACGAAAGAAACTAATAGAATGCTTTGCTTGTACAGAGACCCAAAAGCGTTGAATAAAGATGTAGAAAATAAAATATCTTTCAATAACCAAACAAGGAAGAAAATTTGGGCCATATGGCTGCTGCCAAACATCTATCTAAAATAGATGCACTAGACTGTGCCCTTATACCATCAGTGTACATGTTCAGAATATTTAACACTCCTTTAGTGAATTACTGAAGACTGTTAGTTGGATTTGGTTTGGGCCATGAGCTGTTTCTTTGGAATATAAAACACTTTTAATGGTATTGAGATTAAAAAGATTCAGTGACATTTTTATCTGGGAGGAATCCAACATCTAAACACTCCTGGCAGGTCTTGGGGGAGAGGGAGAGATGTTGGCTTAAAGATTAAAACAAAACCCAAAAAACATCGAACATAACCACAGAAAGTCTAGGAAAAATTATACCTTGGATTTAATATAGAGAGCTGCACAGACAAATTCTGATAATTTTGAGATCATCATCAATACTGTCCGTACAAACAAGAAAGGCAGAGAGGTAAGAAATTCATACTTAACTGAAAATACCCATGTGAAAAGATGCCAGCTTGCACTGTGACTTGCAAAACAACAGGTCAGGTTAAAACCCTTCAGGAAATAATTTAGGCTATTAGCACAGATTGGCTAGTCATTTCCCAAATCAAAGCTTCAACAGTCCTCAGTTGTATGTTACTTTGATCATGATACATTACTTATTGGAGAAAACTAATGAAAAAGGATCTTGAAAGTCACTGAAGGAATAAAAATCTTTAAAAAAAATGGTATAGAAACATTTTATGAATAATAACACTGAAGATATCTGCTTGGCACATTACAAGTGCCAAAAAATACAGCAGAAAATCTACACTAGTCTCACATGAAAATATTGTCCCGTGAAGCAAAGTAGGCATAGATTTGTTTGTGTCAATGACAAAAGTTGGTACTCATTCTAGATGATTTTTCTTACTTTCCCAAGAGACCACAACTAGATAATATTATATACAGGCATTTGTTCAAATCTGGGTTTTTTGCTAGATGTTATGCACCTGATATTGGGAGCCATTTACAGGCATATGTAATTCAGGGAGTTTTCCGTGAAGTTTTCACCAATGGACCAGGAGGAATATAAATGGTAATAGAAAGAAAAAAAGTCAGATTCCTTTAGGTACCTGCAAAACAGAACCAATGAAACCTGGTTCATCACACGTAGAACTGGAAATTTCTAATCTTAGAAACTGATCACTAAAATCTCAGAATTTTTTTTAAGTAGACAACTCAGAAGAGAGACAAGACAAAAAATTCAGTATGAATTTAGTATTAGTTTAACTACTAACCAAAGACATTCACAGTAGATACAAAGATCCAGTTCAGTAAACCACAGGCTACTGCAGGCTGGAAGGCAGAATGACTGTATTTTTGCCTTGCTCTTGTGCACTCCTCTAGCTGTTTACCACAGGCTGCTTTCAGACAAAGTGGCTATACAGTTCTTCGCTATATATTCTTTGTTCTATCCTGATATGGAATTTCCTATGCAGTTGATTCCAAAGATAACATAAAGCAGTGGTGTTGCATGATGTTCCCCTGTGATCTTTGGAGATTCTCTGGACAGACCCAGAAGGAAAAGGAGAAAGAGACAGGTTATCCAGTGTCTGGAGGGGAGGGAGGAAATGGATACAAAGTTGGCTGTTTTGCTGAGAATTCCTTAATGAGGCAAGAGCCAAAAAACAAGAGCAGCCCAGCATATATCAAAACATACCAGCATATGACCATATTATTCATATATATGAAGAATTAGTTTTACTGATTCTTGAAATAATAATACAAATATTTCAAAGGAACTGCACAAATCTAAGCACCAGCTGAAGGATAACTGGATGCCACTACCTCGTTTATTCAATAGGTTTACATAAATATTTGTTACATAAATTATTTCTATGAAATATTAAGTTTTGACTGAGAAGGGACAATGTAGTTGTAGGCTACATCATAGAAGTGAAGCAGCAACTATTCACACTAAAGGAAGAATTCGCTAAGAGGCATCCCCTTTTCAGCCACTGTATCCGCAGCGCCGCACGGGTGCCCAGGCCAAGGAGCAGGCTGCCACCTCCCTGACCCCAGCACTGCTCACGGCTCAGGCTGCTGGTGCCTGCGCTGCAGAAGGGCGTTCTCAGCTCACTCTGGCAACACACCATCTCTGCACGCTGACTGACTTGACTGTCAGTCAGATTATATTGTTGCCAAGTCAAGCTGTGACACCAAAGTGGCTCTGGCTGCACCAGCCCATGCAGACTGATGCAGGCTGCTGTAGTTGAAAGTTTTTCTTACCAGTCTCTGCCTGAAACTTGTCCCCTGCCCTCCAGACGCAAGCATAGACCCATGCACCGAAGATGGGGGGCAGAAGCAGAACGGCACCTATTTCTGTAATTGTGACAGCTCTGAATGTTTGCTCGGGGTTTCTGAAATAAGCCTTGGTTTGCGCTCCTGCTGTGATCAAAATTGTTTCCAGTAGACAGCAACTTAATGTAAAACTAGTAAGTATAAAGTGAGGATTTTGACAAGGTGTCATCAGAAAGACTTTTTCGAACACACAGGGAGGCTGTTAGAGCTTTCACAGTGTAAGTCCTAATATGACAGGGACTAAAGCTGAACTCTTGGTCATTCATTTTAAATTTAAACCTTCTTGGGTCACTATACTAAAACCACTCAAGGTAACTTTTAATGCTGAAGTCAAAGAATCATAGAATCATAGAATATTAGGCTTAAAAGGAACCTTTAAAGGTTATCTAGTCCAAACCCTCTGAAAGGAACAGGGACATCTTCTAACTGGCTCAATGCAATTTAATTTGAACACACAGGTTGTAAAATTAAGCATCAATTCTGAGACGTCCTCTGATGAACATTGTGGATGAGGCCGTAATAAAGAAATCATAGCAATGACTGGCCAGTGGTATTTTCTTTTGCAAAAATTAGAACATATTAGAAATACCCAATTTTTCCAAGTAACTGGAGATGGATTTGTCATGTTGAAAACAGGAAGTGATGTTGTAAACATCATTTTCATAAACCAGTACACACTTCACAAACTGCTTTAGGATGCCAGACTGAACTGACTTACAGCACATCAGGTACTCTCGAACATAAATCCAATTTTCTAGTTACCACTACTTTGCATTCTCTGTCTTATATAGCTCTATGAAGTTTAGCTAGAAACAAGAGACCTAGATATTTCAGTGGACACCATTACCACAGTGGTTATGTGAAATACGCATATGTTCATCTTTTTCCAGGGCACGAACTTCAACTGTGTGAATTACCCTTTTTCACAGAACAGGTTTAATTTTTCACAGTAGTTCCCATCTGACAACAATATCAGTTTCAGGGGGACTTATCATCTGCTTGATGCAGTAAAATCCTTCTTTTCTCACTGTCTTCCTCAGGAGACAGTAATATAACAGCCCTAGGCTTTCTCTTTTGTAGGAAATTGAGAAAAAAAGCTGTAGTCTTTTCATCCTAGGACTTTGAGGTGGAACTTTCACTGTTCTCTTCCTCTTGCAGACACTAGGGCTTCTGTCTGGCTGCAAACATGAACAAACCAGTATGTTATCTGCAAGACACAGGTGCAATTTTCCTAGAGCTCATGTAGATTTAAGAATGCTGAAGAAATCCTACAAATATATCAATATATTTAATGCACTGACCTATTAAGGGTGCAGCTGAAGATTAAAAGATGGTTTAGACTTAGAGACAAATGAGACTGTGACCTTTCTGCCAACACCGCCAAAGAGAAGGTCAGCTTTTGTTTCAGTAGTAGGGAGCTTGTGCTATGACTGCCTGTCCAACAGGAACAGGACTATGAATGTATTCTTTCTTATTTCTAGTTCTTCTAGCAGATGATAAGGAACAATTTCCAGATGGAAATCATCTTTCACTTAGCAGGGCTATAGATAGAAAAAAAAAAAGGAGGCAATTCTGCTTGTAAGACTGTTGACCTAAGTTAAATACTTCATAGTTATAGAGGAATCGAGTAAAACATGGTAGGTTCAGTACTATTCCAGAATATGATATTCTGTTTTCAGCCGAGACTAATGTTGAAAACATACAGGATTCCAAATTACAAATTCAGTGAACCCAACTTGAGTATCAAAGTGACACAGGAATAATGTAGTATTTGAAACACACTGAAGTCTTATTCCTGTGCAATATTATGCATAATGAACCATCTAAAAGTGAAGAAAGGATTAATGTTTTATAATAAAGCAATTGTAAAATGATATAAAATTTAAAAAAGACAATTATGAAAGTCATCAACAATTTAAATTTTGTTATAAGTCATTTTTTGTGTGTGTGAAGGTCATTGTAACTTCAAGGTACTGATTTTCCTTTTTGTCATCTTTGCCACAAGGAGGAGAAAAGTAAGCAAAACGAGATTTAGCTTTTACTCAAAAATAGACCTGGAGCTTCCAGGAGCAAATCAATTCCCCTGAAAGGGGATTTTTATGGAATTGTGAAATATGATATTCATGTAATCTCATTTATGCCAAACTACACTTTAATCTAAATCAAATCCCTTGATTTGAGATTTATTGTAGGCATCCAGTCAGTCGTGACACTGTTAAAATGACTAAAAGATTCCACTGCAATTTCTTCAAATGTCAGCTTACTCTAGAAAACAGTAAATATAATTTGGAATTTACAAAATTACAGATACATTGACCCTTTTTTGTTATTTTTAAAAATATTTTTAGTCTCCCCTTTTCCTCAAACATAGAAGGCTCTTAATCTACCATACACATCACAATAAACAGTTCAGAAACACACAGCATTATGATGCTGTGGATGAGGGCAGGTTTTCGGGCACAATAATCACATAGAGCACCCTCTCAGGAAACGTGGAAAAAAGTCCACAAGGCAAAGCTTGTTACATCAGATGCCCAGATGGGCCCGATCCCCACATTTTCTAATGGAGTTCACTAATATATTTATTATGCCACAGGGGCTGAACTGCTTTGTCTGAAAAGTACGTCCACACACACACACACTTGCTTTGCCTCTTTCAGATCCAGTGTTGATTATTACTTGCCATCGAAATAATTGATTCATAAAAGCAATAATGTCCAAAATTTGTAAGCATGAAATCATATGTATTTACTGCAGAAATGGCTTCTGAACTAACTCAAGATTTTACTAATATGCTTGAACTATCTGTTGGGCATGGATCCAACCTTTGTAATATGATTCAAGAGTGCCATTTTGACCACAGAGTGAAACATTAAGAGCCTGTGTGTAGTGTTACCAGTGATTTATCTCTGGACCTATCTCCAAACTCCATCACTGAGCTTGCATCATAGCATCTGAGAGGTACTTACTGTCTGCTTAGTTAAATGAATTTAAGTCAATGGTGAAAAATACTCCCTGTTCTTTTCAAGGCTGGATTATTACCTGGGAATTACAGATTGGGACTTTGGGATGCAACCTGTTCTGAATCAGTCTGTTGAAGGACAAAACAAAACAGTACCAAAATGGAGACAATTATATGTACAGCATAAATATGACCCACACTGAAATTTTTCATGCAAGGTTTGGGTTTTTTAAGGTCTTTACTGAAGCAGCTTTATCTTAATTGACTCAGTTCCTTCTCTCATTTGTTACCAGTACGTTCACCAACAACACGAGCTGTGTGGTGCAGTTGACACGCTGGAAGGGAGGGATGCCATCCAGAGGGATCTTGACAGGCTGGAGAGGTGGGCCCGTGCAAACCTCATGAAGTTCAACCAGGCCAAGTGCAAGGTCCTGCACCTGGGTCGTGGCAATCCCAGGCACAAAGACAGGCTGGGTGGAGAATGGATTGAGAGGATCCCTTAGGAGAGGGATGTGGGAGTGCTAGTGGACAAGAGTCTCAACATGAGCCAGTAATGTGCACTTACAGCATAGGAAGCCAACTGCATCCTGAGCTGCATCAAAAGAAGCCTAGCCAGCAGGTCAAAGGAAGTGTTTTTCCCCTCTGTGAGGACAGTGTGAGACAGTTGGGGCTGTTCAGCCTGAAGAAAAGGCTCCAGGGAGACATAGCAGTTTTCCAGTACCTAAAGAGGAGTCACAAGAAAGATGGAGAGAAACATTTTAGTAGGGCCTGTTGTAATAGGACAAGGAGTAATGGTTTTAAAATAGAGGGAGGTAGATTCAGACTTGACATAAGGAAGATATTTTTTACAATGAGAGTGGTGGAACACTGGAAGGTTCCCCAGAGAGGTGGTGGATGCCCTGTCCCTGGAAACATTCAAGGCCAGGTTGGGCGGGGCTCTGAGCAACTTGGTGTTGTTGGAGATGTCCCTGGTCCTTGCAGGGCAGTTGGACTAGGTGACCTTTAAAGGTCCCTTCCAACCCTAACTACTCTATGATTCTATGATTCTATGTAAATCTGTCATTTATTTATACAGCAGGTTGGAAGACTTCATTGCCATTTCATAGGAAATTCCTACAGTTCCATTTTTTTCTAATTCAGTGTCAGGACAAAAAGGCAACATTTCAAAAATGTTTGTAGTAAAATTGAAATCGTTCAATCATAACACTTCATTACTTTTTTAAACATTTTAAAAGAAAATAGGTACAATATGTAATTTAATGTAATGCATTATATATATTATAAAATCAAGATAAATATTTTCATATAATTTAAAAGTCTAAAGGAATAATATCTAAACTATGAAGTTAAAGCTAAGTTCTGCACATTATTGACATAAATTTTTAAGAACTATTTTAGTAGTGTAAAACCAGAACAAAATCTGAAAAAATTATCTTCTACTTTCTCATTCAAAAATATGTCAAAATCTATTTGTTTCTATAATTTTTTTTTAATTTATTAAGATGGCATTTTCAAAGAAAACTAGCTTCTTTTAAAAAATCAGTTCTTATGTAATTTGACTTAATTATACTCCTGACAAAGCAAGGCGCTTAAAAATCTGAAAATGTTCCTCTACTGCTTAAGATGTTCTTCTTGTTGGCCCATGACTGTAATAGCCAAAGTGTAGGTACACAACAAAAGCATGAGTATAGTCCCAGTACTAATTAATGAGCTTCTAGCCTACACACCAGATGATGCCCTAGGGCTGGTTACATATTGTGGATATATTTCCTTACAGCAGCTCACAAGATTAGGCTTCAGAAGCCAGACAGAAGGTACCTGATACTAATGTGCAATACAGCACACCTATTCAGCCCTTTCACTGATGTACCTGCAGCTGTATGCATACTGGTGCACATCTCTGAGCATGCATTTATACAAACAATGTAGTCAGAAAACAAACTAGAAGAAATGCATCATTTTTTCAACCAGAGATAAGTATTTGGTCCTGTCAGCAGAGACTGTAACTGAAGGTAAACAACAGTTCTACTGAATATTCAATTTACCCTACAACATGGCAGTAAAAACAACAAAGATCTTTTTTTTCGCTATAAATAATACAGATTACGCTTTCAGAATTTCATCACTTCAGCAATGCTGTCAGAAGTATGTAAGGCAAAATGCCCAGTAATGTCAGTATTTTATATGTCACATTGACACCCTCCACAGCTTTTTCTTTAGGCTTCAGTGGTTAGAAAGAAGATAGGCAAAGTGGCATTAACTAGCTCGAGTGCTTTACTGCCAGCTCTCATTCTGGACAAGCTTGTTCAGGGAAAGTCTGAATCTCTGTGTCTATGACATAACACTGCACAGTAGCCAACTCTCCTCTCTGGCTGTTATGAGTACTGGAGGGAACAAAATAATTCAAATGTCATTTTGAAAAGGTTATTTTGGAGCAACTTTTAATTAGCAACTAATCACGGGTCTCTGGAGCAAAAGGGCTCATGTCTACCAAACACATGTCAAAAAGTCACATTGGAATGGGTAAGAAATGGGATTTTCATGTTCATACCTTCCTCATCTCTTCGCTGAATGATAGTAATAGGATGACCAAAGCACAATGCCTGTGTGCACTTAGATTCCTAATACAGTAGAGTACTGTAATACATCTCCCTAGCAACACAGGCTACTGAAAGCACATCAGATTTGTCCTCTGCTCAGTAAAATTGCTTATTATAAAATACTGAATTGAGTTCAAGGTCATGACTTCCTCTAAAAGCATTCAATTGTCTGGGCCTGGCGTATCTGAAGTTTGAGCAGGAAGGACAGCTTGGACCTTGAATACTTTTCAGTGATGGGAAAGTTCGTATGTGCAGAGGGAACATGCTTAGAAATCCATGTAAAGCTGCTGTTGAGCTCTCCCAGGAACAAATGGCCATCACAAATCTCACTTTTTCCAGCCTAACTGTAAGGTTTAATTCTTTGATTTGACTTCTCTAATGTATTTATCTTCTCTAACAGATATATTAAAGAAATGGAAAGCAGCATTCAAAATAAGACATTCCAGGCCTCCTTGTACAGAAGGAGAGCAAGGGGACCAGCTACATATTGCAAAGGGCAATTTACTGCCTAATGCTCCTAATGTAAAAGCACAAGCGATGTCAAAGGCCCGTTCCAGGGCAGCTGATCCACATTAACTTCCCCACCCTTCTCAGGCCCCTTAGGAGTGCTCTTGGGTTGGACAGAAAGAGGTAGAAGGCTCAAGACAAAGTGCAAGTGTGAAAAAATGCTTCAGAGAGGAAATTGAATGAATGAACGGTTAATCAGAAAGGTAGGTGGTCAACACCGCAGTTCTGCATGCTCTGTAACTGCAGGCAGCAGCAGCAGCTGTTTGCTCTGTGCTTAAAAGCAACAGCTCTTCTGACAACATAAATTCCATTGAAGAATTTTAGTTATTTAAAGGTGGTTAGATTGTAGTAATTTATTCTAGTTTTATTACAATGTTTTTTTCCTAGGGGATCCTAAAAGGTTGTTATTGTTCCTCATAAAGCACTTTTACTCCTAATAATCAATATTGATTTTACTATATCATGTTATTGCTTAGATTTATTTTCTTGTTTTGTGTGGGATCATTTAAAAGAAATGAGATAGAGTGCTCTGCTTCAAAATTTCACATTAAAATTTATTAGTTTTTCCTCTCATTTCCAGAAGTGTTTACGCTGAACAAGAGTCTTTATATTTAATACGTTTCTTCTGCTCTTTTGAGTTAAAGAGTTTAAATAAATAAGGGATAACAAGGCCTTCTTTTGGGAACATCTGTGTAACAACAAAGCTTCCTTTAACCTCCATGGGAATCTAGCTGAGGTGAGAATTAGGCCTCTCAGAAATCTGAGGAGACACACTGTTCATTTCCAGTGTGTTATCAAGTGTTAATCTAAACTAGTTAAATAATTCGAGCAATAAAGCTTTGACTAAAACCATTTTCTTTTATGAGAATCCTTATGCATTCCGTCCCATGTAATTGAGAAACTTGCTTTTCTTTATTGATCCTAACTGTTTAATTCAGTTCTGTCCCATAGCTCCCACTTACATTTGTCTGCCTCAGAAAGTTTCTACCACAGTCTGCACAAAAAAAAAAAAATAAAAAAAAAAAATATATATATATATATAAAAATTGGAGCAGAGTCTCCTCCAGAGTACTTTGCAGGCTCTTCTGTTCTGTGCCCTGCAAGGATATATTTTACATATCAGAAGTGTGATGGCAAAGAAATAGAAGCATTTTTCAAAAGGAAAGCCTTTTACTTTCCATGCATTCCACAGCAAGTAATTTTTCCATAGATGTAGATTTCTTTTTAAAACAAGAATTAAAGGAAATCTAGTGCTCTATCCTCTGCAACCAGCTGATCTGATCCATATTTACCACAGAGACTTCAGAAGCAAAAAGACTACAAGAAGCAGAGATTTATTTCTCTGTCTCGTAAGAAGTGGTGTGTGCTTCAGTGTGACTTGTCTTTGGGGTTTTCTTAAAGCTATACACTAGCACAAAATTAATTTACTTCCATATTTTGAATGGGTAGGTACACCAGGCCAAAACCCAGTGTTGTGATTCAACACACTTTACACCTTTATTTTAAAAATTATCTGAAAAGCCTCTTCAAAATAAACAAATTATAACAATGTCAGATTTATACAATGCCTTCATATGGATTGATTTCCAAAGTACTTTCAAACCATACGTCCAGAAATTACTTTAATAGGTATTAGAAAAGAGCCATTTCAGGTGTGGTATATGAACAGTATTAAATGGTGAACAGAGTACTAGATATCGAGTTAAGATAAGGAGTGCAAAATAATACTAAATACTTTTACACTGCATAAAACAATAGGCTCTATGTAGAGGTGAGGCCTCTAAGGCACTCTTACAATCAGAATAAATAGCAACAATGTTACAACATCCTCTTTTGGAATTGTAATAAGAGTGAAAAAATGTGTAAGTATTTTCTGTTCATGAAATTACATAATAGA
Source organism: Tetrax tetrax (assembly GCA_009806455.1). Classification (NCBI taxonomy): domain Eukaryota; kingdom Metazoa; phylum Chordata; class Aves; order Otidiformes; family Otididae; genus Tetrax; species Tetrax tetrax. The sequence goes on from WHYT01016252.1 coordinate 61,348, forward strand.
CTTTACAAGAATTCTCTTTTTAATCACTTATAGGAATATATAGTAAAGGTACCACCTAGTAAAAGCAGGCTGATGGTCTTGAAACACTCCTGATTATAAGTCAAAATATTAACAAAGCATCAAAGAACTTGGAAACATGATTTTCCAGATCTTTCCAATCTAAGCACTAACAGGCCTGAACCTTCTTTGCAGAGAACTCAAGTACATAATGCAGGTCTTCCGGGTTGTTTTGGATATGTTATCACAAAGACTTCAGTAATTAAGGAGAAATTAAATCAGAATCCTTTCAGTCTGTTCATATTTGGAATTTTGCAGGAACAGGAAGACCTCATCCAATTTTTTTTCAATATGATATAAAAATATTCACTTCACTGAGGCCTAGATAATGTCTAAAGTACATGGGAGTAGGTTGTACTTATCTCAAGTGTTGAATTTGCTTTATGACAGCAAATTACCTTCTCAGAATAGACTTTCAAACCACAAATAAACATCAAATGCCAAATTGCCATGAATTTTTCATGTAAATTCACATATATTCTACGGAAAGGCATGACAGAGGAAGTATCATATGCAAATATGATATGTGATAGGATGATGGGTAATGGTCTTAAAATGGAAGGAGGTAGATTTAGATTAGACATAAGGAAAAAAATTCTTAGAATGAGGGTGGTGGAACACTGGAACAGGTTGCCCAGAGAGGTGGTTGATGTCCCATCCCTGGCAACATTCAAGGCCAGATTGGACGAGGTTCTGAGCAACCTGATCTGGATGGAGATGTCCCTGTTTCTTGCAGAGGGGCTGGACTAGATGACCTTTAAAGGTCCCTTCCAACCCTAAATATTCTATGCTTCTACGAATCATAACAACATACATTATACTCTTGGCAGCTTTGCAGCCAAGCTTTGCTCTGGGATCTTTGGGTGCTCTTTCCAGAGAAGACAATAGAATAGAGGCTTATTACACTTGTAATATTTTCCAGATGATCCTTAATACAAATGGTCTCTGAACTGTCCAAATCACCACTTTATCCTGTTCTCACTAGAGTTTACAGGCCAAAATTTATTATCTTTCCCTTGTAAGTCTTTACAAAGTTAATGCAAAGCATGTAGAAAATTACCAAAACAAAACTCCAGTACCTTAACAAATAAGAGGACAGGATGTTTATTCAATTAATAAGCCAAATAGGCCCACTCACTACTTAGAACTATGGCTTAAAATAATACGTTGTATTTCCAACTGGAAGACTTAACTATCTATAACCCCACAATTCCTTCTATAAGTTGCTTTTGGTATCTATTAATAATTTATTAATTGCTAAGGAATTATGCAAAAATGGGCCTCTAATACAGAATTTGACTTCCTACTTAAAATACTATTATTCTTATAATTAGCAGCCAAATAATTATGTTCTAGCTATCTAGCTAATCTAGCTAGCTAATTACTGATCTGTCAGTATCTCAGGAAAAGGAATGGCAATCACCAGTCTGCTGTAAGTTTATCTTCTGGTTATCCACTGGACTGTAGGTCTGCAACATAATCACTTGTCTTTTCAACTCATTATGGTAAGTGTTATCACTTCATCTACGTTCTGTAATGTTCCAACCATTCTATTGATTTGCAATAAATAATAGTTGCCAGAGGACACCTCATGGTACTGCTACAGGCCCTAATTCACAGTACACTCTTCACCAGGCCTGTGTGGTGACATTTTCTCTAACTTGTGTGGATCATCACATAATTCCCGGTGTGACTGACTTGGTGCATTTCATAGGCCATTATTTGAAATTATCTGTCAGTCACATTGCAGCTAATGAAGATAGTCCAGCACTTAAAAAAAGATAAAATGGACACCAAAAAAAAGTCACAGAGCAATAGAAATATGCCTTTATTCATCCCTCCAAGGAGAACTGTTCTCATCTCCAGAGGACCTAGGTTATTCAGCGATAGCTCCAGTAAAGTAGTGCCTGAAATCTGTTTTTCTTTCTTTTCTTTTACTTTGCTTTTTACCTGATTTGATACTTTCTAAAAAATTAGTCTTTCTTAGTTTAGGCTGTCGTAGTGGCAAAACAGGAAGGTAATGTGATAATGGCAGCTGACTGTAAACACTAACCAAGTCCCCAGTGGGTCTGATATTTTGCTCCATCTGCTACAACCTACAGTTCTACAAGTTCATAGAGGAACAGAACTCAAATACAAAACCTATCTCCTGTTCCAACAAGGGCAGGATTGTTTTTCTCGGGTTATATATCCTCAATGTTTCTAAACATAGAAGCCCTATATTTGTGCCTATATTTGGTACAGAAGCCCTATATTTGGTACAGAAATAAGGGTAATTTTTTTCCTCCTAAGGCCATCATAGCACCACCCATTGAAACAAACGGATATTTACTATATAGAAATTCAGCCCTTTTCTAAGGTGCTTGTATATGAAGTTAGAAACCTCAAATACCATATTTGGTCTAATAACCAAAATGATGTAATATTTTTTTTTTTTGTGCTAAATCAGCTGTTGAATCAGAACTTCTCTTTTTTTGGTCAAGGGGGAAGTTCTATTTCTAATTTAATAATGATTTTTGTTGCTGCTTTTGCTATATTCACACATTCACCAAATCAATAACCCATAAGAATTCCAGCTCCCACATCTGTTCAAAAACATTTACCTTCTGAATATTCACTTTTTGCAGGTTTTGGTGAAACCCCTAATAAATGGCAGCCAACGGCACAAGACCTGTGAGAAATATTTGGATGATAATTTGCTCATATATTCATAATGTTTTTGAGATGCATGAAAAATTTTGCTAGTGAAATGCAATTTGTCTGAGTGGTGAAGGGTATAACATCTGACTCAACGAACAGCAGCTGAGTAAACTTCTCACATTTACCTTGAACAACATTTGTGATTCATCCTGCCTGTCTAGGTACTATGAAGACACTGAATCAAAAAATATATTTTCTTTCTGTTTGGATAGTGCAAATTTTGCCCCAGAGGTGGTGAAAACTTCCCACAGCTTTTGCAAGCTGAAAAGTGTTTGAGTCATAAGGATGAACTGGAAGGCATGACTGGAAGCATTGTTCCTTCTTGCTTTTGTGTCGATACAGCAGTGGAGCTCTGACTCATACATGTCAAGGAAAAAGACATTAGTTCTTTACTCTTTTGAGATTTACTTACATTGTCCCAGTTTTCAAGAAGGGTAAGAAGGAAGACCCTGGTAATTTCAGGTATGTCGGTCTCACTTCAGTGCCTGGCAAAATTATGGGGAAGGTTATTCTGGAACTTATTTTAAAAACTTGAGAGGTGGTGCAGTCATGGTCATAGCCAATATGGATTCATGAGGGGTAAGTCCTTTCAAAATAACTTAATTTCCTTTTACGACAAGGTCATCCAAGTCACCAAGGGTAGCCAGTAGATGTGAAAGGTTTTTTTATTTTAGCAAAGCTTTTGATCCTGTCTCTTACAGTATTATTCTGGACAAAATGTCCAGCATACAGCTAGACAAGTCCATAATACACTGGGTGAACAGCTGGCTGACAGGACAGGATCAAAGAGTTATACTAAATGAGGTTACATCAAGCTGGCTGCCAGTCACCAGTGGGGTTCCCCGGGTCTCAGTTTTAGGGACAGTGCTTTTTAATTTTTATAAATGATCTAGACACAGGATTCAAATATACATTAAGCAAATTTGCTGATGATACGATATTAGGAGGAGATGTGGACTCCCTAGAGGGTACAGAGACCTTAAAGTGAGATATGGATAGACTGGAGAACTGGGCAATCACCAACTATATGAAATTTAACAAAAGGAAGTGTCAGATTCTCCACCTGGGTTGGAGTAATCCTGGTTATACATACAAACGGAGGGACAAGAGGCTGCAGAGCAGCCCCACAGAAAGAGGTCTCGGGGTCTGGGTTGATGACAAGTTGAATATGAATCAACAGTGTGTTCTGGCAGCCAAAAGGACAAACTGTGTCCTTGGATGCATCAAGCACAGCACAGCTAGCCAGTTGCAGGCGGTGGTTGTCCGATGCTACACTGACTTGGTGTGGCCCCACATCAAGCACTGTATGTAGTCTGGGCAGATCAATATATGAAGGACGTATTACTACTAGACTGTGTCCAGAGGAGGGTGAAAAGTCTCAAGAGCAAGACTTATGATGAGCAGCTGAGGTCACTTGGTTTGTTCAGCTTGGAGAAGAGAAGGCTGAGGGGTGACCTGATCGCAGTCTACAGCTTCCTCAAGGGGAGCAGTGGAGGAGGAGGTGCTGATCTCCTCTCTCTGGTGACCAGCAACAGAACACGAGGAAATGGAATGAAGCTGCACGAGGGGAAGTTCAGATTAGACATTAGGAAAAGCAGGGAGTTGGACTCGATGATCCTTACGGCTCCCTTCCAACTTGAGCTATTCTGATTCTTCTTCTGAAATTTGATCAGGCAGTTGTCATCCAAGAAGTCTAGATTAGAAGGATTTAAACAATATAAATACAGAAAATTTGTGTAATGAAGAAAAGTGTATTTCTCAGTGCACGTGGGGAGGAAGTTGCTCAAAACCTCCAGTTGCAGTTGCTTGCTCTTTTCAACTTCTATAGAATGAAAGATAAATGAGCCCCCAAATACAAACAAACATGCAGAGCTAGAGGCAGGAGAATTCAGACTAATACCATGTAACTCTTGTACTCTGACCTATTTAACATTCTTCAGAGACTTTCAAGCATCCTCTTCTGTAGCGTTTTATGAGACAATCCCATATTTTCTTGTCTCCAAGTACAATCATAAATTTGAAGTAACCATATAGCAAACTCTACCTAGAAACTGAATAAAAAGAAAGGATCTTAGTTTCTCTTTTCACGGTTAATATGAGAGACTATTATGCTCCACCAACTAACAGGCAGGAAAATACACAGGTTTTTATTGCTTAAATGTATTCATATGAATAAAACAAATGATATCTCTGACACATTATCTGGTTGGTTATTTTTTAGTACTTCTCATCACAGCCTAAGAATTAAACTGACAGAACAAAATTACTAGCAGGAAATTTTCCTTTTACTCTTGAACATGGAGACCTAAAATAAGTGAGAATGAACTTCAGAAAATTAAATTATAAAAAGCAGTGATAAGGCTATAAATCTTTGTTTCAATTTGAGCTATATATAGGCCCTTTTTCATGTCATTTTTTTCTACACAGGTTGAGTTAAGCATCACTGAAGGAAGAGAAATGCAAAACAAAATAAAAATAGACTAGAGTAGGGTCTTTGCTGGCCTTGCATCAGAGACATGCTCTTTTAATGTGTTAGCAACTGCTATTGTTCCCACAGGCTGGAACACTCATGGGTTAAACAAGATATTGAGCAGTGGAATTGGCTTTTTGAAAATGTAACAAGAGCTTTTTGCTTGGTAGATGTATTTTTTTTTAATCAATCAGGGCTATGCTGTCTGTGGCCAGAGTGGCCACCATCTGACAGCTTTATAGATGAACACAAGTGAACAGGCTGGTGATTTGACCATGCCACAAATTTAGGATGATGCATCTGTCATTCACTGGCTTCCTATATGTGGATTACAGCTAAGACTGTGCTTAAATTGGGACTGGAAATGAAATGCTTTCTCACATTAGCTGCAATTCTCCTTCACGTTGACAGAAAGAAATATGAGGAAAAGAGTTTGGTCTTGATTTAACTGAATAAATCAAGGTTGATGGAAGGGCATTTTACTAGCCCTCCGTGTTGTACAAAGAGAAGTGAATTGCTCCCTGGTAGCAGACAAAGCAACTCCATGCAACAGTGGTCTGGTGCTGTTTTTGCTTTCCATCAAGGACATGACTGAGGAGTAAACAGTGTTCATCTCAATAGAGTTGTACTGTACACTAAAAAAATAATCCCATCTGTCTACATTTCACAAACCATTTCCCCTATCCATTCCAAGATAATTTTATATTTGTATTTTCTAAATTTCCAAATTTTTATTAGACTCCTTATGGACAGACAACCTGGCAAATTGAAGGTTGCATAAAATGCACATGACAAGAGTCAGGCAAAAAACTATAAACACAGAATTTTTATTTTTTTTTTAATAAGTTTTTTTACTAGCTTTGTTATTTGCTGAGGAACAAACTACTACCAGGTTACACTCCTCTTTTATTTAATCCTCTGATAAAATTAATTTGGGGCAAAATACTGTTCGCTGGCTAGATCAACTCAGATGAAGTTGCTACACTACTGCAGTATGTCTTCCGTTAGAACTCACTTCTGTCTGGGCAGCAGAAGTGGGTGAGAAGATGGAAATTACAGCAGAGATTACAAACTATTTCCAATCTAGTCTTGGAAGAATTTCTGCTTCTTTCCTTGATGAACGGTCCAGCCCTTGTGAGTGCTGTAGATGCATGCAGAAGGCACACATTTTAAAATTCTGGAAGTTTGGCAGTTTTATAAAAATCTATAATTTCAGAACTGGTACAATATCTGAGAAGTAGGTGTAATTCTTTTTGTTTAAGAGAGAGTCTGTACAACATAATGTTGGTAACTACAGGGACCAATCTTACCATAAGATCATGGAAAGCTATAGAGCAAATATTGAACGAAAAGGTCAGTGAAGGTCATTAAATGAAAATTGAATTGAAAATTATTTACTGAACTAGCTCATTTCAAACTATTTCCATAGCTCTTTTTGGTAAAACCTCTGATTTTGATAATTGCAATCTTGTAGTAACCTTGCCAAGTGTGCATTCACCACAGTTCACCCCCAAAAAACCCACAGCAGACTTCTGTGTTACAAGGAAGAGACATTTGTATTTATTTCCCATTCAGATAAATCTTCCCACCTTCTCTTACATTTCATGCACTGTCATCATATTTTCCCCACACTCTCCTTTTAAATCTGGTTGTGCAGGATTTCATCTGGATTTAGAACACTGTTTTCTCTGATAACAAAGGTAGAAATGATTGATAAATGTTGAATTGTAGAGTTCCCCTCTTTTTAAAATAATTAAAGAAAAGGTGGCTTATACAGTGAAGTGGTGAATACAATACGTGTTGAATAGATCATCTGAATAGTGGATGCAATGCATTACCAGTCAAAAGGAGTAATATTACAAGTAAATATGCAAATTTCTTATCTAAAATAGTGAGAAACATGGAACAACTGGCTGGGTAGTTTACAAGAATCTGGTCCCGTGGGTATGTTTAGCTTAAAAGAAGGATACAGTGGTGCTTATTTTCAACTTCTGTATAAGCTCACTTAAAGCCGGTGGTGGCTGACAGCAAACCAAACTCGTTTAAACAAATCTTTTTGTATCAATAACTAATTACATCCTTGTTCTGCCTCAGTAACACAGATTGATAGTTCCATTATAGTGTTTAATTAGAATTGTTTTTAATTTATCCTCAAGAAATGGTCTAATTGGTGAAGTAACAGATGTTACAGGTCACGTGGCACCAGGATGACTGTGCTGGTACAAAATGGCCAACTGGGTTATGAATGCCTCCCAGAATCCCTTTCAAAGAGAGAGGAGAGAGTCTGCAGCGTGTCTGGTTTCATTTGGGTTTTAGCAATTTTTCAGGTGTTACCTGTAAAATCTGTGAAGCGCAACCTCCTGCTGAGAGGAACTCTAAATGGTTTCTGGGCAGAAAACATTTCAAATAGCAGAACTGATAGCACCCCTTTGTATCAAGACCATGGTTTCTCTCTCAACGACAGTCTTATGCTGCTGACAAAAGGGAAACATACTGACCGGGAGGGACAGCCAATAATTGTATTTTTTGTTATAATTTCTTTGACAGATAGTAAATACAACAGATTCAGGACAGTGCAGACAACGGTACTCTAATTAGGCCTGTCTTTATGCAGTGTTGCTTTCTGTCCTAAGCATGACAAAGAATTATACCTTTCTTTTTTTTTAATATCATGCTCTACTAATACTGACTCATATGAGAGACACGGCACTACGTGTTTGGCAGAATTCATGGCTTGCAAGTATGATTTAAGGGAGATGAAGTTACATTTGTGCTTGGAATAGCCTTTACACCAAAGTCCTGACCTTCTGAATGCTGGGGCTGCATCCTGAATTGCTCAACAGAGCCTTGAACCTGTCTCCAAATTGAACTAACCGGAATGAGAGCTTTATTATTTTTAATTTCAAATCAGGAAGGTGTAGGATTTCAAAGCAACATAAAAATCCTCCAAATTATGTTCCCACAGAGGTAATAACTATGGAGAGTTTTAGCACTTAGGAAAAACAGTCATTTGGCTCTGATAATTTCTATATATTTTATAGTCATTTTTATTAAAAGCAAAATGTAATTAGAAAAGTATTAGTTGATAATGATAAGAGAAGCCGCCTAAAATGAAATGTTGAGAAGACAGGACAGTTCCGATTCAAATACCCCAGCAGTGAAAGCTCAGATTTATATTGTCAGTGTCATCTCAAGAGATACCAATTGCTCACTATAAAGTAAATGAAGTATTCAGGGGTCTCAACCAACTGCTGATCAAACACTGCTGAAAAGCAGGTACTGCAGGGTGCAATGCAGCAGCTATTGAGCAGTGTCTGCCAAGCAACTGTTCTGAAAAGGGGAAAAACCAATTCTGAATGCGGCAGAAACATTAGAAGAGTTTATGTCAACCAGTGTAATTACTCTGGTAATTGCAGAAAACAGCATTACACCATGATCTTAAAGGCAGAAAAGGTATGTCTCGTTCAAAAAGATGCCAGGCCGCTATTAGTTACAATGGGTGTTCGATCTAATATATGTTGCTTCTTTCTCTACATGCATCACACTGTTATTTCACCAATCCCTTGGCTGTTGAATTTGTTGGTGGCAGAGGGGGAAACTAAATGTCCCTGAGATCTGTTCATTGCTGCCTAAGACCTCATTGGCCAGAGATGCTCCCTCACATGGTGTAAGCAAGTCTCTCCCAGGACCCTAGTCCTGACTGGGAAGCACGTGCTCAGTATTAAGGTTTATCCAAAAGGTGAGTTGGTTTGCCAGGATCCTTCTCCAGTCCTAAAGGCTATGTGAGGTGTTTTCACTCCTTACAGATGGGTAAATTGTCCCTGAACCTAATCTGCAAATGCTATGGTATCACAAATAATCCTTCAAATCTGAATGACTTACCAATAACTGTTTCATATAGTAATAATCTTTCCATATTTAACTGAAGCATGACATTCAACAGCAAGAAATGACACAAAAGTCAAACACATGGGCTGATATCCCTGTCATCCATCTTACGAATACTTATGAGACTATCCATTTGCCTTATACATGCAATTAGATGATATTTTCATAACTGAGGCTTTAATCTCTCACTGAACTCGGTGAAAGCTTAGCCTAATTAAGACCCAAACAATATCTGAAGTAGTACTTCAGTATTTAGTCCAATTATCTGCATGAAACAGAAAAGCGCTGTAATTTTTTTCTCATTCTAAGTGTTCTAATGAAGCTCGACTTAAAATTGTCATTTTCGAGTGGGAAATGCAAAGTTTACCCATAGGGACAATTAGAAGTATTTGAATGTATGTTGAGATTACTGAAAGCAAATGTATTTGACATCTACTAAGCAGTATATGCCATCTCACAGAGATTTCATAAAATACAGTTTGCTGGAGAGGACAGAATAGTGGAGATCCTTGCCTTAATGCACATAAACCTTCCACCTCATTACCTGCAGTTAACTCACTTGCAGTATACAATGATGTGTATGCTTCCTCATTAAAAAGTGATACACTTCAGTTTTTTAAGATGTTTAACTCTATCTCTGTTCAGCATGACCGTAATACCAGAATCATCTATTAGCAGGGGATGCGTAACTGTCTCTTAATAACTTCAGATTTAGAAGCTGCTCGTGGTACAAGAGGTGGAAATAGTAGATAAACACTTTTTTTCCAGGAAAGAAAGACTAGGTGAGTGAGTCATGGGGTCCACCATAGCAGCTACAAAATAATCAAGGACTTTGTTGATGAACAAAGAGTGCTCCTGGAATTTTCTGCATTTTTTGCTAGCCAGTGTGAGCCAATTGTACTGGAGAACCAGAGAAGATACAAGTGTTGATGAATCAGATAGATTTTACAAGCATAGAAAACAACATCTGATAGTAGCAACTCAGCCTGAAAAAGCTATGTCTTTACATCCTTTGCTCAGAAAAATATATATCTTCTCAGTAAGGTGTAGTACCAATACTGTCAAAAAGGTTAGTGCAAGCGCAGAGGGCTGTGTACTGTCCATTGCAGTATTTATCCATGAACAGCTGAGTGCCTTAGCTGAAGAAATACATCTCTGGCTGGCGTTCTGATGAACAGAGAAAAGTGAAATTAAAATGCTGGTTTGCCACACAAAGAATTGTCACAATTAACTAGCAAATCATTTTACTGAAGTACTGTGCTCTCAGTTTTGATCTCAACTGCTCATGCATTACTTTCATTGACTTAGCAACTGGAAGTGGTCCTGACAGTTGATGATGTTCTTTGTCTAGATTATTTACATCAAATGATGCACAGAAGTCATTCCTGTCAAACTTTGTATATCTGCAGTATAAGGAGGGTCCTGACTACTTACAAGTTTGTCTCTTTTGTCTTTGAATTCTACAGTAAGCCTCATATGTCTTGTCCTTTTTCTGCATTTGACTTCATTGCAGAGCAAAGCATTTTGAACACTTGTACCTCCACATTACAAAAATAAGATGATAATGAATATTCCTGTCATTTTAACTGTCACTTACAAAGCATCATGCAATTATTTCTAGATCAGTAATGTAGTGGCAAGCTTATCTACAGGTAGCATCTGTTGAACTTCTACAACAATGAGACCAAATAAGGGTCCGTAGGTAGCATTGAGCTTTTTATAAGATATCCTTATTTGTGAAGTATTTCATTCTTACAGGTTTTGTTATTCAGTTTTACAGACCCATGAAGGAGCAGGAGCTTAAAAAAACCCTTAAGATATAGGGGCAAATATTCTAATGGTTTTATTCCTTCCCTGCCTTCTCCCCTCCTTCCCTATTGTGCTCTTTCGATCAATCAAAATTAATTGTGCCTTTCAGCATGAATGTAAATTCTGGATAAATGTTTTTATTTCAGTTGTGTTGTAAACATAATTAAAGTTAGCTTCATTTTATTGTCTGCCAGATAAGACATTCTTCATTTCAGATATGACAAAATTAGATAATAAAATTTCAGAAGGGATTTGGGCATCACCTTTCTTCATGATTTATGACACACCTACCACAACCCTTCCATGAGGGCCTGATTGAGTGATATTTTCTTTAGACTCTGGATTAACAGCTCACCTATGTTATACAGAGGAGTAAGTATAAACAGTAATTATATTTTTTTAAATTAATATAAAAGCATGGGCACAGAAATCTCTTTTTTTATATAGAACAGAAATAGTCAGAATTGTCTGTGATTCTTGTTACTTCCAGTAAAATATTTCCTTCTAGGAGGTTTCAGTCACCCCTCATCTAGCTCCTAAACTACTCTCCTAAACTACTGTCTATTTTGCTGTGGCAATGGGCTGCATTTCTAATTCTTTCTCTGATCATTACACAAAGTTTCCACACACACACCCCCCCCCCCAACCCCCATATACCTTTTCTTGTAATAAGAGCAACACATTTCTCCTTATGGCTGTGCTAAGGAATACTGTAATGATGCAATGAAAAAAATTGTCTGTTAAGCTGCTTTGTGCGTGGACGACTGCCCTTTTCCAGCAGCTTGAGATGTACAGAATATTGTTTGCATGCATGTTTAGGGGTGGAGGAGTGTATATCTTAGCTGTAATTAGTTTCCCAGAAACAATGCTTTCTGCTTCATCTGCAGAATACTGGGCACGTAGATTATGGTTTAGTGAATTACACCCAAGGGCTGTCTCTAACCTTCAAATGTGCTACCGTATTATTTCATTTTCAGACAGTTTAATACAGTTCCTGATCATTAATATGATTTTAATATCTGACAGTGCAAAAGGATAACAATGTTGTGGGGCTAAGAAAGTAGAAAAGAATAAAATAGCCATCACCGTCAGTGATTCACTGCTGGCGTGTCATCTCTAGAAAATATATTTTATTGCCCCAGTATGCCTGCACAGCTCAGAGAAAGAATCAGTCATTCAGCTCTCAGACCTGTAAAAATTATTTTAATTCCATTTCTATTTGTTCCCACTCTTACCTGTTCCCCAAGCACTGTGCCAGATACAATCTGTGACCTGCGGGTCCCACTCAGCCTCACATGTGCAGACATATCTCACCAGCTGCAAGCTTTCCTCAGAAGTGTGACTGACAGCTATAGCATGTGCCTGGGGTGACTGGGGCTGAGGGGCAGTGACTGATAACAAACCAACTCCATGCTTTGCTCAGGAGGTTCAAAAGTATGAGTCAACACCATCTTGCTGGGGATATTTCTTGGTTGCTTTGTAATTCTCTTCCTAATTTGCCCTGTTTCCTTCTTCATTTCAGATTTTCACTGAGATTTAAATGCATACTTGTGGGTCTTATGTGGTCACACTGGTTTCCAGAGATGGGTATCTCTCCCTTCTGTTCTCCCAAGTCCTGATTTACATGTAGTGGAAATTGGTACACGGGTGCTGTGGCTAGCACAGATCACTGTCTTATGCTATTTAACCATGTCACCGTGGCATTGCAAAAAATATTCAGCTGATAGGTAGAACTGGCCTACATGCAGTGCCACACTAATGCAGCCAAGCTGCTTTCAGGATTGAAGATAACATCTGTATAGGACTGTAATATTCTCCATGTACAGTTTAGTTCACTTAAGATGTACATGAGGAAACTCTGTCTTGCACAATATAGGGTCAATATCAGACTTGTAAGCTCTCTGAGGGAAAATCTGCCTTGTCTCTTGTGTTACAATTGCCAGAGTACAAGGCGTGGTAAAGACTCCATTGCGAGACCTCCTTCCGCTGCCAACACTGACCATTCTTTCCCATCATTTTCTGTCTTTGAACCAGTTAATTAACTGTGTGATGATTTTTGCTTTTACTTATGGCTGGTTAATTAAGCATCCATGACAAAGGAACTTGTTCAATTACTTTTGGGAAAACAGTATACCAGAAAGATCAGTATACCAAATGATTCTTCCATGCCCACAGCCAATGACTCCTTCAGAGAACACAAATAGAGCTGTAAGCTCTGACTTCATTTGGTATGGTTTTTTGAAAAACAATGTACCATATTTAATTAGGGGATAGTTATATACTTAAAATAGTTTCTATCAGTTTGGTTGGTATAATCATCTGGCTTATCGGTCTACCCTGAAAGCCTTTAAACTCAGTGTAACTAAGAAATCCATTATCTCATTTGTGGTAGGAAGACTGCCTAAGAAGAGGATCTCCATGAGTGTCTGCTGTGCAGCAGCAAATCATAGCCTGGTCCAATATGCAGCCCCATAAGAAGCAGCCTCTGCCTTGTGACACATTCTGCCCCAGTCTCAACTGTAATGGCACTAGTCAATACACAAAATCACTTTCTTACAGGCCTGGATCCTCCATGCAGCTTACACAGTTAGGCCTACAAACTCCAGTTTACTTCGTTGCCTCAGTCATTTCACCTTACATTGCTTTCCTGTTTGGTGGTAATAAATTAGATAATCATTACAAGAAAGAGGATTATGAAGATAATTAACAAATGAAGTTGTTGAAGGATTTATTGCTCTGACCTGATCCTTCACTACTTTCCCTGAGAAAAAGCATAATCTAGCTCAAATTTGCCAGTAATTAGCTTTGTCTTTATTGCATTGTAAATACTGCTTTAATTACTGCACTATTTAGCTCAGGAAATGAGATTCAATTGCAGTAACTTAAATGAGATTCTTGTGCTACCATTTCTTTTTTTTTCCTTAATTCATTTTATTCTTAACTCCTTTTAAGATAAACACAGAAAAAAATTGTCAAAGACATCTGGATGTGTTTTCATGACTAAAACCTTAAATAGGGCTTCTCTAAGAGGGGATGAACTCAGTTGTTAGGCAAAAAATACACTCTTTCAGAGGACAGCCATGATGGACCTGTGCTGGGATACAGCCATTTTCTACTATTCCACTAGTATGTAGAGACAAGTGTGCAGCCACAGAACACTAGAAGAAAATTTCCTTGGCTTACAGCACGCCCTACTCTTCTATATACAGGACAAGGGGTAATAGTTTCAAAATAGAGGGAGGTAGATTTAGATTAGATATTAGGAAAAAAATTTTTACAGTGAGGGTGGTAGAACACTGGAACAGGTTGCCCACAGAGGTGGTGGATGCCCCATCCCTGGAGGCGTTCAAGGCCAGGTTGGACAGGGCTCTGAGCAACCTGATCTGGTTGGAGATGTTCCTGCTCCTTGCAGGGCAGTTGGACTAGATGACCTTTAAAGGTCCCTTCCAACCCTAATGATTCTATATGCTTTCTACCATCCCGTGTCTCTATCCATCCAAACTCAGTGACAAGTTGTGATTTTAGTCTAGTAGGTGTCACCAACATGAAATTCAGATGAGCTTTTGCAATTTCATCCATAGAGAAGGTTAAGCAGGGAAATAAGATAGCGCAGAAGAGAAGTGCTGATGTTCCTCACTCCTAACTCAGTCTTTTGTTGATGCAGAATTCACAGGGGAACCCAATTCACTGGAACAATATAAAGTGTAAGGGTAAGTACTCTCCTGACATTGTGGAATATAAATTCTCCAACAGTTCTACCTTCCTCTATCGTATGGGATGCAGTGATAGACATGATCTGCCCTAATTCATCTGTTCCTGCATCTGATTCAGCTTACTAAAAGCTGTCTATTTGAACAGAAGAGAACGGTTGTGTGCCTACCATAAGAACTGTTAGGGGCTGAGCCTACTCTGTTGGTAGAGTAAAAGCTGCTTTTCCTTGTCCCTCTACGCAAGGATTTATAATAATTTTAAGACCGCAAGGAAGCATGTCTACTTCTCTGATGCTCAAAGGAAGACAGATAAAAACACTCCACCACTCTTTTTATGGCTTTGTCAACAGATGGTAGCTATACAGTTTTAGCTGGACTAGGAGATAATTCCTATCAGAGATATCTATTCAGTTGTGATTGTCTTCAAAAAGAAATGTGTGAAACCTTATTACTTCAGTTGTTTAAAACTAGACTAGACAAAGCACTGAATTTGCCATCATCGAGTACACCAGCAGGAAAAGTCCTTCAGCTCCTACTAGA
The DNA here is from genome assembly GCA_009806455.1 of Tetrax tetrax. Taxonomy (NCBI): domain Eukaryota; kingdom Metazoa; phylum Chordata; class Aves; order Otidiformes; family Otididae; genus Tetrax; species Tetrax tetrax. The sequence goes on from WHYT01016252.1 coordinate 76,522, forward strand.
GTTCATATTGTTGAGTCATGAGGGATGCGTTGTGTTATATTGATCCAGAAGTATTAATCAGCAAATTTTCCCTAGAGCCTCGAAATTAGACTGATTTGGAAACATGTGAAGAAGTAATTGAAATTGGATTGGAATTGTAGCCAGCTTTTGTATAACACATTAAATAATTATACGGATTATTTTCCTAAATGAAGGCCTTTTTTTTCAGGTATTTGTCTTAGACAGAGCATGGCTTGCTAACCCTGTTATCTTAAAAGATTAAAGTTTACAAATTAAGTAGTATCAGTTAATAGGAAACTTGAAAACATTAGGAAGATTGAGACAGAATAATTTATAGTTGCATTTTTTTATTATGTCAAATCCTGCCTGTGAAACTACACAGGCTAACTGATATTTTTTTCTCAAAAAGGAAAGATAAGAGTATCACCACACCAGGCAAATTAAATTCCAATAACTAATTGCATTCTGCCCACTACTTTCTCCTGCAAACAACAGTATGCCCTCACTTCTACTCCTAAACTGCTGCAACTTTCGTTTTATGCATAATAATCTGAAGGAACCACTCTAAGCAGGATTAAGTCTATTTACTAAAAACACGTGTGAATGAGAACTGAAAATTACTGTTTTCATTCTAACTTGCTCTAACAGCTCTTATAGTAAAGAGCACACTAAACACCACTGAAGAGTCCCCACATTCCTCACTGTTGAAAGAGAATACCCCCGTATACTCACATACTCCACTACAAAGCATCTACAGAGCTCTTTTCTGGGGGCGGCTATGCTTCAGCTATGACAGAAGTGGCCCTCATTTACAGCAAATTAATTTAATTGTTTTGAGAACTTCAGATCAAAGCCACTATAAAAAATTGTGGCCCTATCAATGAAAGATAAATGAGCCTTCTTATAAAGCAGGCTTGCCAGAATGAATACATTTGATTGAATGCTTCATGCAAGATGCTGTGCCATAGTTAGGGTGGGAAACACCTATGATTTAATCCTACCAACCTCCATTAGAGGCTTTGTGCCACGTGCTCTATGTTACCCCCATGCCCCCATTCCTCTTCCATCAAACACATTTACCATCCCCACAACAGAAGGCTGGAGGTGGATAAAAAATGTGCGTGCACAGCTAGAAGTGCTCTGATGCCATTGTAATGTGGGCATAAAACCAAGCAACATATGTAGAGGCAGCTGCTCGCAGTTGTGAAGGAATGCAAAAAATATGGGACTGTTGAAAAACTTTGATAGATTTTATAACTGGGGAACTATATATTTTTATTGTATGCTATATGAATGCACAAAAAGTGATGCTTTCCTTTAGTACATTTATTCATTGCTCGTTTACAACAGAGTAATTCCATGTGTGACATACTGGAAGGTTTATGCCTAGTCTCTTCACAGAGATGTAAGTTAGTTGCACTAGATCTGTCTGACAGAGAAACCAGACAGTGACAATGCCTGGGGTCATTGCAGAGAAAGCTAAAAGGAGCACTTTCTTATGGTGAATCCCTGGCCGTATTTCAGTTCCCTGCACATAGCTTCTTAAAGGAACTAGGGAAAATTTGTTTTGGTGTCTGGAACTGGGATCCTAGAGTGGATTGTTTAAGGGAAGGCTAGAAATCAAGTTTGAAGTTCTCTGAAACAGTGAGTTTCGGTGAGTACACATCTAGGCCTCCTGGATGACCTTCCCAATATCATCTTGATCTTTACCTTTGTTCAGAGAAGATGCATATACCCTGCAGATCTTCAGATAAGTGTCCTCCTCATTTAGCAGATGAGATTGCTGCCTTTGAATGAGAGTTAGGTTAGACAAAGTGACTGTTAGAGCTGAGAAGACAAGATGTAGAATATTGCTGAATTTACCATACTTTGGACCTTTCTGTTTTAAAGCAATCCAGGAGCTTTAACCAAAAAAAATACAGAGGTAGCCAAAGTAGAGGATTAGCAAAGGAGAAACTACACACAACAGTGAACAACTACGTAAGGAAACATTGTAAAACTTCATTGAAAGGGCAAGGATTATATATTTGTGAGTCAACCTTACATTGTAATGTCACTGGCCCTATCCTGGAAATTTGACTATTAAGTTTAGCATGGGTAGCGTAAAGCCCCCACTGCATAAATGTGCTACTACAAGCTAGTTATCACTTACCGTCACCTTGTGTGAGGCCATGAGAAAGGCATCCGATTTTGGCAGTCTCTTGATATGCAAAATGAGTAAACAAAGCGAAATTACTACTTGTAGAAATACTGGAAGGATCATCTAGCTAACATGATCAAAGTGCTTTTAAAGTGTATGCACTTTCATTACAAACTAATTAAGCCCTTCCAGAAAGAGGGAAAATAGGATGTAATTATTTTTTCTATGTCTGTCATTCATGTTCTAATTTCTTAATTGACATAAAATACCAGATGGAGAAACTGAGCAGTCTGATGGGAAGAGTTAGCTTTGCAATAGCTGTATGCTATGTATGTCTGGTTTTAGTGACAAAGCAGATGAGAGCCCAGGCAGAGAAAGATAGGACAGTCGGAATCCTAGGAGTTTATGACAATAGTTCTCCATCAGATTTTTACAGTAGTAGCATCATCAGGGTGTGCTCCACTTAAAATCACTGGAACAATTAACTTGATTAACTTGACCCATAAGACTGATAGTTTGTAAAACCTCTCAAGGAAGAGTTTCTTTGTACACAAGTGGACAGGTGCAAATCTCTGCTTCTGACATAAAATTTAACGTATTGAAAAGTTTACATGTGCATGCAAATACAGATAATAGTCTGAAAATGGAAGGAATAGCCACTAAGAGAAGTCATAACCATGGTATGGGTAAAAAACTAGCAAGCAAATCCTCCCTGCTAACACTGTTGTCTTCTCCCACTTGTAAGAATACAAAATAGCATAAATAGATGGACACAAAATTTTACTTCCTGATTATTCATTTGGAATTCAGACCAGCTTAAGTCAAAAGTAAATTAGACAGCATCTTAAATATTTCTGATGAAGTGTGCAAAGTGTTTAGACAGTTTCAATCTAATCTCAGGCCACTATCAGCAGTAGTTTCATAAGAAAGAGAAAATGAATAAGCAATATATATCACTTCTAAGAAAAACACACAAAGGAAAGTTATTTGTTAGTAATGTATAGTGTGGTTCTATGCCGTATTCTCCTGTGGATAATTAGGTCTTCAATCACCAAGAATAAAATTCCTAGCACTTTTATCAATGTTGAAAGTCCTTCAGCTTGTTTTTCAAAAGTACTTTATGAGACTATGGTAGAAATTATATTAGATTTCCTTCTCACTCTTCTTCTTCCAGATCCTATCACCCAGAACTAAACTGAAAGATTGACAGACTTTTCTTATCAGTGTTATGTTTTACCTGGTTCTTTGCTGTCTTTGAGACTAAATCAGAAAAACTTGTGGCACATTTATCCTCTGCTGCTGCTATCATTCTGATCTTTCTAATCTTCCTCTCTTCCTCTTTCTTGCTATCAAAATGCTACTGATTAATTTATGTCCAAAAAGCACCCTGAAGACGTAAAAGTCAATGCAAGTGCCAAGTATTTAGAGCACAGCAGAGTCAGTCCAGTTAAGCATTGAACAGTATCATTTCAAGTATGCTGCTGAAATGGAGGTTGCAAGTGCCTTATCTCCAAGCAGGCTAATGCTAAGTTTCTGTCCTCCAGAGTCCTTAGAATTCAACATCTATTAGTTTTGGTGAAAGTCCTACTTGTCTCCAGAGTCCACTTGCTGTCTTCTTCACCACACAGTCAGTCTCTCAAATTCCACACATGTCTAACTATAAAAAAGGAAAAATCCTGGCTTTTCATAAAATTGAGAATAAGTGCATTAACTTCTAACTCAGTGACATCAAGAGCTGGGAGTCAGAATCCCTCAGTACCTTACCTCAAAGTGTCATTCCTGTTAACCCCTTTCTCAGCCACTCAGGGGTCCAGAGAGGTAGCACAAAGCTACTGATTGAAACTGGGTGAAGGCAGCCAACTGTGGACAATGCTGTGGTAGCTGTGCTTGGCATCTGATGAGGGAATGTCCTGTCCTGATCAGAACAGAGAGCTGGAGGGCTAGTTTTTCTTAAGCCTAGTACTACTTGCTGGGGAGGATGAAAAGGGGGTCAAGGCAAGAGCCAAGGTGAGCCCAACATAAGCTGGGTATTCGCCAGGCAGTGGTGTTCTGCAGGGGCTGAGTCAAGCAGAGATAAAGCCCTGCAACAGCCCTAGGCATGGCTCAGGGACAAGACCTCACTTCCTGTGGGTCGTTCTGACAAAGTCTGCAGGAGACAGAGTTGTGAGGTGTGGTTGAGGGGCCCAGATAGAACTGGAAACAGGCACCTCCACAGCATAGCCCAGAGAAGGGCTGAAGGTCCAGGTCTGACCTGAAATAGAGCCCTTAGTCCTATCAGCAGCAGGTGAGGAGGGTGGCTAGAGGTCCCAGGTGAAGCTGTTCAGGGATGTTAAGGCCTGTGAGTGGCCTTGGGGACCTGACATCAGTGCTGTCCTTACCTCACCTTAGAACTTGGGAAAATCAGTGATGCTTCAAAAGTATCCACTGACTCTAAGAAAGCAAATTTAAGGATTGTGCAGTTTTGCATGAGTGCTCAAACATCTGCATTATTCATCTGGCCCTCATCACTATACTGAGCTCCAGGGAAATTTTACAATACTGTCAAAGTGTATTACTTACTGTATCTGTATGTTTTACAGGTCAAACCATTGTCCCTGTTTTACAGGTAGGATTTCAAGATTCAGGCAGACTGCTGGCATGTCTGCATAGTGCAATGGAGTGTGAAACATACCTCCTTGAGACAGCATGTTCACGCCTGCTTCAGAACCAGAAGCAGTACAGTTTCAGCACAGCCTCCGAACAAATAAGCTGTAATGATGAAAGACTGAACTTACAAGGTCTAGCGTAGCAATGTCAAAAGCCAGACTGCTTTCAGATCTCATGATTCTCTGCTTCTTACTAAGCAATGCTATGTGAACACGGCAGCTTGGAATCGCCGCACTGTACTTGACTGTCTGTTGCAGGCATGCCCCAAGTGATTCACCCACAAGCATTAAGGGAGTTACGCTTGAGTTATTATGGCAGAACAGGAAACGGTTTTTTGGAGGTTTCCTTCTAAAATGTTGGCTAATGCTAAACAGAAGACTACCTCCTGGAGTCACTGAGAAAGCATGGGAATAGCTGCAGAAAATCAGGTATTTAGATATGGACAAGAGGTGAAGCGTTTTTAATGAGCAATTGTGTAGATCCTCCTGTTTGGTTTGAAGCACAGAAACATCTCTTAACTCTCATTCAGATAAGAAAGGAAAAAAAAGAGCCCATCTCCTTCACAGAGTTTACCAACAGCATTACAGCTCATACTGCAGTCTCAGCATTTTCTCTCAGTTTATTCTATTAACTGAGAGAAATTGTAAGAATAATCTACATAGGGTTAAAAGCAGTTAAACACATTCTGCCCTGTACGGTGTGGTACCTAAATTTCAGAGTTAACTCCAGCTCTGTTCTGCTGTTTGCAGACTTTCCTCTTCCCCTTGCCCTTCCCTCTTCATCTTCCCCTTTCCATTCTCCTTCCCCTTCCATTTCCCTTTCAATTTCTAGGCCGTATAAAGCAATCCTTGAAAATGTTTCCATGATTGCATTATAGCAATCAAAAGTGCTGAGGGAGATACAATGACAAACAATGCACCATCATCAACAGCCACAAAGCAAAATTACTCATTTGCTCTCAAATTGGTTAATTGGTAGAGCTTTGTTTAAATTCAGTTCTATCTGGGACTTGGAAAACGTTACACCTACTTTTTCATTCAACATGCAGCAACACACAAAGCCTGCTCTCTGTCTTCCATCACATGCTTGGGCACCACATTGCCCTTTACGTTAAACCTCTTCTGAATAAATAAAATTAGTGAAAGAAAAATCTGAAAATAAGCAATATTAACTCTAAGACAAGTGGCAAGAGGAAAAGGGTGCAACTGCATGTTTTTGGCCTTTTAATATCTCTATCTTTATTCTAATAAGTGAAAAGACACTGGAGGAAATAATAGGATGAGGCATTCAAAATATAAATTAGCAGATCATAGAATTATAGAATCGTAGAATAGTTAGGGTTGGAAGGGACCTTCAAAGGTCATCTAGTCCAACCCCCCTGCAAGGAGCAGGGACATCCCCAACTAGATCAGGTTGCTCAGAGCCTCATCCAGCCTGGCCTTGAATGCCTTCAGGGATGGGGCTTCCACCACCTCTGTGGGCAACCTGTTCCACTGTTCTACAACTTGCATTGTAAAAAATTTTTTCCTAATATCCAATCTAAATCTACCTCCCTCTATTTTAAAACCATTACTCCTTATCCTGTCACAACAGGCCCTACTGAACAGCCTCTCCCCAATGAGAGGGGATGATGGAGATGATATAGATAGATGATAAAGATGCATATAGAAAGTGCATAACTTCCCATAGCATTTAACTATTGTCCTCCCCAAATATCATATTTTGGTGTTAGGTTTTTTCCCCAAAAGTTAGTGAAAACAATTAGATATGGAATTTTAACAAATCTTAGATTAGAATTTGACTCATACAGGTTCTTCTGTAAAACAGCGTATAAAGTCTCTCCAAGAAAGTTTACACCACATGCATTGGGCAGAATAGTCTATTTCATGTGAAATACAGGCATTTAGAAACCAGAAGTAATGTTTTTATTGGAGACTATAAAATAGAAAATGGACCTATTTTACTGAGTCAGGTTTTAACTTCAAGTGCAGAATTTGAGACACAACTTGCTGGTTTCCTGAGTAGGTCCATTTCCTATTGACTGCAGTGGGAGCTCTGAGTGCCCAGCAGCTTTGTGCATCTCAGTGGTCTGAGTGCCTTGAGGTAATTTCTGAAACTAAGAAATCAAAAAGTAGGAATAAACTGAAATTGCAAATTTTGAGGTTTTGGCAGTAGTTTCCACAGCTGTAAAGCAGAGATGTCTGTACTTGGCTGTCCTTTAGGACCTGGTGAGAAATCTTTCTATAATATTTGTAAATATGTAAAGTTGAAAGAAGAGCTGGAGATGTGCAAGTTTTACTTGTGCTGGCTTTACAGTGGTGTGTTTGAGACTCACTGAACACACTCCTTTACTTAGCATAAAGTGCTTTGTTTATAGCACCAAATCATCTTGGAAAGGAATAAAATGAGCTAATGATCTTATTTTTAAAGGTTATTTTTAGACTCTAGGGCAGTGACATTGTGCAGCATTCATAACATAGCATTTCAGTAGTTATTTTGTCCTGGAGGACATAAACAAAGAAAAAGCCCTTGGGTAAGGTTTAGCCTTCAGTGTGAGGACTCTGTTTTCTTAAAGGGTAAACTTACAAACCTAAGAAGCCTAAGGTTGTGAGCATAAAGCAGCAGTGTTACATTTGTAGAAGAATTTTTCATTAGCATCTTTCCCCAATATTTTAATCTATTACTAGACTTCATAGTAGTGTGAAGTAATAAATGATTTTGTAATGAAATGCATGACATCTGACTGTTCTTTGATTTGTATTGGAAGCCTGTCAGTGTTAACATAAAATGCTCAGGTCAATAAATTGCTATAAATCAGCATTAAATCTATGACAGTCGATTAACACCAGTAGGAACAAAATCAGTAGTTGTCCCTTATATCAAAGAAGGCTTTACTTTCCTTAGATTATTAGCAAATCAAATGCTGCCTATAATATGTATTATCTATATAGTATATATTTATGCAAAGTGGAAATCTTAGTTTTCGGTTATCTTGCATGATTTAGTGCCTGAATTTGATTGACTTTGAGGAATTGATAAAATGAAAGTAATAGAATGGCAAAGATTCCCAAGCATTCATTGTGGAGATTTTTTTTTTTTCAACACACTATACAAAAATCTGAATTTGGAGCCAAAGTCTCTTGCAAGTTCCAGATGGTGTGACATTTACCCTTGCTGTCTTCCCCAACTGTGCCACTGACACTGAAGGCACGGATCTAGAAACAACACTGTTTATTGTACAGTACAACAATAAAAATAAATGCTATTTAGTTTTGAATGGTATGGCAATTGTTTAACAGAATTTTCCTTGGCTCATGGTCTGTTTTATTCTCTGTTCCATTCTTTCTTCTGAAAAGTAGTCTGGGATTGTATTAAACTGCTGCAATGCAAGACGTGTCACTTTTCATTTAACTAAAGGCTTGGTTTTTTCCATAAGAATTCCTAGAGCTCATGTTCTGAGCTTTGTTTGAATGTAGTTTTATACATCCTCAGAACCAAACATTGCAAATGGAATGATATAGTTGTGATTAATATGTTATGTATATGTTGTCTGAAATAGAACGTTAAGAGTTTTCAGATTTGCATCTGCAAGAGAATCCAAAATGCACCGGTTAGTGACCACAGAGGTATTTTAAGATCAGACAGGGTTTGTTTTCAGGATTTGCTCGTTTTGTAAGAAAGGTAGAGAGAAAATTTCACACAGACTAAAAAAATAGCTATAGCAGCTTGGATAATACAAATTAATCTGATAGCATACATAATGGTACAAGCTGTTCATTATAGGATACAAGCATCCTTCCTCTACCAATAGCTTTTCAAAACTAGTTCTTGTAGCTCAGCAAGTGTGTTGTCCTTGTATCATCATGTCTTGGCATCTTCTAAAAACAGGAGCAGTGTCACAAATAAAAATGTGCATTTTTCCATGTAACTAACCCTAGCAATTTATGTTTATAGCTGCTAGTATTCTGCATGCAATTCATGCAAGACTGTCCCATATATAAAGAATCCCTGCTGCAGATTCTTGCCATTTCTCACAGCCAGAATATTGGCATAGAAAAATACTACCTATATATGCCTGTGCCTGGGACATGCAAACACTATTGAAAATTCTGGCACTATCAAAAAATGTAGAACAGTAACAGGTAAAAGACCAATGAACTGGAATTTAAATGTCTGAACTCCTTTGAAGCAGAGTACTGATGGGAGGTAGAGGGAAAGAGGGAGTAGTGTTGGCCTCTGTGGTTTTGTTCAGCAAAATATTTCAGCAATATTTCAGCCAACAGAAAAGAAGCTGAAATTGTGGCAGACTAGAATTAAGCATTTTCTATATTTCTGTTACTTGCAAGTCACCAGCCATTAAACTTCAAATTCAGACTTTTCTATTACTATCTGATTGCAAATTATCCAATTTATTTTTAACACACTTCTCAAAAGGTCATAAGAGGTATCTGAGGTTAGGGCTTTTATGGACACCTAGCTATATTAAATAACCGTTATATTAACTAATTCCAAGGAGTCAGCGTTCCTAAAAGATGCATCTTAAGGATATTTCTCTTCATTACACTGAGTGGCCACGTACTCTGTTGTTCTAGGCATTATCCTATAGTGACGATTTCTCCATTGTCTTTTGCAGGAGCCTAGGATTACTATTTTAGATTAGACACTGAAATGTAGAAATGTACACTTGGCTTTGTTAAATTGCATTCTGTTATTTCAAACCATTCCCCCAGTATGTCAGGAAAGTTTTGAATTCTCATCCTATCATCGTCACGCAGTGTTAGGTACAAATTTAGATCAGGATTTTCTCTAGTCAGTCATTCAGGTATACATACTGGACAAGACAGACTACAGTCACACACTACTTCCTACCATTTTGACAGAAAACGTCAATAATGACTGTCAAGACCCTGAGGGCACCAATAGGCCTATCAGCGCTGACCGGAGAGACCGGCCTCGCCTGGGGCCTCCCCAGTTCCCCTCCTGCCCACAAGCCCAGGGGCTCTGTTTAAGCTCAGCCTGGGGCCTTTAGGCCTTGCCTGAGCTATGGTGGAGAGCTAAGTTATCGCTATACCTGGCAAAGCATAATGCTGTTTCTGATGTGTGGTCTGATGTTTTGGTTCTGCATGGTGATCACTGGATAGAGTCTGATCCTGGTCACCCTCGCTGCTGGCTGTGGGGTCAGGCCTGACTCCCTCACCCCTGGGGAACAGCTGATTCTAGTGATGACACTCTAGCTATGTTTTTCTAATCAGGTATACACTTATACAACCGTTCACTATGGAACATGTTTTTGTAGACTATCTAGGAGCCATACAGGATGATCAGAGCTACCACTGAAGTCTAGCTGTGTGAATTCTGGTACTTTTCTCTTAACTTTAAAGCCTGCTGTCTTGTTAGAGAATGTGCTTAAGTAGATGTGATTTAATGTATTCATGACGTGCTTACTACCTGTCATTCATCTACTAACTAAAATTCCAATGTTCGTAAATAATATTTTTTGATTACTCTTTCAAATAATTTAGGAACTTGAGTAAGCTACTGCCTGTATCCCAAGGCTTTCCTTTTCCTGTTTGAAGATATGCCCATTCTGGGTTTCAAAAGATAATTGTTAAAAATTTGAGGTTGTTTCAGCCCACTCCAAGTTATTTACTGGAAAATTTGACAGGGTGAGCCAGCTTAAACTTCTGAATAGAAGACAGAAAAACACTAAACATAAAATTATATTGCCTATATATTGCCTCTCATTTAACTTTCACTTTGAGGTGCTGCAGACCCACACTGCATTTCTTGAAGTTCACTGTTTTGTTTTGGTTTTCATTCTTCCCTTGTGGCTGGCAAATTCTATCACTTTCTTTTTCACTCAGGCTTATTCCCACTGTCCTGGTTTTAGCTGAGACGGAGCTAATTTTCTTCTCAGTAGCTGCTGTATTTTGGATTTTATATGAGATTTGATAGGTGAAGAATGTTGATAATACACTGATGTTATTAGTTGTTGATAAATACACCGAGGACTTCTTTTCAGTTCCCCAGGTTTCACTACTGTGCAGGTGGAAGAAGTGGGGTTGGGTATAGCCAGGAGAGTTGTCCTGAACCGGCCACATAAAGTATTCCATACCATAAGCATCATGCTTAGTATAGAAATGGGGGTTGGCCAATGGGCAGCTGTCTTGCTGCTCGGGATCGTTGCAGGATTACTTTCAGTCTCTTTCCATGATTGCTAGTTGGGTCATTGAGTGCTGACAAATTGTGCATAGTTCATTTTGTATATTTTATTATACCTATACTTTATTATTATTATAATCTTCCTTTGCTCTCCTAGTAAAGTCTTAATCTCAAACTGCAAGTTTTCCTTTCTTCCTGATGCTCTCCCTCATCACACACTGGAGAGTGAGCAAGCAGCTGCATGGTACTTGATTGCCGACTGGGGTTAAACCACCACACCCACCTTCACATATCCCTTCCTTTATTGTCAAACACTGATTAGAACAGTTTAAGAACTTGTTGAGTCACTTATATGTGAGAAAGCTGGACAAAGCAGTAAGATTATCCCTAACTGAAGTATTCTGACTAGCCCTGGGCAAAAGTCTGTAACTCGGGGTAAATAGCCTACCTCCATCCTCTATTTTACCATTTTTCTTTTCCAGCATATATCTGTGATTTCAAATTCCTTGTTGTCATATAGTCTTATCCTATAGATGACCCGTTAGGTACTTACAAAAGGCTTCATCTCTAATTCTATCTTGGTTTATTGATCTATAGGATCCCACTATGGCAAGGCCCTTTTTGTTTTCATCTCCTAAAGAGTTTTATCATGTCTCAAGTAAGCATCCTTGATGTATAAGGCAAAATTCCTTCATTTTCTGCATCCACCCCTTACTAATCAGTCATTATTTTTGCATTAATATTGCAGCTTGCCAGTTATTCTGTCAAATATCTTCTTTATAAAGGAAGTGGTAACACTGATTGTATCTTAAGAATACAAGTTCTTTGTCCCTTGTATCTTTCGAAGACATCTTTAAGTCATAATTTCTCCTGCTGTTTTATGATCTGTTATCAGCAACTACACTCCTCTTTCTCATTCTCCCTTAAACACAGATCTTAAATTTCTGTCAAGGTCATTTGTGGGCATCTTTCACAAACCTTTTCCCATATTACTTTCAAGTCCTTTATAGATTATCAAAATTTTTTTCTTTAATCCAGATCTCAGTATGCAAATTTCAAATTTTTCTCTCTATATAAGGGAATTTAGATTTTAAACATATCTATGGGGAAGATATCTATTTAACATCATTTACATTCTGAGAAACAAAGAATTCTTTACTCCAGATTTCACTGGGATTTGGCTTTACTCTTCATTACAGCAAATGAGTACTGATGAAACCCTATAGGAACGTATTTTGATTGTAAATTTTGATGGTGGTAAATTGTGAATAAGTGTTAAAATAAATAGATTTTATTTGCATCCACAGACGAAATGCATAAAATACTACATTGATTTCAATAGGCTAGCTTCATGATTATGCCAATTGTGGTGGGCTGACCCTGGCTGGATGCCAGGTGCCCACCAAAGCTGCATTATCACTCCCTCTCCTTTAACTGGACAGGGGAGAGAAAATATAATGAAAGGCTCGTGGGTTGAGATAAGAACAGGAAGAGATCATTCACCAGTTACTGTTACAGGCAAAACAGACTCAACTTAGGAAAAATTATTTTAATTTGTTAACAATCAAATCAGAATAGGATAATGAGAAATAAAAACTAAATCTTAAAACACCTTCTCCCCACCTCTCGTTTCTTCCTAGGCTCAACTTTGCTCCTGACTTTCTCTATCTCCTTCCCCTGAGCGGCACAGGGGAATGGGGGTTGTGGTCAGTTCATCACATTTTGTCTCTGCCTCTCCTTCCTTCTCGGGAAGAGGACCCACGGACTACAGCACTTCATTAACTGCTCCAGCATGGGTCCTCCATGAGGTGACAAGTCCTGTCAGAAAACCTGCTCCAGTGTGGGCTCCCCTCTCCACGGTCCACAGGTCCTGCCAGGAGCTTGCTCCACAGCCTCCTTCAGGCATCCACCTGCTCTGGTATAGGGTCCTCCACGGGCTGCAGGTGGATCTCTGCTTCTCTGTGGGCCTCCATGGGCTGCAGGGGCACAGCCTGCTTCGCCATGGAGGCTGCAGGGGAATCTCTGTTCGGCACCTGAAGCACCTCCTCCCCCTCCTTCTTCACTGACCTTGGTGTCTGCAGAGTTGGTGCTCCTCACATAGTCTCACGCCTCTCTTCTGCCTGCTGCTGTTATACAAGGGGTATTTTTCCCGCTTCTCAAATATGTTATCACAGAGGTGCTACCACTGTTACTGGTGGGCTCATCCTCAGCCAGCGGTGGGTCTGTCTTAGAGCTGGCTGGCATTGACTCTATGGGATGTGGGGGAATCTTCTGGCACCTCTTCACAGAAGCCACCTCTGTATCCCCACTTCCAAAACTTTGCCGTGCAAACCCAATACGTCAGTAAACAGGAGATCAAATATGGAAGGGAAAGCTAATGGTGCTGACAATATAGCGTAGATCTCTTGAGACATAACCTTCTTCTAAATGCAGATCTCTCTTCACTGAAAAGAGGTAAGGTGAGGCAATTCTTTTTACTCAAATAGAAGTAAAGACATTTTATGTTTTTTTTTTAAAGTATGTATACATATATATATATATATATATATACTGTAGGGAAAGAGTTTGCCCCCTTACTGGTTTAAACTTAGCTAGTTTTCCTTTATGTGAATGCATAGTCCTTTACTTCTTAAAGGGTTGCTGCTTAATAGGTCTGATTTACTGTCCTTTGGAAGAAGAGTAGGATAATGGTATCCCAAAGGTGTTACGTAAGGAAATCAGGAAGCAGCCCTCGTATTAGATAAAACCACTGAGACAATTATTTGCCTTTATTAAAATGACCATAAACCACACTGAGGTATGCAATAGAGAAGATTTATATTCATGGTGATGAAAAATGTATAAACCTTGCTAAATGCAAAATTTCATTCCATTTTTTCTGTTTTTTCCTTTAAAATAAATAGACTGCTACTATCTGATGCATTTTTCCTGCATGATGAAAACAAAAGATTCTTTTTCTTCCCCATAATCATATTCTTCCCCAAGGGTTTAGCTTTGGAGTTGTTCTTTCTCTGTAAGAATGGAGCAATGACTGTAAACGTAATTCACTCTAGGGATTCTTCGGCCATTTGAGAAACAACTTGTCAATTGTTAAAGGTAGAAATGGAACGAATTTATTTGTATTGTCAAAGAGCCTAATACAGAAGGAAAGGAACAGTAAGATCACAGGCAGATCTCTTTTATGGCTTTAAGTAGGTTCTTTTACTTTTTGATGTAAGTTCATAATAAATAAGAATCTATTTCCTAACAGTGTTAGTAATCAAAAGACAGAGAAAGATTTAGCAGGAAACAGCAGAATTTCACCCACATGCATTGTCTGAAGGGGATTCTGAAAGAGCGACCAACATAAAAGAATACAGACTTCTTCCAATTGTTTGACAATGTCAGAGTGCCTTATAAGCTGCTTAGTAGCAAGGTACCATAAAACGAAGATGTAGGCTTTATCTTTGAAGAACTAGATTAGTATTAGCTGTCAAATGAAATTATTTGGGCAGTCTTACTATAGTTCAAAGCATGAGTTTAGTGGCAGTTTTTGAGAAAAGTTTGCAGACTTCGCCACATACCTGCATCTCTTCCTGTTTCTTTTCTGTAAAATAAAATACAGAACATGCCTATTTATAAAACAGGTTTGCCATTTCTATAGGTCTTTGATAACAGAGGAAAGGATATACTTTTGGGCCCCTTAATTCATTAAATTTGCTGGCCTACACATCATTAATACTATTGTCTAAAAGTTGCAGCTGATAGCAACTTGTGAGTAAAGTATCCAAAAGCAATAGAACTGTAGCAAGGGAGAAAGGGAAAAAGGTTTTCATCGTGCCGTTATCTTTAATTCGTTTTAATAAAATAAAAAAAAAAAAAGATAGACCATTTTTACTGATTTACTCAGCAAAGCCAAAGCTTAGAGGACAAATGAAAGTAGCATCAATGCTTCAAACAGTATTTGCATGTAGCCAATTTGGAATTATACAGAGCATCAGTAACTTGCTGGAGATAAGGAAAGAAAGCTAATTATTAGAGCCTCTAGTCAGTGGCCATTTGGGAAACAAGTGTATTTTGGCTTGCTTTGAGACTGAAAGCAATGCTGGCTGCATTTACTGGAGTATCTTTCTCTACTGCCACTTATTAAAGGGCTTTCTGACCATTTCCTTGTGTTTCTCTAGACAGCACAAAAAGCATAATCTGATGCTACATCATTTTTCCAGTCATGTCTAGAAGACTTAATTCACCATGATATGGAACTTATTCATTGGACAAAGCTGCTTAATGCAGGTTAGATTATTCACTTCTGCTAATTCTCAGCTGGGAAATTCACACTTGCAGCTTTTAACCTTAAATAGATATCAGATCAAAACTATGATCTGCCCTGAGAAGCCACACATACCCATATTTCCAGCATCTTCAGAATGGTAATGCTCACTTTCATGGGGAATCTACAGCAAAAGGATTGTGCTGTGCTGCAGATGAAAAAGAATGCCGACATCAAAACATAATTATCTTTCAGTAATTCCTAACTTCTGGACCAGTGCTTGTTTTTCTTTCTGAAGATTGCCCAGTAAATTTCAGCAGATGTACAAATTAAAAGAAATAGCACACTGACAATGCAAAATTTGCTCTAAATCTCTTAATTAGAAGCACAAACTTCCCAGAAAAGGGAAGGAAAAAACCATTGATTTCTCCAAATTGTATCCAGCCCATCGTCCTTCCAGTTCAGAACAGGAGCCCCATCCCAAGATTGAATCCAAACACTATCCTTGGAGAAGCTGTCTTCCTATGGTGTAATTTCTACAGGGCTTTATTGGAGTACTGACCTTAATGAGTATCCAATCTGATACATGGAAGAAATGTAGATCAGTGGCAATCCAATAAAGTGACAGCAGGGTTAGCTTTGCAAATGTTTAGTTATTGTTCAGTTACAGGATGTGCAAGGTGAAAGTGAATCAGAAAACCAATTTAGTGAATGCATGAGTAGCATATTAATGATAGTAAAATGGTAGGAACTTACATAAAAGGTCAAGACCTAATAATCTATATGAAAAGCAAAAAGTGGACACTACAGAAAAAGTCAGTACTTTATTTTCCTGCTTCTGTGTCATGTGAGATTTATTCCCCCTCTCCACCATGGCTGCAGGTTTCCTCCTTTTTTTTACTGCCTGTGGTCCTTTGAGTTTAAGTCTGTGGACCGCGTTTTAGGTGAACATTTATTGCTGGAAGTCAGCAAATTATGGCAGCTGCTCTGACAGTCTTTCAGCTCATGTCTGTCATCTCAATTTACAGTGAGGATATAGTGCAAGAATTAGGTTTAGAATGGAATAAAAAGTGATTATATTTTCCCTGAAGGAAATGTACCCACAGCTTCTCTAACAGCTAGGTTCTTTGCACTGATAAAAGCCTTTGGAAGTAATTACACGTAGGACACAGTCCACAGCGTTTTGCTTTCATATGCTATAAATAAGCCAGGATCAATTGTAAGTCATAATAAAATAGGCAGCATGTATTAATTTTGCATAGTATGATATATTTCAGGAGATGTGCAAGCTGATAACAAACTCAGTGGTCTGCAGGGAGGAAAAGGTTCTTGAAAGAGTGACTCATGAGCCAAACAGTATCCTAGGAAGTAGTAATCTCTGTGCATATGTCAAAGGTGCTTCCCTTACAGTTTCTCTCTTCATAGAAACTGCTGGGTTTAACTATGCATCTTTGGAAAGAAATCTTGACCTTCATTTCCAACTAGTCCTCCTTCTCACTCGGTAGCCCATCAAATCTCAGGAATAAGTCCCAACTGCTAAATAACCAATTCAGTCCACAAATGCTCACGTACTGGATGCAGAAAAGCAAGACTCTTCATTCCTGCCTTTTACAGATGAGGAGCCAGAGGCCTGGATAAATTAAATACCGTCAAACCTCACCAGCAAGTAATTCAAAAGGCCAAATGAATATTCTAAGCCTAAGTTAAGGCAGACTGAAATGAGATTTTGTTTTAAACCAGCTACGTCTTCCATGGAAGAGCACTGCTTCAGCATGTGAAAGCTGCACTTAAGGTCATGTAGACTTCACAGCTTCCTAAATGTATGCGTGCATACGTACATACAGAGATAAACACAATATCCCTTATTTACACGATGACCTCCAAGTTGGATCATGGTCTATATTTAAAGCAACTCTAAATAGTTTTCCTGAGGTTATTAAGCCATAAGCTTATAAGATTAATAATTAAAATGTTAGGGATAGGGGAGAGAATTCTGGCTTATTTAATTTCAAGTTCATTCAAGGTCATTTTAAAAAATCCCTATGGAAGTAGAAACAGAAACCACCAGAAGTCTCTATCTAAGGAAACTCAAGGCTATGCTTCATTAAGATACTCAAGGATATGCTTCATTCTGTACATAGCCATGTACAGAAGAGGAGGGGTTTGTAAAGGTTCAAATCAGAAATGAGGATTTATCAGCAATATGTCTTTGTATTTACACAACACTTTTTATTGATCTCATGTCTGAGAAATGCAAACCCTTGTCCCTGGATTCAAATTTAATTACTTTCAGCTGGATGTTCATTCCTTCCCTCAACCCTGAGTTAACCGCTGTAGATCCCTCCCTGTACAGGGGTTTGAAATCACAGACCTTAAAAGTTCACCAATGTCTCCTACTCAGTTATCAAAACAAGACATAAAAACTTCCTCACTTGTTTCACTGGACACAAGAAGCAAAGTTTTCCCCCAACAAATCTCTGCCCTGCCAGATTGCTCTCATAAGGAAGATGCCTCCCCAGTCACAGCAAAATAGCTTTTCAGGGGCTGGGTCATGAAGTTCACTCTCAGAAAGACCAGAGTGATCACAAATGTTGACCTAACGGAACTGCAACGTCTTTCTTGCACTGTGACCTTTTACAAATCACCCCCAGAGCTGCTTAATGGTGGAAAAAGAGCAAAGAGAGGAAGCAATTGTCTTTATGCCAATGCACTGTAGCTGAAACTGTCACAGGACTAGTGTCCTGTTATCACTTCACAAGTTGGTAAGACAGCCTCTTTGCAACTGAACTAATGAGCAGAAGCCTTGTTTGTATCTTTATCTCTAATATAGATGCATTTTAAAATCTCAGTTAAAAGAGCATCCTTTCTATTTTAAATTTAATCTCTTATTTTCTCTTTCCACAGCTATTCTGAACTGTGTGATTTTAGTTCATCATTCAGGATTAATTGTACAGACCCAAGTAAGGCTATTGACAATAGTGAATCCAATAAGAAACAAAATGTTTAAGAAACAGGGAAAGGCAGGAAGGGGCTCCAGAAAACAGAATTGTGAGAGTCAATACTTTCATACCAGCATGCATGTGAGGGTGGAAGAGGTCAGAGCAGACTATTACTTGCTGCATTGAGGAATAGTGAAATATTAAATTCCCAGGAGAGCATTCATGGATATAGTAATGGGTAAAAATACTTTACATCATCCAAGCAGAGGTATTTGTGTATGCCAATAAAAGCATTCTTTTCCTACCACATAGCTTCACTCAGTACTTCCTTCTTATTATCTGGTTGCCTAGGTACTCCAAAGGTATTTGCTGGGCTTTCCTACAGCTGCTAAAATCTCTACCAACTTGGGGAAATGGCTCTCTTCAGTAATGAGGCTGAAAGTTTCAAAGAATGAGATATAATTGCAAGGACTTCACTCATGGTTTAGACAGTAAACTTTATGGGTTTTTAAGGCCAATGAGACATCCTTTCAAAAACAAATAAATGTCATCTTACTGTGTTTGAAAAAGAGTTAGAATGTGAGTTTGCCTCTTCTTTCTCTGTCTAAGGAACTTGTCCCTTCAGGCGTCTATCAAATTGACTGAAAATACTATGGTGAACCATCTGAGCCGGTGTTGGTTTGTGCCTGGCTCAGCTTAGAAAAGCTCTCCACACCAAGTGGCTGGGAGCAGCTGGGGTGGCTGCAGGTGAGTGGCTGGGGAGGCCCCGCACAGCCCTGCCCTCCCCAAGGGGAACCCACCTGTGCCGAAAGAGCCAGGGCCCTACCACAGCCTTCGGCACTGCCGGGGAAGTGGACGGGGCCACGTGAGCTGGGCTCAGAGCCAGGACAGCAGCATGGGGCTGGGGGACTTGGCCGGGGCCCAAGGATGGGGCTGAGCCGTGAGCAGGGTGCAGAGATTTCTCCTCCGCATGAACTTGACTGTTGAGCCATGCATCCTGAGCAAATGCAGTTTCAGGGGTTTATTATATTTACCTATCTACCATTTACCTTCCATTTACCCTGTCTACAGTTCATGTATATTCTGGGTTACTTCAAGAGAAATGCAGCCCTTTACAGTGGGCAAGAAGAAGGTCTGGGACCCTGCTCGGGGAATGTCGGGTGTGTGTAGGCTTTCTGCCAGCTGCAAACACAAGGCTAAATTTCACCTTTCTGTCCAAAGCTGTAAATTCATGTTTTTGTACACTCTTATTGTTACCTCCCACTTCAGTGGCAGGTAAAATTATTCTTTTTATGTAGGACGAAAAGTTGCTTAATACATTTAGGTATTTTTGGATGGAAGGCATTTTATCTTTATAAGGTGATCTATGTAAGATTTTACCAGGGCTTGTTGTGATAGGACAAGGAGTAATGGTTTTAAACTAAAAGGAAGTAGAGATTAGACATAAGGAAGGAATTCTTTGCAATGAGAGTAGTGGAACACTAGAACAGGTTGCCCAGAGACGTGGTGGATGCCCCATCCCTGGAGGCGTTCAAGGCCAGGCTGGATGAGGCTCTGAGTAACCTGATCTGGTTGGAGATGTCCCTGTTCCTTGCAGGGGGGTTGGACCAGATGACCTATAAAGGTCCCTTCCAAACCAAACCATTCTATGATTCTGTCATCACCATCTTCCCTGCTCAGATTTCAAGGTATTGTAGCTTTTTGTGGCTATTTTGAGACTCAAGCTAAGTTTGAGGGGGTTTCATACTTCTACCACCTAGCTCACCAGAAATAAGAGCATAAGGAATCATTGCTGCTGCAGTTTTTGTATTGGCAGATTATCAGACAATACTATGTTGCTTCATTGCTGCTCTATACCATTAATTTCAATGCAGATATGTTGGCATGAAACTGGGTTAATACATTGGTGAATCAGGTGCAGAAGCTGTAGGTCCCTTAGCTGTAGGGTAAAGTAATTAAACTTAATGGGAGTTATGGCTTCTGAATGGAGATATATTGCATTTTCAATAAGAATGGACTGTAGTGATTTAGTAGTAAGGCTTTCAACTATTGCTTTACCTATATTGATTTTTTGCAATTTACAAGTTTTCATTTTTCTTAATATTTCCTTATGTTTCTTAACTCACTACAAAACTTTTCTGCAGTACTGTTAATACTGAAATTGGATCAATGCAGGGAGTCCAAGCTACCTACAGAGAGTCCCCAAATCAACCTGTTGCAACGTATCTTCATTCCATATTTCCCCATTGATCAGAGCTTTTAAAAATATAGACAAAATATTAATAACAGCATTTGCACAAAAAAAAAAAAAAATGCTTGTTTGTGGAAACAGCACTACACACTTCAATATGTCAGAGAATGTGTATGTGGGAGAGTACTTGATTCAGAGGAGCCTTTAAGCATGTGATGGACTTTTAACTTCAAGGATCTAAAGAGAAGTTAAGCATGTGCTTGATTTCTCCTCTAGAGTGGAGATGCAGAGCCTCAGCAAGAAGCCAATGGCAACAAGATTCTGTGGCCCTTGATGAAAACGAAGAACAGATTTTTTTGTCCAGCAGCTCTTCCTCTCTTCTACCCGATAAACTAAGGAAGTCTTGTTGCTTCTTTAAAAAATAAAGAAAAAAAAACCAAAGAAGGGTTAATTATAGTTCATTGAATAAGCACCTCCCTGAGTGGCCAGGCATGTAGTGAAATGAGGTTCAGCCTAGAAAGAGTGAGTCTGGGCAGAGCTGAAAGAAGAAAAAAATGAGATGGAGTTCCTTTTGCTCTGCAGAAGGAAACTTTGCATTTGTTGTCTCATGTCAGTTGTTAGATTGTCACTGGGTAGCACTCACTTGAAGAGTCATTGATTTGTACAAATAAATGAACAGTAACAATTAATTACACAGTCCATGAGTATAACTCAGTAGGAAGGCAGAAGCTGTGCAGACTTGCATAGCCCCCCACGCACCATCCCTGCTGTGTGATCAGGATCCTTATTAACATGCCAAGCAATCTTTGGTAATTCCTAATAGCTATTTTTTCTTACTCTTTCAATCATGAAAATAGAGCCTGGCTGAGTTCTGTGGAGCCATACAGCAGCCTGAATGCATGTAGCTTTTGAGGAAAAAAGTTACTAGTGCCATTATATATGTCCCATGGGAAATTCCAGCATTTTATATTTTCTTTATAAATTGTGTCATCTTCATCAGAGGATCTGATGGTTCCTACAGTGTACGGCAAGCTCTATTCCGATCTCTGAAGTGTAGCTCTCAGCTGCTACATGAAAGAAATTTAGAAGGTTAGGTCAGGCATTTAGACAAGAAATTTCAAAGCTGTTGACATACCTCGTCAACCCTCAGACTCAAAGGACAGTGTCTGCTTTCCATTTACATAATTTTTAAAGGGAGACTAGACCTGTGACCTGTATGGTCAAACCAAAGGGCTTGCAGATACGATGAAAGATACAGGTGACTAGCTGGGAGTTTCTACAAGATGCTGCAGATGTGTTGAAACTGCTTGAGAGCTGAGAACTAGGCACAGAAAGGATGTCATACATAACTCTTTGAGAAGAGGCCCAAGAGCTCTGCTGCTTTGTTTGCTGTTGACTCCATAGCCAGCTGGAAAGGAGCATCAGAAAGAATAAATGAGAAGATCTTAAGGAGAGGCCAGACTCAACAAAAACAGGCCATCGGGATAATTTTATATATCAAAAAGACTAGCGTTTTTGATATATAAAAGAGCAGACGCTCTAGGTTAGGGAGAAGCTGGTTGGGGTCAGAGGCTTATGAAGACGATAGGCGAAGGGTGTGCCAACACTTGACTTCCTGGCCTTACCATTAGGCATTTGCATTTGTATCCAGACACAAATTAGTTTTTAGATGAGCCCTCTTTGCTGTTGCAAGGTGAACTCACCAGTTCAGCCTGTCCACTACTTAGAGACATAGTTGGTCTGATTGGGCTTTGGGAACTGTGGCTTTATTTAAACCAGTGATTAGTATTCTGGTGATCTTCCCAGTACTCCAGGCTGAACACTCAGAATCATGAACTGCAATTCATCTCTTTAATTCTAACTGTATTCCTTATCTAAATTAGGAAACCTATAGTATAACATTATTTCACGCGCTTTGCTTCACAATTTAAGTTCAGTAACAGAGGTAGATTACTGTAGCATACCTTGTTATATACATCTTTTACCTGAGCCCATCAAAAATAGTAGGAAAAAATAAAGTGCAGTAACTGGCTGAAGCCTATAGACCTCTCTGTTCTGAATGGTGGTATCTTTCCATCTGATAAATTATTTTGTTTGTACTCAGTTCATTCTTTGTTATCTCTGATATATTTTACCTGCAGTGTTTGTTGTGCTTAAGGCACAAGTGGAATGTTCATGAAAATATTCAGCTATAACTCTATTCAGTCAATAGAGGTGTTTTTCCTTTCCATTACCTACCACAGTGCTGACATTTTATTGCTTGCTGAGATAGGAGACAAGAGGGAAAATTGAGTCATTTTATTCCCATATCTAAAAATAAAACCCTCAAGAATGCTTTGCAAAAGAACAAGTAATTGCTGCAGATTTCAGGAGCTCTGTTGTTCATTAAAGGGAGAATATTCTGGAGATGAAAAATTAGGAACTGAATAACTGTAAGTTTCTCATCACAATGAGTTTTGTGATGTTACAGGTCTGTTGAAATGCTAAGACTAACATACATCCTTTCTTTCAATTGATGTCTTTACCTGATGCCAGTTAGATAGGTATTTAAATGTATTGTGACATTTTAAGTGCCTTTATCATTGCAGTTGTAGAAAGCTTCATATATATTAACAAATCTTACTTTCCAGCAACCTGAAAGGTAGGGAAGTGTCTCCCATTACAAATAGGGATGAAGGAGATTAAACAATTTGCTGAAGGTCACACAACAAGTTTGTGGCAAAACCAGATGAATCCAGATTTCTTGATCACTCAAAGAACAGAAATAATCTTTTCTTCACAGAACAAGACCAATTTATGAGCTTGGGCAAGCCTGAAGCCATAAGTATGCAATGCAAAAATCATTGTGCTCTGAAATCCACAGAATTCTACTATACTTCTAGTCAGCCTTACCATGTTTTGAAAAGAAAGCTGTAAAGACACATGTTCTGCAGCCACCAGTTGCCATGGTGAGTAAGGAAAAAAAAGGCTGTCGTACTGCTTCTAAAAATATGTTTGCAATGGGCAGGGAGAAATCCAGAAAAGTAGAAAAGGAGAGACAAAGGAAATGGCTGTTAACTATTATTGATGTAAACCTTAGGGCCTCCTCAGAAATCTCAAGCTATTACAAGTTAAAAATACTAAACTCCACTTCTAGATTCAGTCTTTATTGGGAAGAAGCATCTGAAAGATAGTTTTGTCTCTTAATTTTAGTCAGATTTATGCTGACCCTGTCAAAGTCAGGAATGGTCTTGGAGTGTCTCTGGGAGCTGTTAGCAGCCCTATTCAAAGCCCTATGTAAATGGAAGGTTGCTGGATAAGAGCTGGGTTAAAGAGCTGCACAGTGAAAACCATTTGAGGTGCATGAGTTTATTAACCTTTCAAAATCTATGATTTTGCTGCAGAGTCTTGAGCACCATCTACCGGATCTTTATTTGCTGACTCATTGTTGCCTGTACGCCAACAGAGGACAGTATCAGGACTATTTCTGTTCCGGACTTTGCCCTGCCATCAAGGTGTCTCTTAAGTCAGGCAGACGAACAAGTGCTAAAAAGCTACTTTTTCTGCAATGGCAAGATGCAAGCAGTGTCTTCTCTCTTGAGTTAGTGAGATGAAACAAAGGTAGTGTGGTGGAATCCAAGATCTGTCCTGCAATGTAGTAATGAACTCTTCATGGGCTGTTAATTCTGTACTTATTGTTGTCTGCTTTCTTCAGTGTACGTAAAATGTCAGGCAGAACAAACTGCATTCTCTGTCTGCTCAGATTTTCTGTCAAGACAAAAAAACTGTTGCAGGACAAAATTTTTTTTTGCAAGATTATAAATTCACATGGATTGTGATTCAGGTTTTGGCTGTGATTTGGTTGAAAGTTCTGCCAGTTTTTTGTGGTTGGGTTTTTTGTTTCTTTTTTTTTCTTTCTCCCCAAGGTATTTCACAGACATAAAATAATCTGTTCACCTAACTGGCATTATTTTTTTTTTAATCTTTGAAAAGATGACTCTTGGTTTCTAGGAAACAAAGACAAATTTTCAGTAGACACTGATAAATCCTGAGTCTGCAGTTTGATCCTGAGTCTGCAGTATTTTTCTTATGAGCTCAGTAAAACTTTGCCTGGCCAAAAATGACTACTGTTTTGGAAAAAGCAGATATCAGTGCAGATATTCAATCTGAGATCTAGTTTAACCTCACAAGCTACCTCATAAATAAGTGACAATGGAATGTCCTGGGTGCTGCCTTCCAAAAGGTTTAATCCTTAGTCAGAATATTCAGATCTGTGGGAAGATAATTTCTTCTCCCTTGATTTCAAGAGATAGTTCCAAAAGAAGTGCAAACAGGATTCCATTCTTCAGGGAGAACTTAAAAAGGGGAGCATTGGGTTCCTCTTTCAATGTACTGGTTTCACTACTTCCACAGACCACTGAAGTGCTCTTAAAAAGGTGGTTTTCTGGAGGCAATGGGAAGAACTAGAATAGGAGACTGGTAATAGATCTGGCCCAAATGAGTATAGTTCCTGTCCCAGGAACAGCCATCACCATTTGTGTGCATTTTAATTCCTAGTCCTGGATCACTGTGATATTTTGTCCAGTATTTAAAACAACTGTTTGCTGCTCCACCTCCCTGTCAAAGAAGCTTGGCACCTGAAAAATAAATTCATGGAAACCAGTCTATCTAGGGAAAGGGCATCAGGAGCTGATCTTTTAATACATTTGAATTAGCTTATTATAGGTCACTGCTTCTGCATGTGAATCACACATGGGAGCAGTATGCCCTGACACTTCAAGATCTATACAGTTCTAGACTACTGTCTCCATTTACTTGTTTTGTTTTAGAGCAGGGATAAGAGGAGTTATTATCTTGCCAAATGGGAGGTACAGACTGCAGTTTAGCAGAGATAACCAAAAATAAAACATCAAAGAGAAATAAGGAGATTTCTGTCTTTCCATTAGCCCCTAATTATTTTGCCACTTATCTGTTATTTAACCAATGAATTTATGTTCCAGGTTTGAGCAGCTGCAGGGAGCAAGGGCTGGAAAGGAGAGTGTTTGAAAGTGGCATCTGTCTGTTAGCAGTAATTAAGCCGAAATATGCAAAGTTTCAGAGTTCTAACAGCTCCCGTTAAGCTGTTGATGAGCAGTAAAATCTCTGATTAAATTTTAAGCGGAGGGAAATGGGCCAGACTCCTGATACGGGGAGGCTGACAGAGTGGAGCATAGGCAATTATGTGTGTTGCATCCTGTGCTAGAGGGGAGACAACACATCCAGGCACTGACTATCTGAGCCGGCATCAGCTCACCACTGCTTCCCTTCAGAGATGGGTTCTGGGCTCCATTCTGTACTGACTGCCAGCTCCCAAAATATCATCCATTTACAGCATGGTGAAGACACATGAGATGAGGATGAATGACTTGCACAGCCTTACTTTTCCAATATACATACACACTACAACCAGGGAGATTTTCTTTTTTTTCTTTCATGCTGCCTCAAAGCATTTGGATCCCTTGGGAAAATCGCAATGTGCTGGTGGACATTTCCCTATCTCAGAATGGTAATTGTGAAGATTAATTCATGTTTTTATAGCAGTCTGAAAGCTCTAAAACACTGTGTAAAGGCAGTTAATTGTTAACCCAGTAAATATCAGTGTTAATTATCATTATCTAAATTAGCCCTCCTCCTCCACCACTCCTGTCTGGCTCACATCCCTTCTTTCCTCACCATTTGGCAGTCCACCTCCTGAAATGAACCAGAGGCATCATTCCCTAACATGTGAAGTGTCATGGAGCTCTATGAGTAATGAATGAGCCCATTACAACTTTACAGTAGAGGAAGCAGGTTAATACTTTTTCAAATCAGTGCACACAGTGTCCTCCCTCCTTGTTCCAATTACTCAAGAGGTGATGGCAGTTTCTCATCCACAGCCTTTCAGCTAAGCACTGATGCGTGTTTGGGACAGAGATAAGTATGACACCACACACAGGCCTTCAGATCCTGACGCAGGGGAACAAAGCTGACAGAAGCTGACAGCAGTGACTAATGCTCTGAGCTAACTTTATTTGAAACAATGCTTTAGAAAAAAAATAAAAACACAACAAAAAACAAACCCCAAAACCCAAGAAACCAAAACAAGCAACAATGAAAAAAAATCTGTTTCAAATTCTGAAGGATTCGTTTAATTATAGAAACCTCAAACATACAAAACCTATTGCTTTATGAGACAGTTCTCAATAGTGAGACTGATGTACATTTGTACAATCTTTCATCCTGCAGATTCCCAGAGCTCATTACAAGATCTTGATATGAACAGTAGCGACCTCAAAGGTGAAAAATGACAGTTTTTTATTACAGCATATAACCACACCATAGCAGAGGGTGGGAAACAGAGTGTTGAACAGACACTGCAAGGGGGAGATCTTTTGAAGAGAGGACTTGCAGAGGATATCAGAGCAGTATCAGCTTTGGGTTTTTTAACAGAGGAGCCATAACTGATTAAGACCTTGGATTCCTTCCTCTAGCAGACTTACATTATGGACTTCGAGACACTGTACTTATCAGACGAGAAATGGAAAACGAGATTTTAATTCTATCTTTGTAGTCCTCACTTCTAGTGAGGGTGGAGGAAAAACAGACAGCTATGCTTTGAGAGGGAGACAAGAACTGGCCTGTTTAGAAGGTGGAGTTCCCTGCAGAAATCTCAACAATCAGGATTGGTTTGGATCATGTCCTACAGAGTAGTTGACCAACTGGAATAATTTCTAGATGGCCATTTTTAACAAGAGTCGTAGTCCAGGCAAGCGCAGGTTGTGCCACCTGCCCCAGCCCTTGGTCTACCATTTCCATGATGTTCAAGAGTTTTCACAAAACTGGACAGACCCTCAACAGCTTATGTTAAATCAGTATTGTTGTCCTTTCATGTACAAGAGTACTTGAAGAAGGCTTTACAGTGCCTAGGATTTAGCTATCATTGGTTCCTCTAAGCATAAAATTCACAGTGCTTAATTCTTTGCATTACTTCAAGCAGATGGATGGAATTGTGTTTTTTTTTAACCACAGGGAGTTATTGGGTAAGGCTATGAGCCTTATATAAGCTTTCTAGCTACATACCTGTGCACCAAAGAGACAATATTCCTATACGGGTGAGTAGCAGTTGGGAGAAGACAATTCTTTTATATAAAGACTGCTAAAAAGCAGGAGCCCTACTAGGAGGAAGCAGAAACAGGTCGGTGCAAAGCTCCCGTCACTGAAACTTAGTGGCTGCTAAAGGAACAGAAAGCTTCTTTAGCAGACATGTTGTTGCTATATCCATTCTTCTGGAATTGCTATGGCTACCAGGTTATGCAGATAAGATTTCACATGCTCAGCACAGAGTGGGTGGTTGTTATAATAAACATTAGCAGTGTTTGAGGACAGTAGAGAAGCATCCAGACTTTGGGTTTGTTCCTATAAACAACTTTTATCTGGATATTAATTAAATGCTCAGTAGAGCTCCTCTTAATAATATGAAGGTAGGCTTAGCTAACTCTGTCACAGGTTTAGCAGCAGCTTATCCAGCAAGATATCAGCCAAGAGGAGTGCTTGGATATTCTCTTTCAGTTTATTAGATGGATGATGTAGTAAGACCAGCCTGAAGAGCTGGTTTGTAGATTGGTCTCAGATTCCAGTGATCCATTCCTATAAGACAAGAGTTACTCCCCATTCCTGGGGGGAGAAGAGTGAGTCACATAGCACCCAAAGAGATGAGTTGCCAAAATCAATTGTGTCATAGAATCATAAAATGGTTTGGGTTGGAAGGGACCTTCAAAGGTCATCTAGTCCAACCCGCCACAAGGAGCAGGACATCTTTGACTCGATCAGGTTGCTCAGAGCCTCATCCAAACTGGCCTTGAATGTTTCTCTTCTGGGTTATGTTGGATTTGGAAGATGATTTCTGCCTTCTTACTCAACTACGTTTGGGCTCAAGAACTCATCAACTTTTAAAAGGGTAAACACAAACAGTGGCAAAAGCTTTTCTTGCTGCCCTCCTTTTAGTTTGTCCTCACTTCTTTCTCCTTTTTGCACTGGAGCACCTTTTGAAGGCTAATGGCGTGTTAGCGTCTTGGTTAGCTTCAGAAAGACCATGATAACAAACCAAATGAACTGGCACTGATCTTTGCCACAAGTTAGTGCAAAGAGCACACTACTGTACGTTTGTAGCTATAACAGAACTAAAATGTCCTGGAGTGGGACTCCTAATCAGATTCCTATCAGAATTCATTCCAAAGGATTTTATATAAATTCTTTTTCTCTTACATAGGAAAATACAGTGCTTTATAGCTTTCAATTCAGTTAGCTCTATCTTCAGATAGTGACTGAAATTATTTTTGTGAGCTGGAAGTGAAATGCACTGTTCGGGCATAGGCTTGGGTAAATGCTCTGCAGGATGTTGCCGAAGAGCTTCTTTTCTAAATAAGAGAAAATGGAACAGGTTGCTTTTGTATGGGACTAGTACTGTCTGGAGAATTCTGCTCTCTTGACTGTCAAGTGTATTCAAGGACTTAAGACTGACAAAACTGGGACATTGACTGAGGAAGGATTTTTTTTTATTTTATTTTGGAAGTGACTCGTTTACTTTTTGTATTATAAAGCTTACTTTCCTAGATAAGCACTGATATGCAGTCTGGTGCTGCAGGGTAGCATGAGGAAAACATCACCTGTTACTCCTGTTAGACTCAACCTAGGATGCTTAGGAAGGGAGAAGGTCAAGCAGTGGAAGAAGATGCAAACACCTTTTAGTCCAACAGAACCTAAATATGCTGTGCGGTAAGGTCTCATGTCTGTCCCATTTGTTTACTAGTCCTTATATTTAACATAAATCTTCAGGAGTACTGGCTTGGTGAATAGGAAGGATTGTTATCTGATCAGATACTTTGCATTTAGCCATTGAGTTGATATGTTGAGCAAGTTGATGGCTGTATGAATTTCTGAGCCTTCGTTTTTGTGTACTAAAAAGCTTTCCAAAAGATCCTTGAGCTCTGAAGCTCTTGGGTATAGGAGATTTAGAAGAATACAAAAAAAAAACCCCACCAAGGCATCTGGAACTATTTTATGTATTGCTACAAAGTAAAAATAAAATAAAAACAAAACAACAGGCTGAAAGGATGTGATCCGCTTTTATAAAAATGAAATGTCATGAAGAAAAGGCCCAGCCAAACAGTGGAAAGAAAGACAAATTTGACACACTCATTCTGACATATGCATTCTGCTCCAAGATGAGCTTAACCTACTTGAATGCACTTAATTTTATAGAAACAAATCTTGAAGTTGAGGCTGAAATATGAAGAATTTAATTGTAAAGATGGAACAATGAGTCCTCATAATCAGCTACTACTGTAAATAATCGATACACAGAAAAATAACGTATTAAATAGAATCTGCAAATGTTTTAAACTACTTCTTATAAATAAATGAGTTGCTGCTCCAGGCATCATTGTTTAAAGGCCTGATGAGTTTTTGAGTTCTAGCCCCACATCTCACACTTATTTGATAGATTGCCTTGGAGAAGTCATGTCCACTCATTATGTTTCATCCTGTTAATCTGTAGAATCAGTATGAAAATATTTACTCCCTAGGCTGTTAGGAAAATTAATTAACATTTCCATAGTTCTTTAAAGATGTAAAGTGCCAAACAGTATTATGATTATGCTGCCTCAGTCTATGATTTTGTCAGATGTCACAAATAACATGGGTCAGTATATGGATGCAGACTTTCAGTGAAACTTAAGGGTTTTGCATGATGTAGTTCTGTAGTATTAAATAATAATAATTTTCACACTAAGTTAATAATAAAAAAAAGTCTTCAACATTTGATGTGAGGCATTATGCTGCCAGGTATGTTATTTTTCCATTTGAAAGTAAAATCAAGAAAAACTTCTAATATTCTGTCGTTATTAAATGCTAATGGAACTTTTACCATAGATACACAGATGCTATTAATGACATTTTAAATAACTTTTGTGATGGGATGCTGTATTTGGTTTTCATTAATTCCTGCTTTTCATGGTGGAAGGCATTCTTCATTGGTTTTGCCATCATTCTTTTGTTTGCCACTTGGCAACTTCAGCATTCTTCCTCAAAAGTGCCTGCATTTGGTGAAAGGTGAGGTCATTTTCTCTCCCTGTTTCTCTCTCTACTCTTTTAAATGGTTTCAGAGCCCTTCATGGTGAAAGGCGCTCTAGCAGTGTAAGCTATTACTATAAATTACTCAAAGCTTTGCTGAGGTGAGGTTTGAAACTGCTGGTCCTCTTTCTTCTCACATGTTCCAAAACATAAGCACTAAGGAGCATTACCCTGCGAAATGGAATGGACTTATTGAAAATGGGCTTGATTGAAAGTGATCCAGTAAAAACATAATTTATTGAGATAATGGCTGTGCTGCCTCTTATTCTTGCAAATAGAGAAAATTTAAAATTACCTGCTGAGTTAGTTGAAGCTGATGAACTATCCAGGGAAATACTTCATTGACATAGGTGCAGCTTACAAGTGTCTATTAGTTCTCCTTAGCCTTGAGGATAGTTTGCAGGTAACGTGTTTTTAGCCTCTTACTCTCACCCAGAAGTCATGTGTAGAATTTCTTTTTTGTGTCTGCCTGATTATGGCTTCAGTTCACTGTGCCAGGTGACTCAACTTGCTTGCGTGGGTTGGAGTTCAAGCCTCCAGGCTGAAGTTCAATCTTTGCCTCAGCTCCAGCCTGCCAGCCCATCTGGCTTCCTCGAGAAGTGAGCTGGCAGGGAAGCCCTGGGGAACCTGGACTTGAGGCACAGCTCGTGTTACTAAGGCAGTGCAGCGATGCTATGAAAGGTTTACGCACCTTTCCAACTGCAGAGCTTGTTTGCACACCTAGATCTGTAGTTTGCTTTGATCTATTAATTAGCTATATTTGCATTCTATCATTCCCTCTAGATAAGTCAAAAGCTTGCTAAAAGTTCATTGCCTCCCATCAATATGCCTGTCACTTTTGATAAAGTAGTATAAATAGTGAAATTAAGAATAAATTAGGGGAAATCAAGGATCAATCGAAGGATAATTTCCGTCAGGAATGGTTTGGAGCTGTGGAATACTTTCCTAACAAAAAAAAAAAAGACAAAAAAAAAGATAATTTAAAATTCACAGGTTAACATAATACTGCTGAGTATGGAACAGAAAATTATCCTACAATACCAAGGGAATTAATTAGATACAGCTCCCATCCTGATATGACAATATTTTGAATTCACTCTGCACTTGCTTTGCACAGAAGTAACTGGGTACATAGGTCACCAAATAGCATAGAATAAAGCCTGTCTTTATCTAGAAACAGGTAGAGAGACCTCAACCAAGCCCAAAACCGGGCCTGAAATTCTGTGGAGATGTACAGCTCCTGAGTATCCCTCACATCTTTTGTTTTTAATTCCAGTGTATAATCTCTGTTTTATAGCTAAATACAAATGCTTCTAACCCTACAGATTACAAGGTTGTTTGTTTGTTTGTTTGTTTTTCAAGTGCCAATGAGCTCCATACCCACTGGAGTTCTCTCTGAGGATTCTGTAGACAGCAGTAGGGTTCAAGGACACAGTTGCAGGCAAATTTATGTTGCTTAAATGCACACAGCACTTAAAGGCTCCTATTTCAAACAATTGGGAGGACTGGTAGGTGTACTGTCTTATCCACTCCCAAGGGGTCTAAACCCGATACTTCAGTTGTTGCATGCCTGTGCCTTCATTACCCAGTTCTCTCTGTCACCCCTTCTCCTCCATCAGCCTGATCTGTCAGGGAACCAACACACAGGTTCCTCTACCCCTCTGTAACACAGACATGGTACAGTATCAGATCTGAGATTCTCAGTGCTATGAAAAAAAATTAAACTGAGGCTAAAGGGCCTATTTTTCAAGGCTATATAACTAGCTGAAGTACACTGGACCAGGTGATGTTTGAGGGGTTTTCTTATCTAGGACACTGCCTTCCTCTCCTGAAAGCATCTTTTCAGCAATCAGTTTTGCTTTAGCCTCACAAGAAAGAAAAAAAGAAGGAAGACAGAGATGCACACATAGTCTTTGTATAAATTAGTAATGCATAGTTTTTGTGTAAATTAGTATGTCCAACACTTCATCAGGAGGGTGCTTTACAAATTGCCCTGTATGATTAATACCAGTTGCTGGCTTAATCGGAAATCTAAATTTATCCCAGTTTCTTACATGACATTAGAATAGCTTTTACACCAGATATAATGTTAGCCCATGACATTTTATATGAGAGCATGGCAGTGTGTGCAAAACTAACTCAGAGTGATAAAGCCTCCATATAAATCAATGTCTCTTAATTTTACTATCTCATCTAAATTGTGGTCTTGCATACCTCTTAGGGAAAGGCATCCTAATCACAGCATTTTATCTATTTCTTTCTCTTCGGAATTCATAGAACCATGTAGATTCCAATGCTCAAGTCAAAGACATCTGTGTGTGGCGTCATATTACCAAGGCTTAATCATATTTCTAAAGCATTCATCTACAGTTCATTTATGTACACTACAGGTATCATCATAAGTAACTGCAACTCTGAAATGAAATAGAGACATTATATTCACTTCATTTTCTGGCTTTCTTAGTAATGCACAGACAGCAGCATTTCCTATTCATTCTCAGATTCATATCTCAGAGTTTCTATTGTAATGGGGGAGGGAATGAAGTTATGGTATGACCAAATTGCTGCCTCATGGTCATATTCAAGAATACAGTCTTGACTGCAGTCTGATAAAGCCAAAGTGGTGGGGATTTTGGATTTGTGTGCCACAGTGCCAGTGGGAGTTAGGGCTAAACAACACATGGCTGAACTTGGCTTTTTGGGAACACAATTTGGAGTAGCCCTCAGGATGTTCTAAACTGACACAGTGAAGCTGGTAGCCTGCAGGCCAAATCTCACCTGTGGTGTACTCTATCCAGCCTCCTGGCTTTTCCTCAGAGGAAGAAGGGAAGAGCTGTGTGCCTAACAGATGAGTATTTCCTGCAGTGTTAAACACCATTTCTGGATCACTTTGAATTAAGAGAGAGCTTCCAATGTCAAGGCTCAGCCTCTGTGGCTGTCAGACTTAGCCCACCTTGTCAGTAGGTGATATTTTAGAGCTCAGTAGTAGTCCAGTATCAGGAGAACATAATGGCCACATTTCCCTCCTTTCCCTGCAGGGCTGTAGCTGAGGAAGTGGGCACAGTCTTTAGCACTGGCACACAATTTCACAGCCCAATTACATGATGACTCAAGGGAATATGACTAGTGAGTGTGATGTTTGCTATTTGGCATATCTGTCAAAGTCCTGTAGATATTTCTTGGCATTTGTCCAGTTGCCTCCTCAATGCTTTATGACATGTGTTCCCAAAGAGTCTGGATTTGATGTTTACATCTCTCTGGCCAGAAAATGAGCACCAAGGCAGATATTCCAAATTTATTAAGCAGTGCAAGCCAAATACTTTAGAAATAATTTCATTTTCATGCCTTATTTTCTCTACAGTTTCTCTTTTATGACAAACAGTGCTTGCTTTAAACAGGTGCAGAACTGCCAAGGGAGCAAGAGGTCTGCAGTCTCTTAACACACCCAATGCATTAGACACTTTATCTACATCTATGGTTGTAAACGTAATGTGTGCAGGAACATTCCCAGATATTGATGCCAGCTGGCGAAGAATGTCCCATGCCTATGTTGGTTTATTCTGTTAGCTTCCAAAACAGGGTGCTGCATGCAAACTGCTGATTGAGAATAAACAAAGCCCAGGGATAATTCAGGAAAGTGCTACTTGGCGTCGGCCAAATGCCAGGTGCCATTCTAGTAGTTGGGTTTCAGTGACCTTGGAATTTACCAAGTATGTTGGGATTTATTAGTAGAGACAGAGTTTTCAGGGAAGAGCTTGCAACATTTCACAGCTCGTCATCTTCACCACCCCAACAGTGCTGCTTCCAACTCTACCAGTAAGTGACTAAAAAGATGTAAGCCAGTTTCAGGTTTCAGTTTTGCCCTCCAAACGCGTGCATCCCATTATACCTGCAGTCTGTAACTACTCTTTCTAAAGCTGAGAACGTAGGAATTGCCCCTGACAAACAGTGACAGATCATTCCCATGAGGCGATCAAGAACTCCGACTGGTATCGCTCTTTCATAGCACTGTCACTTAAAGGCAAAAATCGTTCAAAGCTCCTGAGTCCTATCTCAGCTCTCCTGGACAAAAAGGAACTGCAGGATGAAGTATGCTTTTTTGCATTTATGTATTTTTTCAATTTACAAGAAAAGTCCCTTTTCACTGCTCTGGCCTTTTCCACAATAACTGCAAATGACA